>JAUBOC010000097.1:7531694-7548854 GCA_032275365.1 Anablepsoides cearensis | reverse complement strand
TCAGAAATTCTGAGTTTTTTCTCGGAGATTTGCTCCTCCTTTTTTTTTTCATCTGCAAACTGGCCCTAATACGCCGTTGTACATATGTTTACAGGTACACAAAGGCATCGCTGGTAAAGCTGTGACTAAGCCTATTTAACATCATTTTCTGTCTGCTAATATTGGATCTAGTAGTGGGCTAAATTTACCATCACATCCACCAATTCAGACTCCAAGGCTGGAAATGAAATTCTAGGGTTACAGCCAAACTGTTTCTTACATAATTGAATAATAAAATACAGTAGTTCGACACGTATACATGAAGCCTATGTTTGCCAAGTTTCCTAAAATTTAGACTTACAGGAGAAGTTTTTTCACCTGCTGTACCGAAAACCAGTTGCCAGAAAGGCAGCCTGCCAGGGTGATGTGTCTGTTAGCTCAGCTTGTTCTTTCTAGAGATACTGTAAACGTATTTAACATGACAACATCGGGTCGTGTGTGTAATGCAAACATTTAGACAGGTGGAAGCTGAGATGGAGTGCTACCATGTTCCCACTGAGGAGAAAAGCATTCGGGAGACACTGGGTTATGACGTGGATTTGAACACATAAGCAAAGAAACAAAAGAAAAGCTGCTAACTACCTTTCATTAAAAGACAATTTTAAAAGATGATCTAGTTTTGCACTTAGGTTATCTTGTAATGAGAAGGCAGCGATTTTAAGCTGTGTTAATATAGCCTTGAAAATATCGTGCAGAAGTTTGTGTTTTGATTGATTGTTAGCTGCAACCACACCAAATTTTAGCTCTATATCCACTTTGAAACTGGATAATGTGAATTAGTTGTGGTGAACATCTTAAATTGGGTTGACTCTAAAAAATAATCAGTGTGAGATGTACAACCAACAATAAACTCAAGAGTTTTATTGAAATTGATCAAGTGGTTTATGGGTTATTATGCTATTAAACAGGGTTGACTTCAACAGTTAATGCCAAGGTTTTAAAGGTACTCATCTCAAATTGTTAAATGCAACATAAAAAAGATTAGCCTGAATTGTATTAAATGGTGCAGTTTGGAAGAGTTTATCGTAGTAGCTTTTAAAAATGCAGGTCCACATTTAATTTAAACAAGCAGTACACTAATGTCCCCCACATCACTGAAAGATCTGAATAGTGACTGTATTATTTGAGATTACTGTTTTTTTCTGCACTGGAAATGAACAGGAAATGGTAAAAAAGTAAATGTATGTATATTATTTTATTAAAAAGACTCCAAAGCGCTTTACACTATAGTCATACACACATTTACACACTGATGTCTTGTCTAAAGTCTTGTGTAAAGTATCTCAAAGTGATACTTGAGTAAAAGCACAAGTATCTTACCATAATATTACTTTGGCAAAAATTTACGTCTCCTTTAAGAATATTACTTGAGTAAAAACCCTAAAGTATCGGATGTGTTTTAAATATAAAAAGTAAATTTCTGAGATAAAATGTACTTTAGTATTAAAAACAAAAGTATTGAGTAAAAGAGAGCAGTGACATTTTACAAAATGACATTTATTGGGAGGTGACCCCTCTAAACAGTATGTGTGTAGAATGCCTCCTTATTTATTATTTATTATTATTAAGTGTAAAATTGCCGGAGTTATGTCCATTCGTGTGTCTGCTAACTATGGCAGCCATTTTTAGATATGTTGTCATTACCAATTTTGCCATTTTTCTCAAAGATTTGTAGCTTATTTGAGAAATTGGTGAACAGGTTCATGTTTGTGTGCACTTGAAGAATGATTAAGCATAGCAGAAGCATATGTATTTTGTTATAGTTTTTATTGCAGATTTAAGACCTAACTTGTCAGAAAATGTAGAAAACTATTTTTGTTTCCCACCCTGAGATATATGAAGATGCTGGTGGCAGAAAACTAATAACTAATATGATCCTGTCTCTTTGCCATAACCTAACCTTTTCTTCTAACCTGTAGCGTTTTAAAAGGGTATTGAATCCTGCAGGTTTTATTTAAGTCACAGGGGCTAATTCTTCATTATTTATTTATATTTTTTAAAAATCATCTGATTTATCTTTTTTCTGACCATGTCCCTTTTGTTCAGGCTAAGCGGATTTGGACAGACATCAGCAGGGCTGAAGCAGGATCTTTGAATAAAAATTCCCAGATTTGTTCGCTTGAACTAATGAGATATTTGTGGCGATCATGAGCAAAACAATATCTGATCATCTACAGATAGCTAACTTGGATAATTCCAATCTAATGAGATGCTCAGCCAAGATCATGTAATAACACTATGAAACTTTTATTTGAAAGTTCATTTGGACCATACGCAGTTGTTTGGAATGAAGAAAAAAATGTTTTAGGTTCAGTTTGGTGAAGCATGTTCAAGTCTGTAATAATGAAAGGAATGTTTATAGGAAATAACCGAGATCTCTGTCTACTTGCACATGTTGTCATTTCTTTATTCTACAAAAAGTTTTTGTTGTTTTTAACACATGAAAACATCTAGTTACTTTAAAAATTGTCTGTGTATATTTGATTTTTCACTTAAGCACATTGCCATTTTGTTACGGACGCAATGCATTTTGGGGATGACAACAATGATAGGTTACCAATTAAATTAAAACACAAGTAGTCAAGGCTAAAAAAACAGTTTGACTTTTTATAATTTGTAATAATTTCTATGTTCTGCACATTATTTGGATTAAAACATTCCATTAGCCTTGGAGCTAACGCCATATACAGTATTATATTGTTAGTGTTACCTCCAGGGCTAATGTTATTAGCTCAGGAGGTAACATCATATATAAAAATATTACTAACAAATGTGTGGCTTTCGCTCCAAACTACATTATTAGCTCTGCAACTAACGCTATATCTCTATATATTATTTTTGGAGCTAACAGGAAAGCTAAAAGTCTAAAGCTGTGGCGAGCCTTCCATGAGGCAGAGCTGTTCTCCATCCACATTTCTTTTCTACATTCTTCTCTCTTCTCTGGTTTCATTGAGAAGGGATGAACATCAGACATTGTCCAAGCTAGATAGAACTCGCACCGCATCATCATTTACCCAGAATACTTTGGGGCGTACATATGAAAACGTTTTTGTGACAATATTATTTTTAAATGTATAAAAACTGAAGAGGATTTCTACTGTCTAATTTGTATTGTTCAATTAAACATTTATCAAATATTGTCTAATGTTATAACTGGTCTGAGTTTTCTTTAAATAATAAATAGTACCTCGATGATTGAGGGCAAAAAGGGGAGAAAGAAGGAACTCCTGGGGAAAGATGAAGATGAGGTTGCAGGTACAAGGGGAACAGGCAAATTACAGAGAACCAGAAAGGGGAAAAAGGCATCATGCTGGTAAAAAAAACTATAATGAAAGCGTTATTAAATACAAGAGACAGAGCACATATTATGGTGATTATGCCTCATTTCCATACATATAGAGCACTCTGCCAGTAAGTCAAGGAGAGTGCAGTAGTCCATGTCAGCAGCAAGACTGCTCAACAGTTTGATCTGACTGGAGCGTCAATCTGACTCCTCCACGTAGCGGCAAAGTCAATGGGCGGGCCGGGACCTGTTTACCAATTCACTTCGATGAGCTCCGTGAGAAGAAGAAGTATGCACTCCTTCACCTCGCGTGATGGTTCGGCTGCTAAGTATGCTGAGAGCACTTGAGTGTGACATTCAAGATTTGGAGAAATCCTGCAGGATGGAAAAAAAAGGGAAAAGAAGGGCCATTGACTTTGAAATAAATGAAAATCCAGCTGCATGAAATGTCAAGGCAAAACCGCAGCATTTGTGCAGAGTTTTGGGGTGGTGGTGGTGTGTGTGTGGGGGGGGGGTCTTTTCAAAAAAGGACTTGTGAGGAACATCCCAGGTTTTTGCTGAGTGTACAATCAACACTGTGGAAAGAAAAAGTGCAGAGGATAAAGGGGAAGGAGGAGCTTCACCCCGCTTCAAATAAAATCTACATCAAACGCGAGGATGAGTTGTTTTGATCCCACACACAACTTTTCATGTTCAGAGTGCCCTGAGTTCTCCTCCCTGAGAGGTGTTTCAGATTTCTGACCAGCATATTATTTAAGGATAAAGTCAATATTTTGTTCAGTTTATCTCAAACATTTAAAGTAATAGTTTAGTCATATTGAAGTATTTTTTGTGTAATAATCTAAATAGTTAACGTCTTACCCATTGTAGATATCTTTCAGAATAAAATTGGATAAATAGAGTTTAATTCTAAGATGGGGCCCCCTTCTCAAATATGGGGTCTATCATAAAACTGTTGGCTGGCACAATGGTCAGCCACACCTACATTCCCACCAAATTTCACACTGATCGGTGCAGCCTTTTCTGTGCTACGGTTAACCAAAAATATCAGTTTTTTTTTATAAAAAAAAAACAGTATGAAAAGGATATGACTCCCACTTCACATGTGGGGGTTATAATTACGAGATCCTGATCTCATATATACAAGAAAAAATGTCATGATTATGAGGTCCTGATTTCATAATTAGGAGAAAAGATGTCATAATGACAAGATCCCAATCTCAATTACGTGAAAAAATGAGCATCTAGTATTCTGAGCAGGTACCAGATGTAAAAATAAGAACAATTGTTTTGAGTTTATGTTACACCTGGATGTGTTAGTGTGTGATGCAGAACACACAAGTGCCCAAACAGCTGTATATAATTTACCCACTAGGGTTTAATAAAGTTATGACCTGCAGGGTTGAAACAGGACCAAGTGTGTGCTCTTTGTGTATGTACATGACGTAACATGACAGTGGACAGTTTTTTGGGACACTACGGAGCCAGCCTGGGTGCATTTCAGAAGCAATAGGTTTGCTATTTATAGCCATGAAGCATCCCGTACTGGTTTATTTACTCCTACAGGAAGAGAGTGACTTCCAGCAGGTCTGAGTGGACCTTTTACACTGCAATTAAATTGGTTGTGTAGTTTATTACACATTAACATAGCTGACTGAAAGTATAGGCTAGTCCAAATGCTACCTTGACCACAGTGGACTGTAGGCGTGTTTTTATTAGTCTTGAATAAATAACCATTCTCACAAAAGCTATTTTACCAACTTTTACAATATTTTTTTTTATTTGGATTTAAAGTTCTTTTACACATTTACATTTTTTTCCAAGCAGACTGACAAGCTAATATTACTTTTTACTATTATTAATTTCTTTAAACAAGGCACATCCCATTGAGATCGCAGAGAGAAGTCTAAGACTGATGGCAACCCAACATGTTTGGGATGGCTTGGGATAGTTAATTGTCTTGTACTTTCTACAATTTCCAAAAATATGACAACGGGCTCCTTCTCCTTGTTCTCATTTTGACAATAACTACTGTCATCAGTATTTGGTATAGGGCTCATCAACATATTGGAGATATTCCTCCCATCTCACCTTTTACGCCAATTTGGGGGAACGCATGCTTTAAAGCAGGAAGAGCTGATTTAAAATATGGGCAGATAAAGGTGTACAGAAGCTTGCAGACCTTTATAAGGACGGCAACCTTCTTACATTTGAGCAGTTATGCCAAACATATAACACTTCAAAGAAACATTTTTTTAAGTTTTACAAATTAAACATTTCATCATGTCAAAATATAAACAAGTTGAATCCAGACCACCACTGTCATATCTAGAGAATATCACACTGCAAAATCTGGAGAGGAGAGGTCATATTTCTTTATTCTATGCAGCTTTACATGACAGGGAATCCACCACTGATAAATTGGATGCATGGAGATCTGACATCCAAGAGGAGATACAAGTTGCAGATTGGGAAGCTGCATGTTTAAAAGCTCAAAAGCAGTCAATTAATACAAGGATGAAACTCATCCAATATAAGTGGTTGATGAGAACCTATAACTCAGGTCAAACTAAATCGCTGGTCACCCAACATCCCAGATAGCTGCAGTAAATGTTTGGTTGGAAAGGGTACTGTTTTTCACTGTGTATGGGAATGCCCAAAATTACAGCAATATTGGAACTCATAGTGCAAATTTTATCAAAGATTGTTGGAGTAAATATACCTGTTGTGGCCAAAATATGTATATTGGGTATTTATCCAGAGAACTGTGATTTTAGCTCCAGACAATTAAAACTTATTGACTTTGGACTCCTGCAGGCCAGGAGATTATTATCTTTGTACTGGAAAAAAATGGAAATACCTTAAAACCATATGTGGGGGAAGGAGATGGCATCATGTATGGTACTGGAGCGACTTACTTATATTGTCAGAGGAAAGGGAGTAAATTTTGAAGAAATGTGGTCACCATTGATTGAGTTTCTGAAACATTATGAAGGGAATTGAGAGCACAATACAAATTGCTCAGTGTGTGTGTGTGTGTGTTTTTGATTGTATTTTATTTTTTATTTATTTTATCTTTTTTAATTCATTTTTCATTTTATTGCTTTATTTTTTGGGGGATTAAGTTGTTTATTGTAAATTTCATGTCAAAAATACTGTTACTCATTTGTTATGTACTATAAAAAATTTCAATAAATATAATTTGAAAAGAAAAAACTTCTGTCATCGGGTCAAAACCAAATGCAGAGGGAACCTGGACAAGCATCAATATGTGACGAGTCGGGAGTGAGAATGTGTTAAATATTGACACAAAAACCCACTTTCAAACTGGTCTAACCATTTTTGAAGGTTCTTAGTGTCTCCCTGTCCAATTTGTTCCATTATTGTGACCAAGATTTAAAACCTAAACAAGGATGGGACCTACCTCTATCCAATCATGAGTTCCCAATTTTTTAGTATATTCATTTATTCTTAAAGTAAAAATATGAACCGTTTTCTTACATTGCAGCATAACCCACATCCCAACTTTTCAAAAGACAAGCTCTCAAACCAAGACATGGTCATGATTCAGTTTCAACACTGCCAGCTACTGTTGACAAGGACTCTGGGATGACAGTACTGCTGTGCATGTGTGCCTATATGTGTGTGCGCTGATATCCAGGGGTGTGCCTCCAACAGCTGCTCTGCTATAGGCTTTCGGCACTGATATTTATTGTCTCCGACAGCCTGACAGTCTCATACAGGCCTGTTTCACGAGCGGCGTCTGTGATGTCAAGACACATTTACAGTTAAGGCCCTGATTCTGAAATTAAAACTACCAAAGGGGAGGGTTTGCCGGACATTAGCAGGCGAAACCGAAACAATGACAGAGCAATACAGTGTCTGATCTCGGAGCTGCAGCAAAAAAACACTAATACATAACTCATGAGGCAAGGCTGTTTTAGAAACCTAGCAACAGTTGCACGGCGTATCACATTATGCTGTAGCCTTTGGGGACCCTACATAATGCAGTTATGTGACAAAGCTAGTGCACATCAGCCACAGGCTGGCTTCCGTTTGCTTGACAGTGGCTATAGAAAGAAAAATCAAGAAGCATGTTATGTCTTGTAGTGCCTAGCATATGTATCTCATATGTAAGTCCCTCATTATTCATGGTCATCGATTAGGGAAGAGTTTGGAACGCCTGCAGGGGCCCCGCTCTGAGGTCCAATGAGTCCGGGGTAAGGAGAAAAGAAGGTAGAACTGAATGGCCTCTGAAGCCCAATGTCAGCTCACTCCTCTGGAGAAGAAAAGGTGCTTAATGGCCCTTCCAAGTGATTGATGATTGGCCCATTGCAGAGGTAGGATGCAGCCATAGGTAGACTTTGCAAGACTTGGCTTGGATGATAAATTTATGTCAGTGAAAAAGACAAAATGCACAAATTCCCGGTGCGGAAGTATGTGAATGTATAGAAACAAAATAGCAGTTACAGTTAATGATTGTGTTAGGAGAGGCCAGTGGTGACATAAATCATGTTTCGTCTCACGCAGGGCAATGCGATCTCACAGTTTTCCTGCTCTTACATAAATGATACTTTCAGAGCTAAGACATTCTCTGCCCTTCGGTACCCAAACATGTTTTTACCGAGTCAAAAATCTGACATTAGGAGTAAGACATTACCTACAAATTAATTCAACATTCAACAGATTTAAATATTTTAGCTTATTTATACATTATGGTAGCCCTTAAAAGTTGATCAGTGACTTAAAAAAGTTAAAAATTGACCTTGGATGGCAAAAAAAGAACCAAGGAAGCAAACTCCTTTGGTGAAAGATCAGAATAAATCAGACATCACACTGTTGACGTACGTTTGGCTCTAAATTCCACATACTTCAGCCAATCTGCACCAAATTCACTATGGTCGAGCCTAATCCACCCCTCTACTGGAATGCAGTACAGTTGGGGGGGGTGGCCTAATAAGACATCATGCCATTGATATACGTTTGTCTCTAAATTTTATATATTTCAGCCAATCAGCACACAATTTGCAATGGTTGATCCTATTCCACCCCACTACTTGACTTCAGCTCAATGTTTGGGGGCGTGGCCTAATTTAACATCACGCTGTTGACACACGGTTGGCTCTAAATCACACACACAATCCGATCTGAACCAAATTTTGTGTTTGACAAGATCACTTTGGCCCCCCATCCATCCGTCCTTCTGTTAAACCTTATGAGACAATTTAATTAATGAATTCCTGTGAGTATTTCAACAAAACTGGTAAAAGTTAGTCACTACTGAATGGCAACGGGGGACATCAGCGATGGTTGGTATCGAGTTTTAGTTCGTGGTTGTTACAATTGTTTTTCTGGGTTCTGTGTTTAGTTTTGCTACTAGTGTTTTTGCTTGATTTTCCTTTGTGTATTCCTCTGTGCTACCGGTCACTTCTTCCTCTTTCAGCACGTTTTAATTCAGCCTACCATGCCCAGCTACACCTGTCCCCTATTTCACCAGTCGCAGGTGCAGTCACTCCACCAGGATTTGGGCTAGAGTGGTGTTAGGACATCTTTTCAATGCCAACTTCAAATTTTGAGATGGTCTCTTTCACTCTTAGGGTGCCGTGTGGATCAGCAGATTCGACAAGATTTAACAGATATTTCTCTGGATAAGACACAACTTTCGCTCAAACACCCTAGATTTGTCTACTAGCCAATTTGAAATAGGGTAAGGGTGGGCCTTGGGTCTTGGCAAAAGTTTTATTCACATCCAGCAGCAAGCATGCACCAAGCATGGACCAGAGGAAGAAGAAGGATAAATTGCACTGGGCTTGGATAGAGGAAGTAGGTAGGGATTTTAGAGCTTTTGTAGATGTTGTTGCTCAAATCTCTGCTTCTTGCCCGTGTGTCCGCCAACCCCCAGTCTGTAAGTTGTACAACCTTCGTTAGCATGGGTTGTGTTTGGGGGTGGATAATTATAGGCCTCAAGTGTCCATGTCATCTTCCAAAAACCTGCAGTCATGGGACGGCTGTGGCTGAGTGGTTAGGGGAATCGTTCCTCTAATGCGAGAGTTGGCAGTTTGATTCCACTGCTATTCAGTCACATGAAATATCCCTGGGCAGGACACTGAACCCCCGCCTTTGATGTGTCCCAGATCAATGTATGAATGTGATTTAAAGCACTGCTTAGTCTTTATAGTTTGATTTACCAGTATAAGCTTTGTAGAGAGCTCTAGTAGAGTGCTGAATGAAAGTGTGAATGGGTAAATGAGGACACAGATTGTAGTGCTTTGAGTATCCTGGTTGGATAGAAATGTGCTGTCCATTAACCATCAACCCCAGTCCTTTTAGTTCCTCAGCTCACTCCATACATCAGTCTGACACTGTTTAGCTTCCATGTCACATCCCGTTCTCCTTGTGCCTCCCTGTGATTGTTATTACTGATCCTCAATTTATGTACCTTTTTGCTGCCACATTTGCTTTTTGTTTCTGTTAAAGTAAAAGTTAAGTTTTACTTGGAGCAGTCTGCAGTTCTGAATTCAAAACCCAAGAACCGTGACACAAATAAAAATAAAATACTGCTTACAACTTAAACAAGGCCTCGACTTCTTAACAACTTATAATTTATTTGTATCCACCATTTAAAATAATAAAATCCTACTGGTAATGCAATATTGGTTGCACACAGGAAAGCTTAAAAAGGGTTATTTTCTCAGCACTAAACAAGAAGGATGAAAACAACGACACGCAGCTGCTTCTTCCTATTAATGAAAAGCAAAATGCAGAATTGCAAACAGCAATTACGTTCAAGTCAGGTAACCAGGAAAGTTGCGTGACTGATTAGAACCATGTCAGGTTTGATCAGTCTGTTTTTTTCATAAAACGTGTACAAGGCTGCATATTTTACCATCCAGGGAAGGTATTTGTCACCCATTTTTGATTCAGTTGAAAAGAAAAATCACAGAAATCTGTCCAGTGGATTATCAAATATTTTACTTACAGAAATTGGCAATGTGTGGTGTTCTAATTATGTGTTGGGAACAATGTACAGCTACTACTATTATCTGTAAGGTTAACTGAGTTTTAGCCACTTTTGTGTTTCCTATGGTCAGATGACAGTGGCAGCCATCTTGAATTGGGTTGACTCGTAACGGGTGTAGAGGTATGTCTAGTAACAAATTATATAATTCAAATATGTTCACTGGTTCATGAGATATTTTGCTAACAGACAAACGCACAGATAGGAACAAAAAAAATATATTTGCATGCAATATCAATGGCTCCAAAGAGCACATTTCAACACTAAAGCATCTAATTACTCTGGAATTCAAATTCCTTTTTCGGAAACAGATGTCCTAATTTGCAAATTGTGTAAACTGTGACGCAACTTATTTCCCAGCATGCTTCGTAACATCTTTACCAATCATCACTATAGGAGGTAGTTCACATCTTTTTATAGCTCATTCATTCAGTCACGTAAGCCCAGGCTTTACATGCTCCGTCATGTAGCTGTGAGCTTTATATCTAACCAAATAATTACATTCAGTCCATTTATTTTCAGATCCATGCCATGAAAAATAAGATTAAACAAAAGCAGCATTTGTCATGTTTCTCTGATGAGTAACCAGTTGATTATTTTGGGGCATAATCGCTTTTGCTTAGAGAAATGGCAGAAATAAAAGCATCAATTGAAGGCGACCGCATTGGAAAAATTGAAGGTTGGATTGTCTGTTTTTAGTGAGATCTTGCATGCCAAATCTTTTTCAGCCTTCACCGTATCTCTGTGAGCAGTTAGGGTGAAAGAGAGACTGCTGAGTTGAGTCTGCAACTGCAGCGTGGCTTCGACAAGGCTGCTCACAGTTACTGCTGAGAACAGAAAGTTACATCTCAGTCCACCAGAACTTGATCCCCCTGATGCCTTACATAAAGTTGGGACAAAGCAATATAGCAATAAAGAGAATAAAGTATTCCCCTTCACTATGTATATGCTCATTTCTTTTAGTAAAAGATCTCAAGAAATGTGCAACAAGTGAATGAAACTCCCAGTAATTGTTGAATGTGCAGTTACAACTTACTGTCTAGAGTCAACCCAAGTTAAAATTTTGGCCTTAGCAACCCCACAATTCAATTCAAAAATACTTTATTGATCCCAGAGAGAAATTAGGTAACCTAGGTGGGAGTCATCTTCAAAAAATCTTTTAACATCTTTATACATGAAAAACAGATGTGTCTTAGAGGTTCTCATCCATAATATTAACAGAGTAAGTCAAACGTTGCAGGACAATTTTATTTTAGAAACAGAAAGGAAAACTAAATCTTTCAATATCCAGCATGTAATGTTTGGTATCTTTTAAGCCAAGTTCAGAACATGGTAGAGTCATCTTGAAAGCAGCCATATTGGATCAAGGGCAAGTTTTTTTTCCCCAGAGAGGCCCCCTTACCTGTTACTTGCTGTAATGTTTAGATGTGTCATTTTCCCATTTGCTTGGTTTCCTGTAACTTCGGACTCACCGGTTAATGTATAACTTGTTTTTATTTTTGTTGTTATTTTCTTTACTCCCCTGATAATGGGTCGCCACAGCGAGCTAACTCAGACAAACACTTGCCAGTTGTTTTAACATGCCATTTTAGACGTCCTTCCTGACACAACCTCTGACTACCAAGCCGCCACGTGTGTGGAGCAGCTGAGGGGTTAAGGACCTTGCTCAAGGGCCCAGAGTGGGACAAATGAGAGAGGAGGCAGGTGTGGATGCTTCACTTTTCACTTTTTCACTCATTTTTTGATGTAACAGTCAAGGAATTTGAAGTGGTGACCTATCAGTCCCAGGCTGAATGAACTTCAAAAAGTGTGAAAAAAATTAACATATTTTTTATGACTTCCCTTAAAGATTAGGCAAGTAATTTATGTAATTAACTATAGCTGGACACAAATTTATTCTTTTTCCCCACTGAGTCACATGTTTTTTAAATGTCTGGGTCAAATCATAGTCATTAGTAAAGATGGACAAAACAGCTCCACCTTTTGCTCATGTTGCAAATTGAAATCAAAATGTTTTTTTGTTTTTTTGAGTGCTGCTACTTTGTCTTTGGAGTCAGTTTGTGCACTTGGGATAACCCATTAATAGGCTGTGATACTGTGATTCACAGCATATTACAACACCTTTATTCATGCCTCAAAAATAATTTATACTGAAGATAGAAAACAAAATGTATATTTGAAGCAAAGTAAGAACGATGTGCAACTATGTGCATGCTCAAATGTTCCAGATATTTTACATGGAGGGGCATGTAGACAGTAGCTGATATCCAAAAGTGGCTGAAAGCAGTAATTTAGCAAAAAAGCTAAAATTGCCAAAACAATAGCTAAAAGCTAAAATGAAAGCAAGTGTACTAAAACAATATTAAAAAGCACATTTTTTTTAAATTAGAAGTGTTCCCTCAGCATTCACACAATATATCAGACACACACACCTGCACACAGACACCAACAAAAACATTATTACCCTGCTTCAACCTTTTTCCACAGGGCAGTAAACAACAACAATTTATTTAAAAAACAACAACAACAACAACAACAACAACAACAACAACAACAAAAAGCTTTAGATTATACAGTAAAATGTTTTGGTTTTTTTTACACTCAGACCTCTGTTTTCACAACTTTTTTTTTTTTTTTACTTCAGACTCATCATACCAATGTGGGTTTTCTTCCACTGACAGTTTATAAAATGTCACAAAACGATGACCAGGAGTGACTGCTTCAATCAGCGCAGACCGGCACCAAGAGGCACTGAATGATGCAGAAAAACACAAAGAAAGGCACACAAAGAAAACAAGACCTACAACCTGCACACACACACACATAAATATGTGCTCAAAGAAACACACACTGTGTAAATGTCACTTAAGAAAACAATCTGTTCCTTTCGCTCAGCGGCAGCAACGTGATGCAGGGCATATTTTCTCTTAGTGGAAGATATTAAAAAGGCAGTGGGAGAAACAATTTACACAATCATGAATTAATCCAAGGCTTAGATGCGTTTTTAATATCTGCTGAGAGGCCTAGAAGGGGAGACTGGTGGCAACTAATGACGGGATCTGTGACATGGTTGTGACATGGTGGATACCCACTGACATTTCTCAAATAAATGACCTACGAAACCAATGTGTGCCAGACTTAAATCAGTCACACTCCATCAGTGTAGTGAAAGACACTCAGCTACGACCACATTAAATTTTTGCCCAATGTTTGTTAAACTGACAGAAATATGGCCATTTTTGTGGTGGCTAATATTGATTAGCTGTGGTGGCCATCTTGAACTGGATTGACTTCAACAGTTTTGTAGTTGTAGATGTATAAGGATTATTGTCTAAAGGTTTCATTAAAACCTGTTCCCTGGTTCGTGAGGTAGTTGATTAATGGTACAGACAAACACACATTATTATTGACTTACATTCAGTCATTTCTGCAGCCTAACCCTAAACCAAAAATGGTGCTCCACATTTAAAAGACTGGGGATTGGTTTTAAAAAAGGATACTGCTGAAGCAATTTTAAAAAGGCAAAAAAAAGGTCAGTGTTCATACCAAAAATGGTCCTAAAAAGGTAACAAAACACACACACACAGGCAATAATATTATCACTCCACATTCACCTGTGGGTGACTGTGATGACTAGAGATGTGACGTTTACAATTATTAGATAAAATTGTTATATAAGGAACCGGAAAGTAATAATTCGATGAACCGTCTAGGGGATTTTGTTCACGAGTAAGGGAAAAATGAAGAGTGAGATTGTCAGACGGATCGGCGCAGCTTCTATAGTATTGCAAATTCTGTGTCAGTCTTTTGTGTTGAAGAGGGAGCTGAGCTATACGTCAAAGTTTTCCTCCCCTCACCTATGGCCATGAACTTTGGGTAGTGACAGAAAAAACAAGATTGTGGATCCAGGTGGTCAAAATGAGTTTTCTCTGCATGGAAGCTGCAGAGAGAGGGCGAGAACTTTAGTTATCTGGGAGAGACTCAGAGTAGAGCCGCTGCTCTTCTACATCAAGTAGAGTCAGTTGAGGTGGTTCGGGCATCAGGTGAGGATGCCTACTGGGCGCCTCCCTAGGCAGGTGCATAGGCCATGCCTGACTGGGAGGAGACCAGAGGGAAGACCCAGGACACACAGGAAAAATCATGTCTCTTAGGTGGCCTGGGAACACCTTAGAGTCTTTCCAGAAGAGCTGGAAGAGGTGGCTGGGGAAAGAGAAGTCTGGGTCTTGAATTGATGGTTGGCTGGCTGGATGCATAGATGGTGGATTGAGGGATGGATGTATAGATGGATGGATGGATGAAAGAATGAATGGATGGATGCATGGGTGGTGGATAGATGGAAGCATAGATGCATTAATGATGGATGGATGCATGAATGGATGGATGGATAGATGCATGGATGGATGGATGGATGCATGGATGGATGCATGAATGGATGGATGCATGGAAGGTGGATGAATGGATGCATGGATGGTGGATGGATGGATGGATGGATGGATGCATGGATGGATGCATGGATAGATGGATGGATGAATGGATGGATGCATGGAAGGATGGATGCATGGATGGATGGAGTCAAATTCATTCATTCATTCAAGACACCATCACAGCAAACATATCTTGGCAAATGTAAAAATGGCTACAACTTAGCCAGTTTTACACATACAGTACTGAGATCAATTTTGGTGTGGTAATAGATGAGACAGACCTCATATTATACTTTGAGCACCAACTATTATAATTTTTTGGGTATGACTAAAATGGCTATAACTCCTTCAGATTTGATGGTCTTGGTACATAATTGTTCAAGTAAATTATGACATTCATCCTAAGAGCTCTGAAAAGTGTTCGGTAAGCAAATTTCAGGTAAGTAAAGTGGCTGCTTACAATCTGCTAAAGATAGAGGAAAGCAACAGTTGAATTCTACTGTTTAACACACATTTGTGACATGTTTATAATGAGATAAACAAGAGCTGTCTGATTAAGAACTTCCTCAGAGTCTACCAAGGTTGAAATGTGCTTTTCTGCATTTCCTGGGCTGTTTTTAAATACTTTTTTTACCCTTCCATCTTTTGCATCTTTTTACCATGATCATTACCCCATGAATAATAAATATTTAACACTATTAAACATGCAGAGTGTTTTTGCATGTGCACATTATTGAGATGTTGTATGCAAACTTAGATCAGAGCAGAGCTGCAGAAGTTCAACTCGTGTTGGGTGAAAAATGCAGTTCACGTCCTATAAATCATCACGAGTCAAGAAAACTTTAGGAAATGTCATAAAAATCCAATATGCATAAGTAATATATCCTGCAGCTATGATGCACTGCCTTGAAAAAATAGGGATCTCAAAGTGCTTCTAAACACAGCCAGGCATAAAAATGCTCAGTCTCGCAGGCTGTTCTCATAAAGTAGCTGTTGGAAGCTGAGATCTGAGGGTTTCACAAGGTTCATGGAAGTTGTAAGATACAAAACTGAGACTCCAATTTTCTTTCTTAAATTTTACTTTAACTTTTAGAATATGGGACTACTGATGTGGACTAAGGTCCTTTTAAGCAAATAAATAAATAAATAAAAAATTTAAATAAAATTAAAATAAAATAACCAGCTCTGCATGTAATTGAAAACTGTATAAAAAACTGTTGATTTTCTTTTTATCTGTACTCTTTTTGTTATGAAAAAGTTGAGTTAAAGACAGCAAAAAAGTAGACATGTATCGGCAAATGGCCCCAAGAGTTCAATTATTTTAATCCACAGTTTGCTTTGCCTTTTATGAATTTTACCCAACTATCTTAGCTGCCATTTGTTGGGAACACAAATGATTTAAGAAAACTATTTACAGTCATCTGCTGGGAATCATTATCAAAGACCTGTTTATTTCACCAAACATTGATTTTAAACCTGTGCTCCCAATGGCAGCACGGTGGATCAGTGGTTAGCACTGACGCCTCACAGGAAGAAGATCCTGTGTTCGATCCCCGGTTCGGACCTGGGGTCTTTCTGTGTGGAGTTTGCATGTTCTCCTCATGCTTGTATGGGTTTTCTCCGGGTACTCCGATTTCCCCCACCCCTAAAAACATGTACAATAGGTTGCCTTCAGGCCCAGGCCGCCCTTGAAAAAGAGATCTGTGATCTCAATGGGTAAATAACGGTAAAATAAAATTTTAAAATCTTTTTCTGCAAAAGTAGAAAAATCTGGTTTTTGGTGGACTCTGGTTACCAAATCTCATCTCATTTATAAATTGCAAAATTAAAGGAATGCATATTGTCCACTACTTTTACACACCAAAGTGAAGCTCAATGTAAAACTGCTTGAGTTGCAGCCATTTTAGTGTTGACTTGTGTTGATTAGCTGTGGTAATCAACTTGAATTGGACCAACTCTAAACAGGACTCTAGCCAGCCATCGGGTGAAAAGAATGACTCCAAACCCAGACCATTGGTCATTTTGTATTTTGTAGGAGTTTCAGAGAAACTGAGATGTTGATTTTTTTTAAATTTTAGATTTAATTTAACATGACGTCCCAGTGGCTTTCAAACTCCGAAACACATTACGGGAAAAAAAAAAAACTGGTTCACCCCAAAGATGAGACGAGATGAGGGTCATTACATTAGCTTGTTGCTGCGCTGCTGATCAGCGCCATTTATTTTAGAAAAAACGGGCCAGCACCCGGTCACACATAGGATCTGTGTTGGTGATTCTTGCTGTAATATATAAGAGTAATTACATTGATAAGGTAATTACTCTTACAGTGGGGAGAACAAGTATTTGATACACTGTTGATTTTTCAGGTTTTCCCACTTGCAAAGCATGTAGAAGAC
>JAUBOC010000097.1:7482983-7501289 GCA_032275365.1 Anablepsoides cearensis | reverse complement strand
GAGAGAGAGAGAGAGAGAGAGAGAGAGAGAGAGAGAGAGAGAGAGAGAGAGAGAGAGAGAGAGTGTTCCAGTGTGCTGGCTCTGAGCAGAATATTAGCAGCAACCATATGGGAGAAGTCATTGTGAAGTAAGGTTTGAGGACGTTTACGCTGCGAGGTCTTTGTGTTTTAATATGAGAGACAGAGAAGCCATCTTTGTCATGTGTGTTTGTGTGTATGTCCTCAGTTTACGCATCTTTGAGTCTTTTTAACTTTCATTGATGGAAACCAATTTCGTGCGATGTGCTGCGTGAGATTCAGAATCATCAAGATGCAGTAGTTGCACTTGATTGTATTTAGTGGAAAGCTGGGTTTTAAAAAACATCATCAGAACAAATAATTAAAAGATAATAATAATTAAAAGGTCTAGAGTTCCGTGAAGGAATGTCGCCACTGCCTCAAGACTGTTCAATCTCTTAGTGTTTTAAGTATGACGCTCAGCTACTACCACACCAATATCTGAAACAGTGTCTTCTATTTTTGTGTTTTCTAGTGCAGGGGTTCACAGACCTTCAAGGGTGAAAAAATCCAGGGACCCCCTCATAAACCAAATGCTGTTAATGATAAATTATTTGCTGTTTTTTTAACCCCTAAACGTCATGGTAATATTATTTATTTTTATTTATTTATTGGTTTAGCATGTTTGTTTCTCTGGTGCATTATTACCAATGTGCATTTTTTTTACATAAAAAACAAATTAACTATTTATTTAGACCCCCCAAGACACTGCTCATGGACCCCTAGGGGTCCTGGGACCCTAATTTGAGAACCTCTGTTCTAGTGTTGATTACCATATTTATGAATGTATATTGCAAACCCCCATTTTTTTTTAGTTTAAAATAATCCTTGTGTATAACGCATTATTTTCACAAAGACGTGAGCATGTTTTAGCCCATGCAGTGTAACCACTGGTGGGGAAACAATTTATTTTGTGGACACTTGTGGGTGTGTTTGTGGCTTCAGAGCAAATGCTGCAGAGGAGCAGCGCAAGCTTCCGCATGTCGCTAAAAAAAACGACTGGTCTCACAGCTAGAGACAATTATTAGCTTTGCAAGAATAATAAAGAAAATGCTGTTTATATGCTAAGCTATGTGCAACATATTCTACAGTGGGAGAACCTATGATGCTTTATCCCCCACAATACAATACTTTAGTTATGTTATTGAATTATCTTGAGAGGAGGGGAGCGGGAGTATGAGAACAGGACAGCTGTGGCGACTGTAATGTGACTGAGCAGTGTGCTGATAAAGTGAGAATGAAATCAAACCAAATGTCTTTTATGAAGATGAGGTGTATATGAAATTATGTTGAAACTCATTGTGGTAGTACTTTAGCATGTTTGGTTAGCTTCGGTGTACTATGAATAGTATTTCTGAAATGTCTTCAGTTCTAGATGCATTCTGAAATTTTTTTCAAATCCATTTCTTGTTTTATGAGATATTTTGTTGTTAGACAAAAGCAGAGTAAACGCATGTTTGCCATAACATTAAAAAAACTGTCAACTTCAACATATTTTTTTAAACTAACTTTTTTGCTGTGTTGTACCTGTCATCCACATGTAAACAACATGCTTGGTAATGGTGTCCTGATACCAGTTATTTTCAAATTATTGTTATGTTAACTTTTTTTTCTTTATATTAAAGAAAGAAAATGTATATTAGTGTGATCATGGTTTTAAAATACTTTACTGTGTTCCGTTTTGCTGTTCTAAACCAGAGGTTCTCATAATGGGGTCCCAGGACCCCCAGGGGACAGCGAACAGTATCCTGGGGGTCCTCAAAAAATTTAATAAATTGCTAATTTGGTTTTCATTTTAGAAAATGCATAAGGGGAATAATGCACTATTAAAACAAACATACAAAACCAAAAAAGTATATATTACCATTGCATTTAGAGGTTTAAATAACAGCAAATTATTTTTTATTAATAGCATGGGGTTTTCAAGGGGGTCCCTGTAATTTTTTCACCCTTGTCCCCAGACCCAAAACGTTTGGGAACCCCAGTTCTAAACAGTGAAGCCCTGATTTTCATGAGGGGTTTACGTTTTTAGAGAATGTGGATCATGAAAAATTGAATGGGGTCTGCAAAAAACAAACAAAACACATGGGAGCAAAACAATCAGCAGCTACACCCCATGCGGTACTGTACAGTAAACTGTTAGAAGACAGAAATGCTGCACTCTGGGCAGAACATGGGCACAGGGCATGTGTCATATACTGTACTGTATTTTATTATTAGAACTGAGTTTAAGCTATTTTCTGTTACAAAATAAGTAAATTATATTGTTCCTAATAATTTAGCTTGAAAACTCACAAAAACGTATAAGACAGAAAAATGCATCCCTTCCTGTATAGTATTTACTGTATTTCCAGTTCCAGAGAAATTGCAGGGATTACTGCGGACTACTAGTCATTATATTTTATGAAAAAACACGCCAAATAACTGAGTCCACAAACTGTGAAACACAATTTTGTGGGGCCTCACTGTATACATATTTGTTGTTAATTGGAAATTTGAAATATTCAAGTGTTTTGTTGCAAAATGGCCCCCGGGACCTGCTATATATTTTTTCAAAATATATATTTAATGCACATTGCATTGGAAAACATGTGCACCGCTGCACGTATAAACACACAAACAGTAACAGCATGCTAGAGATGGGTGGTGGTGGTGGTGGTGCCTTCCAGCAAAGAAAGTAAATTTAGTTTGGACGTAATGAGCAACTGAAAGGAAAATGAGCCCCTCTGTGTGACGGCCCCCATTTAAACCAGACAGCATGCTTCTGGGGAGACGTTTATTGCTGAGAGAAACCAAAATGTCACTCATCTATCTGCTCCCCTCCCAACACCTCATTCCACTCCTGTCATCTTTCCCCCCCTGACACTCTCTTCTTTCTCTGTTTCCCCATCAATTTTTTAAAATATCTTTTCCTAACTTCTCACGTCCATCAGATTTTTTTATTGATGACCTGTGCTTTTCCTGACTCAGATTTTGTCAGTTGATGGTCAAGGTCTGCCTCTTTAGTTACTCTTTTATCACTTAGTCATATTTATCACTCTTGTGCATTTTTTATTTGTTTGTTTTGCCCACATTCTCCTAAAATCTGGTCACTTTTAAACAGGACCAAAGCTTTTTTATTTTGTGTTACCAATGATCAAGCATTTTTTTTTCTACTGCCCTGTTTTGAATTGAACATAATTATCACATTTTACAGCCTCAATGTTTACTACACATCACTACCAAACTGAAATGAACTTATATTTCATTCCAATTTCTGTCAAGAGACCATAGGTTGGACACATAAAGTGAAAATTGGGGGGAGTGGGAGTCCTTGGGGGGAGTGGTGGGGCAGAGGGTTGAGTAGCCAAGTCTGTGATCAGAAGGTCGCCGGTTCGACTCCCCGGACCAACCAGCCCCACCTTGGGTCCCTGAGCAAGGCCCTTAACCCCACAGCTGCTCTCCGGGCGCTGTAATTGGCAGCCCACTGCTCCACATGCGTGTTCACATGTGTGATGAGTTACTTCCCCCACCAGGGGAAGTATATAATAAGTATAATAAAAAAATGTATACATTTTCATTAGGGGTGCAACAATACATGTACCCGTATCGAATCATATTGAACAGTGCTTTACTTTACTTATAGCAAACAATACATATTTTTTTTTAATTATTTTCTCAGCTTGTCTTCTAAAGATGCTCTGTGTTGAAGGATCAGTGGATCTGTGTTCAACTACTCCACCTAGGCTGCATTTTCAAGTGCAGATCCACTGAGAAACTTGCTGTTTCAGCAACATGTAATTTAAATACTAGACTTTTGAGGTTAAACAAATGTTCATACTTAATTTAAATAAATTACAAGTTAAAAATGAATGACAAGAAAAAATATTGAACAGTGAGACCAAAGTATTGAACCGAATCGTGAATTTTCTGTATCGTTGCACCCCTAATTTTCATGTACAATATCTTAAATTTACGTTATATTATTAAATACAAAACAAATCCCTTTGTAACATATTTTCAATGCAATTTAAAGCTACATTAAAAACAATTATGTTTAATTAAGCTAATAACACAATTTAGCTAAGCTTAACTTTATTAGCTGTTAAACATAGAACATAAAACTTTTCACTTGAAATGTAAACTGTAACATACTGTATTTGGAGTACTGACACCAGTATTGATATTGGTATTTGCTCCGGGTATCAGGGTATTTTGTACCAGTACTTGTAAAAATGCTGGTATCAGGCTACAAAATGCTGCTATGAAATACTGCCACCCAGGAATCAATACCTTGGTTAAGCCCATTGGGCCAAATAAGCAAGGAATCCCTATGATAATGTACACTTCAGAAAATTATTTAGAGTGTTTCCTATTCATAATTTTGTTAGTATCTCTTTGTGCTGTGGCTGCTTGTGATTATCTAGTTAACAGAGGAAGTTTCTAAAGTGTCTCAAAACATTTATGGAGATTTTATATTTGCTTAATATCTCACAGTTCTGTGTCGCCAGCTAGTCTCAATCACAGCCCAATGAGATGCTACATTTTCAATGCTTACTTTATGCATCCTGCCATCTTCAACTCAGGTTATTAGACTCACCACAGATGAAGTTCAGAGGATTGACTCACTTTGACTCAACTTTGTGGAACATTGCAAACACAACCACCTCTAGACAGAAGAACCGCTGGTTGATTTCCAGAGGCACAAACACAAATCTCACTTTTACGTTGCCTTGCAGGAAGTGGGCTCCTAAAAGTACCTGGCTGTTCACCCTAACTGAACTGGACTCCTAACACTAACCTGTACTGAAAAGTTTCAATGCAGATTCTGCCTTTTTGAGTAAAGAACCCTAATCCCCGAAAAGTGTCTTTTGATTGTGTTCAGTCAACCACTTTCTATAAAATGGTTGCTAACAAAAATAAATAAATAAATAAAAAAATAATAATAAAAAAATGGTTGCTAACAGCTAATTGGAATAAGGGACTTAAAAAATGATCAGGAATAACTGCCTTCTGGACAACATCTTGTTGCAGTGTTTTCCATGCCATTATCCAAGGAGGGTGCCCACCTTGTCAATAGAACCGACTGCCATGCCTACAAAAATTGACTTCCAATCCCAGCAGAAAGTTCCGCTACTTCCGCACAAGTGCATAGATTATTACTACAGAATAAGTATCAATCCCCCAATTTGACAAGCGTTCCGCCAAGGTCAGTAATCTAGGCAAAACATTGCAAATACCATGCATGACAACATGACTTATGCTGGTGTAGAAGTCCAGTTGTCCAGAGAATGCTAGTTCTCGAAAATTAAATTGAAAGCAACAGGACTTTTTTGATTCTTGAACTCAAAAATGTTTCAAAAACATTTCTACAACAGTACTTCTCCCAGTAAACTACACAGTAACAGAACCTTCCCCCAAAACACAAACTAAAACCCAGCCAGAGCAACAAGTATTGGTAATTTGTGCCACATACAACATACTTCTCTTTTAACATCCCAATAAATACTTCAGCTTTTGTACTCTTATTGCTGTACATATCCTTTTTTTTTATTCAAATACATATTGTCTACAAACACGCTATAAGTTTTTTTGTGGAGAGTTTGTATTCAAGTTTATGGACAAGTAGTTTTCTATTAAAAATGGCTGAGAAACAACCAATTAAAGAAAGGGTGAAACATATAAACACTGTCTACTTTATACAAAACTGCCAGAATAGAAATGACAGTACAGCTTTTATAAAGATACAGATGGAAATATGGTTAAAATTTTTAATTGGATACAAAACTTAAAGATAAAACATAAAACAGTTGGTTTGCTTTAGAAAAAAAAAGGCAAATAATTTTATTGAAAAACAACTTCTGGGCTGCTTTGAACATCACAGATTGTCGATGTGGAACAGGGTGTCTGACAGGGGCATCTTTTTTCTTAAAACAAAGATGAAGGCTTGGAACAGTCAGAGCTGCAGTCTGGCTCTTGAGCACGGATTGTAAATGTCGGCGGAAAAATAAATAAAGAAACAAAAACTCAATGGGGAAAGTGGCAGCAGCATCAAAACAGTCCTGAAGTGGATCCCAGGCCAGAGAAAACTGCTTGAAAGGACAGAAATAGGAAATAGCATTTTGTTTATCGCGAAGAACAAGATAGATGCCTACTGAAACTCTGTATGACATTTTAAGGCTTATCCAGGTTAAACTTGCTTCCTTGATGTAATTACTTTTTTTTTTTTACCTTCAAGATAGCCAACCCCAGTCACCGTTGGGTTCTTCTATTGGGCCATCCCTTCTGTCAACACAACATTCCTTAGTCCTCCTCCACCATCGTACCTTTTGAGTCTTTTTGTTTTTAATTTCACATTCCCCCGCCATTAATCTGTGGCAAAAATCAATAACCATTCGCTGGCATGCAGGAGTTGAGGGATGTAAATAGCAGAAATCTGACATTCGCAGGATATAAAACAACAGGCCTTCAATATAATCAACAGCAGGGGCCGTGTCATTCCTCAAACAATCCATAGCCTTATTAAAAAGGGGTGTATAATTTAGCCCTGTGTACTCGCTGATGGAGCCTGTCTGACAATACTGTCTGATGACTCAGGAGTTGCAGGATGAGCAGGGATGGCAAGAAATGATTGAGGATGAGGACAAAGCATGAAGTCATTTGCATTAGTGTTTACAGTGTATGCCATTTGTCTTTGTTTACATCTCTGCTGTTTTGGATTTATTCACACAGGTTATTTTGCTTTAGGGCACTTTATGCTTTAGGTAGCAAGGTAATTTGTAATAAAAAATACATTTATTGGGCTGTATTTCATTTCTTTGCTCACATTTTAGACAAGACTACAGGTTTTACTTAGTCATTTATTGTTCACAAAAACTATAGTTAGGAGTCAAATTCTGTTTGCACATAATTTTTACAGACTAAGTCTATTATTCTGGGTACATTTTGTCATCTTTCAAAGGGCATTTTGACACATTTGATGCAAAATTGCAAAACACTGGTAATGTTCAGGTTCACATGTGTTCCTGTACCTGTAAAACTCCATAACATTTATTTAAAAGTCCTTAGTTATCTCATATCTCAACTTTATTATACAACTGAAATGTACACAGCACCATCCAGAAAACTCCTCGCTATAACAATAAGCTAGGACTAGGATAGTAAAAATGTATAGGTGCCTTAGGTGAGTAAATTTAAGTGAACCAATATTGTGAGATTACACAAGTTTCAGGGATATAGAAGCAATTATTTAAAATTATGCCCTTTGTATTGCACATTATATACGATAAAATGTTTTTTATTTCTTGTTATATGATAAAATGCTTGTTTGCCCAAACGCATATCCAGTGTCTTCCACATGCTTGCTCTCTGAGTATATGTTGCTACTGCACTCTACACTGTTTTTTTATAAAGATGTACAAAAGTAAGATTTTTTTTCCACCACTCAGCCAGCCAGTTGTCAGACACTCAGCAGGGGAGACTGTCTTTGAGAATCAGTCCTTTTTTCCCTGCTCCTCTTTCAACTACACCTTCTTCCACATTTGCCGACTAAAGCAGAAAAAAAAGGAAAAGAAAAAAAAAACTCATCTCGACCTTTTGCTGTGGCTATCAAACGCGATCGATAATTATGACATTAAATGGGTTATTGCGCCTGGTGCTAAGTGAGTGATGGTTATTGCTCATCGGGGTGGTAATGAACTCGGAGGTTTGTAATGCCATCAACACTCCTCCCTACACCTTGCTGGACTTGAGAGACAGCGATCGTTAGAATATTTGGAAAGTTAACTTTTTTTTAATACTACAGTTTATGACAGCAATAAAGCGAACAGGTTAATGTAAACGTTGCACAGTATGAGAACATGAAAAGGAACAATTGCATTTTTTTTACTGATGAGAAGTACACACATCTATGTTGCAAAGGCTGAAAAAGGGTTGTGTTAAAACAACTTTATGGTTCTATGGATGAACAAATACTTACTCTCCTCAAAGGTTTTTATAAAAAAGACTGTACTACTACCAATTTAATGCCCTTGAAACAAGGAAAATGGTTTTCGGTTGGTTGCTTAAAGTGCCTGTGACATGCATATTCTTCAAATACAAATAGTCGAAGAAAACATCTTCATATTTAAGAAAGTTGAAATAATACACACGATTTAACCCATTTTGTCTCATAAATATAATGACTAGTAGTCCGCATATTTTCTTTTGAACTTGGCTTGGCAATAGTGAAACAGGAAGTGACATCAAAGGGGAACTCTTTAACAAAGAAAACTCTCTGGTCTTTGTTTATTGAAACAATAATATTTGGACTCATCTTTATCTCTCTCTGATAGAGACTCAAAATAATCTTAAGAAACATCAGATTCTTCTCTACAGTCTGAGTTGTTGGCTGTTGTAGCAACACTCTGTTCATGTGCAGACATTCCCCTTTGACATCACTACCTGTTACTTCACAGGAAAATATCTCAACAACTGTTCATCTCAGCGAAATGTAATTTATTTTACAATATTGTATCAATGTCCTCTTTCTAAAAATGCATTCATATGTATTACAAAAATTAGATGTCACATGCACTTTATTAGGGTTAGGGGTTAGCAGAGTTTCTCCCAGATAACTTGGGGGATGGGGGTAGCAAAGTGGTATGATAATGTTTTAAATGTGGGAGGGTACTGGTATAGTTTTTGGTAGTGGAGCGCTACAGTACTAATGCTGGGTCCTAGCTATTTATACGGCTGTCACAATCTTCGCTGCCTCAGCTTAGAAGGCAGCGGGTGCCAGTATAATCCATTTAGATTCAGCCAATGGTACTTAGTGTTAACCTCTACTCACAATGGTAACAACTGAGCTAGTGTTATACTGTCTGGCTCCTCAGGAGTGGAGGAGCCAAATGGCTGGCTGAGTGCTGCCAACTAGCAGCCGGAGGCTAAACTACATCACAAAAATGAACCACTGGCATGAAAGTTTACATTTTAAATCTATATTAAAAATCAATCAGGGCCTTAGGAATTCAATACCATATTGGGAAATGAAGTATTGCAATATTTCAGTGTATCAATATTTTCTTACACCCCTACCTTGAAACTGTCAGTTCCAAAACACCTCCCAAACCACTAGATACATTTTAATGAAACTTTCAGAAAGGATTTATTTAGTGTATATCTAAAACTACTTAGCATTTGGATTCAACCAAACTCAAGATGGCTACCACAGCTAACTGATCCTAGAAAAACACACAAAAAACTCCATCAACGTTACAGATACTGACATACTTTGGTATGGTTGTAGCTAAGAAAGACAAATAAGACATTAAGTATTTGCAGTCAACTCAAAACATTTCATGAGCCAATTGGTCCCGGATTAAGCTCCAAAGTTGTTGTCAGTCATATTCCACTGGGAAAAACGTCTGTTTTATCCCGTTTTATGAGTTTTGGCCTTTTGACTATTTTTACAAACTGCTGCTTCCTGGTACAACAGACGTCTCTGAAAGCGAGTCGCTTTTTTTTTTCTTTTTAAGCGAGTGATTGAAGCAAAATGCAGCATCTGAGCGCTTTCAGCACAAACATACACTCTCACAAACTTCTGACCAATCACACAATAAAGTTCTTATATGGAGAGGGGTAAAAAGGTCGACCCACGGGTTGCGACAAGAAGCAGCTGAAATGTCGACAATGCAAACATAATGAGACAGTTTTTGTTATGAAAACTGCAACAGTTCGGCACAGTTTCGGCAGTTCGGCTGCAGCATACTGCCAACCCATATCACACTGGCTGCTACAATCAACTAACCATACACAAAACAGTTATAGTTCAGTCAGTGTTACAGTGGTTGAGTTCAAATTTGGTGTGGTAATAGCTGAGACATTCACAACACATACTCCAAATGCTACTGAAGAGGCCTCAGTTTGACCCAAGGGCAGCAGGAGGGTTAAAACATTAGCGTTAACTGTCTGTGTCAACCCAGTTTAACCACGGCAGATATTTTGATTAAACTGAAAAGAAATACTTGGATGCACCTCTACAAGTGATTAACATTTGTAGTGAGTATAATTCAATATGGCTTCCATGGCCACACAATGAAAGTATTTTAGAGATATTGAGTTAAACATTAGTATGGTAGTAGCTGCAAACCTTACTGAACATGGGTGGCATCTTGTGATATCATGAGATTGTCATTTACAAAGTTTGGCCAAAAAGGCTACAAACTCCAAATCTTAAAACAAGATGATCTCAGTCTAATACTTTGGCATGAAAGGTTGTAGGTGATATCTGTTGTTTTAAGTTAATGCTAGACCTTTAATAAGTCCAGCTATATTATTCTTTGATTCATTCATAGCAGCATTTTGGTAAATGCACCCATTCATAACTAGAGTCCGTGAATTTGAATGATGAAATGAGTCTTCATGCAAGACCAGTTTAAATGTCCTTGACAACATAGTCATTGTTGTTTACATAAACAGAACTTTGGGTCTTGTATCATTTCCTTGGTTACAAGGCATAAAACCCAAGCTGCTCAAAGCAGTATCGTCACGGACAAGATTCAAACAGTTTGCATGACTTTGTGTGGCTGCACGCAGCATCGTTCTATGGTGACCAGCCTGACCTTTTCTCATTTCTTCTTCGCCATTTTCTCCTCCCTCTCCCCCTCCTTCTCATTTGACTTGAAAGCAGGACCTCAAATGCTGAGACTTAATTGCTTCTGACGCTTCACTGGCAAAGTTAGGAAATGAACCGCAACCTTTTTTTCTTCTTTTCTTTTTTTTAAAGCAACTGACAATGTAAAGGCAATCAGTGTGAAGGGGAAACATCACTGAGTGATGAGGGAAGATTATGCCACGCTGACGACATCATTTAACCAAAGTCAGGACTGTTTTACTACCATTCCTAAAGATGTTAAATGAAGCAAAGCTTCCCAGATAAAAGTGATCCAAAATTTAAAGTATATTTGATTCCAACAATTATACTAAAGTTTTAAACAAAGCTCTAGCTCAACGAATTGCACTTGTATGTTTTGTGAGCAACTCTCAACTACTACCACACAGAACCTTATAACAAAATATGTCAAATTGACTGAGTATTTTTGTCTCTAATGCCAGTTGGCTGGGGCAGTCATCTTGAATTGGCTAATAAGACTAATCAGTTGCAGAGGTATTATCAATATTTATGTAATAAAAGGTTATTTAAAACAGAGATATTTTGCTAACATACAGAGTTGTGTTCAAAAGTTTGACATTTTTAACTTTGCACAGTTTTCAGGAAAATATTTTTAACAAAGAAGAACGCATCCAGAGGACCTACTTAACTTTTTTTTTTTAGATTTGCACAGTTTGTTGGCACTCAATGTGTTGGGAATCATTGTCAGGCACTACCACATCAAATGCACTGCACAGAAAAAGGTCACACACAAATATTTGGTTGGACTGCTTTTAGATTTGATTACAGCACACATTTGCTGTGGTATCATTTTCACAAGCTTCTGCAAAGTCACAACATTTATTTCTGTCCCAATTTTTTAAATTTTTGTCCAATGGTCATATTGACAACGAGAGATTCGAACTAATACAAGAGTCTTCCCCAGCACAACTGTTGACTCTCAATGGGGTTCAGGTTTGAACTCAATTTGAGCCTGATGACTTCTGGCATTGTCATCTTAAAATGTGCCCATGTCATCAGGGAGGAGAATGTCTTTAGATGGAATAACCTGGTCATTCAGTATATTCAGTTAGTCAGCTGACCTCTTTCTTTGGGCTGAACCTAGACCTGACCAACTAAAGCAACCCCAGATCATAGCACTGCACCCACAGGTTTGTACAGTAGACACTAAGCATGATGTGTTCATCACTTCACCTGCCTCTCTTCTTACCCTGATGCACCCATTACTCTAGAACAGGGTAGACCTGGACTCATCAGACCACATGGCCTTCTGTCATTGCACAGTTCTTGACCCAATTTTAGTAGTTTCAGAAATATTGGATGCTTTCTCTGATTGACGTTAATAATTTGACCCTTCTGAAACAGATAGACATCTTTTAGATGACCACAGGATGGGTCTGTCAACATGGTTGTTTAACAAATGAAAGCTCCGCACTGCATCAATTAGGGCTAAATAACTTGACAGCTGAAACAATCACCCATACAATAATTATCCAATGAGAGGCGCTTACCTGCTTTAAGTTATTTTTTGTGATTTTTAAACTGGCACAGGCACAGGAAATTATATGATCATCTAAATTTGGGAAGATTGTAATTGGACCATGACACAGCTGAAGTTGTTGGAGTGGTCCATTAGACGTCTTGTTTTATGTAGACAGACTTGACACTCTGCCGCGTGAGGCTGTACATCACAATCTTTAGGGCAGTGGTTCTTAACCTGGGTTCTATCGAACCCCAGGGGTTCGATGAGTCAGTTTCAGGGGTTCGGCGAAGCCTCTGCCGAGGAGGTAAAGACACACTTGTGTAAAGTATTGATGACACGCCCCAATGGCCATCAGTTGCTGCAGAGGATCACGTTACATTGCTTGGCCAATCAGTGCTGCAGGGAATTTAGCATGCGCAGTAGTGAACGGCTGTCGTAGTTGTACGTCGTGTGGTTTCTTTCTTAATGTTTTAATCCATACTATATATGTCGAGCAAAAAATAAAGTGGTCAGACGAATATGTACGGCATGGATTCACATGTATCACAGAATGGGATGGGAGTCAGCGTCCTATCTGCATGATATGCCATGCCAAGTTGAGCAACTCTAGTCTTGCACCAGCAAAACTAAAGGAACACTTCTTGAAGCTGCATGGAGATGGGGAATACCAGAACACAACGCTTGCTGATTTCAAAGTGAAACAAGCCAGATTCGATGAAAGGGCAACTCTGCCTGGTCTTGAATTTCTACTCGTTAACAAACCGATCCTCACAGCATCATACGAAGTTGCTAATTTGGGAAATGCTTTTTTCTGGCCCCAAAAAAGTATTTTGTGGATTCAAATTGACAAAAATCTAATTAACTTTAAAATAAAAAAGAAATTAAGTTGTTAAAAAATGTTAAATTCTTCAAAAAAAAAAAAAAAAAAAATCCAAATTTATTTTTAATTAGTAAATTAGTAAAAAACAATTTTTTGGGGAGCTGAAATTTTTTTATGGGGCCGAAATATTTTTGGGGGACTCGGCTCATTTTGTGCATCAGTAAAAAAAACATATACCTATGTCTTTAATTTGGAAAAAAAAAAAACTTTTTTTAGCACTACAGAAGGGTTCAGTGTATGCACATATGAAACTGGTGGGTTTGGTACCTCAAAAAAGGTAAGAACCACTGCTTTAGGGTTTGACCAGAATGGCAACAAAGGAGCCATTTCTCAACCTAAGATGATCTATTTCAAAATTTCTGACATGCAAAACGTATTTCTCATCAGGAAACTGTTTTGGTAATCTACATTTAAGATTTTCAGTTGAGACATTTACAAGTTATCAAGTTCTTCCCAACACGAGACAAGTTTTTTCATCCTGATATCCGAGGGGATCTCACCTGCCTACTCCCCTGTGCTGGGATTAGACATCAGAAAAAGCTCTAGTGGGCGGTAGGCAGGCTCTTTTCCATCTGAGCTGACACTGTTGACAAATGACAAGGGAGCGTGTGTCTCAGTCAGGTTTGTCTGTTCTGTAGAAGTTAGCATGAGTGATAGAGGGAATAAGACGGATGTGAGAATGAGGCTGAAAGACTGCTTTTTAAGGGATGAATGCTTCATAGATGTGCCGAAGGGAGTGTGGAGATGGAATAGAGCAGGGATGAAAAAGAGTAGGAGTTTGAGAGAGGAGGAGCACATCAACACAAAGGAAAGAAGATGAAAACTTGAGGGGGGAAGAAACAGCTCATCTGGTGATAATGTTTGTACCTGTCTTTAGTGTTAGCAAAATATTCTGAAACACAGAAAAAATATATACGTCTTCAACTGTTGGAGCCAACTCCATTCAAGATAGCCACTGCAACCAATTGACATTAGCAAACACAAAAATGGATATAATTCAGTCAATTTTACACATACCGAGCTAGAAATTTTTATATTAGTAGCAGAGCATTGCCAGTTGTTATTAAAAGAATTGGTATTAACTGTTGGTGTCAACTCTGTTAGCAAATTATCTCAACCACTGTAGGGATTTCATTGAAACTCAGGAAAGGAGTTTTGAAATAATTCAATGAATAAATATAAAAATCAGTCAACTCAAATCTAGAGATGACTACCACAGCTAATCAAATTTAGCCAACAAAAAAGTGGGTATAACTCAGTCAATGTAACAAATATTGAGCTTAAAACCATTTTTGGTAGTAGCTGTGAGTCAACTTCCAAGCATCCTTTGGTTGTCAAAAATCAAACTAAATCTCAACATATTGCTAGATAACATGCTAATCGGTATTTACGTCATCAGACCAAAATAGCTTTAACTACTTCCCTTCTTGTTGTTAGATAGGGCAGGAGAAGTGGTAGGGCAGCTGACTTGGGACCAAGAAGTCAGAGATTTAATGCCCCGCCTTGTCCACATAACACAATGTCCTTTGGGCAAGACACCATGTCATGACACCATGGCAGAAAATCCCACAACTGCTCACCAATAGCTGCTCCACTTGGGTGCAAATTTTGTCATTGCATGGGAATATGCATTGATGACTCCTAATTTTAGTTTAAAACTGGGCAATATCCATTCCTTTAAAGAATGCCAGGCCTTAAATAAATTACAAACTTCAAGATATTCATCTATTTGGTTATTTTTTAAAATAAATTTATGACTTAATTTCAAACAAAATAGAACAAATACCTCAAATCACGAGTGATTGACAGATGAAGGTGAAACTGAAATAAATGTTGGAATCTCACACATTCTGCTGAGAAAATACCTAACAAATACGATTTTGAAAAAGCGGACAACAGGTCCAGGGGGTCAACTCTGCCACTTCATCTGGACAGATGGACCGCAGAGCCGGAATGGGACTCTGGAAACCATCTTACTGTGAGTCAGACTGACTAAATTTCAATCTGTATGCTGAGCATAAGGTTAGAACAAGAGTATAAAAAAATCTCTTACACTCAAAACAAGAGGTTGATTTTGGATGCCACAGTGGTAGAAATAGCTAGATGCTCAAGAATTCTGGGGAATTTAGGCATTTTGTTAGATGTATTTTTTCTTTCTATTTTGTTGTCTTGGACTAAACCTATAAACTTGTAAATAAATTGATTCTGCTAAGAATTAAAAATCAAATCTATTGAAATGATTAAAAAACAATTAGGATTATTCTTAAATGTCACAATATTTCCATTATAAGTGGCACAAGAGCAAAATTATATAGTGTTTTTTTAAAAATGTGCTGAATCATTTTATTTTCATTGCAAGGCATATTGACCCTTTTCACAGACACACACACACACACTTGTTCATGTAGCTTTTTTTTTCTGTAATAAATAATGATCTGCCCATAGAGGCCATGTGGGGTTCGGTATTTTGCCTCAGGATACTTCAACATGTGAACTGAAGAGGGCGAGGGTCGAAACACGGAGGCTTTAAACCCTGAGGCACACCTGCCAGAGTACTGAAAACCTTAACTCACTTTGGAAAAAAAAATCCTGACAATCATCACGAGAATGTTGAATTAACATTATTCTGAAGCATGGAATCTCTCTGTATTGTACCTGAATTTAGTTCATCAAAACTGTCCAAAAAAGTAAAAATCTTATATCTTTTTACAGTGTAGCATATTAGGTTGTTGTTTTGTAAAAAAGCAGATTATGCAAAAAAAGTATAAATAATGGAAGGGAAGCACAACAATGTATGATGTGCTTCAATGTTTCCTTGAAGAACATTGAAAAAAGCTGACTCATTGATACCACAAGTGAATGTAGAGTTAATGCTTCATGATCAAAATGCCTTTGTTACATGATTGGTCACTTCTGATGGAGCTGACCAATCAGAGCAGAGGAAGTGCTTTGAGGCAGGAAACCAGCAGTCCCAGAGTTCCTGTTGAAGCAAACAGCTCTTTATAAGTAATTTAATCAGGACCTTTAATGCAGAATAAATTAGAACACATGCTGATCAAAGTATTAATCACAAAGTAGTGATTCTCAGATTAATTCAGTTTTTTTGTTGAGTTTTCTTCTGGAGCAACTTCAGATCATGTTAAAGTGATCTTTCTTTTCTTTGTGAAGTGGTTAACTTCATTGGAGCAGTGATTTCAAAGTGCATTTCAGGGTCAGTACACAGTGGCATCACTGTCACCGCCACCTCATGTGAAACAGAGAAAAAAAAACGAAGAAAATTGGCTCTAAATTGAGGCAAAATCCAAAAGCAAACTGCATGGCTGTCAGATGACCACAAACAGTGACAGAGTGCTGCAATGACCAGTTCAGTTCAACTCTCAGCAGCTTCTTGTAATTGCCAAAATGGTGACACAAACTTTTTATTTGATATATTAGGGAGTGCAACAGATAAACAGTTTAACGCACATGGCCTCAAGCTAGCGTTGTAACATTTTGATTATTTTTAGCCTACAATGGGCCTCATGCAAGAACATTTTCTTATTTATGTCCCAAATTTTTCTTAGCTTTGTTTGTACAAAGTATGAACATGCCACATCAGATTCAACAAACACTTCTAAGTTCAAGAAAAGTGTGTAAATGAGGAGCGCAAACATGATGAATGCCACTTGTACGTAATCAGGTGCTCGTGCACGAGGAGAGATTAGTAGGGATATGAAAATTTCAGCCGATATCCAATACAATTATTGCTGTTATGGCTGATAACCTATATTTACCGATATTGTAGTGTTATACAACAGCATTAATAGCCAATTTATTTAACCAGTTTATATATTTACTTTACATTAATACATTTAAAATTATAATTGGTAGTATGATTTATTTTCAACTCAAAGTATCTTCAAACTAACAAAATTTAAAGTTATTAGTGAAGAAAATCAGTCTGGATAACAGCAGACTGACTGCACAGAAAATATATGACAGGTCTGGACCACTCATGATTTTTTCCGTAAAATTTAACAATATAAGAAAATTGGTGAATGCCATCAATTCCCCTAAATCACTTGTATGCACAACTTAACAAATCTGTTCGTACGAACGGTTCTTTCACGAGGCTCGTTGCGCATTTATAAGAGAGACCTGTTACATACATCACAAGAAAATAACACAAAAACAATAATAATGCAATCTACTTAACACATTTAAAAGTCAATACTATATACACATCATCAAAGAAAGGGTTTTCACTGACAACAAATATAAGTGCCTACAGACAAATTTTCAAATCTGTGTTAAGTCGAGTAACTCAGGGACCGACCAGCTCTACTAGCAACACATGCTGCTAGCAACTCGATACCTGCATGCATAGAAGAAGACCATTCATTCAGCAGTGTTTACAGAAGTAGCCCATGGATGCTAGTTTTTTTTTTTTTTTTTTTTTTTTTTTGCCATGAATGCTAGTTGTTAGTATGTTGTTTCTATAGTTGCTGGGCAGTCTGAGATTTACTTCATGACTCCTGGTTAGTGTAGCTAAATGCAAATTAAGGAATAAGTGGTTTTATTGTAAGTTCTATATTGTTCTAAAGTAAAAGCATTGCATATTCATAGTTTGTTTTTGTTTTTTACCATTTCCCCCACCATTAACCAAGCCTCCACACACAATTTCAGGCATGTAGTTATTTATTCTAAATAACACCAGATTACATTGAGAGCTATTTTTGCAGTTGTTCCTCTACATCCACCTCTCATATGAAACGTCAAACTTGGGGAGAAAGAAAAAAATCACAAACTCAGACAGGTAAACCTCCAAGAGCCGTCGTGATCAACTTTTTAAAGTTTGAAACAAAGTTTGAAATGAAAGAAATGATTATGAGGAACGCATGGCAAAAAAAATTACATGTAGCTGACAATGTAATCCGCTTCAACCACAATTTCCCAACGGAAATAGTCCGAAAAAAGATGATCATACACAGACATTAAGAAAACGCTGAAGGAACAGGGAATACGATTCCAAACCCCATTCACCAGAATACGGATTCAACAGAAAGAGGGAGTCAAGACACACTACAATGCCAGTGATGCAGCGCGGGGAATGAGAGGAAAGGGATCCAAAGTGGACCGAGGGAAGTAGGCGGCAGCGTCCCTAGACCTGTGAGATGGTCCCGAGTGAGTGGAGGCACAGGACCAGGGGCCTCATGTATAAACGGTGCGTACGCATAAAAAAGTTGCGTGCGCCAGGTTTTACGCCCACGTTGGGATG
>JAUBOC010000097.1:7448485-7462032 GCA_032275365.1 Anablepsoides cearensis | reverse complement strand
CCCCCAGATGAGCTGGCCCAAGTGGCTGGGGAGAGGGAAGTCTGGGTCTCTCTGCTTAGGCTGCTGCCCCCGCGACCTGATCCCGGATAAGCGGAAGACAACGGACGGACGGACCAGAGTCAGAGGAGGAAAACCTTTTTTTTTTTTGTTAAATGTCTGCGGTGTTTGCATCTGCTTAATTAGATGTCATCTGTGTAACAATGTTAATACTTTGTATAAACATAATAAATTATAGTAAGTTTGTTCAATACTAATAATTTTTCTTATATTTTATCAAATTTTGAACATTTTTGTTTGTGGCAGGTAATCTGTCATGTCAGGCAGGTAACAGTTGGCGACACTTGCCCGATAGGGCAGGTAAAAATAAATAAATAATACTTGTCAAACCCTGTTCAGTAGTATGTATAATCATACCTAGTCTAAAAATCTCAGTGTATCCCCCTTTAACATTTGTCTTGTCCTTGGGCTCCAGAGCAATTGACAGTAGACAAAACGTACCCAGGGACCCAACAATCAGAGTTGAAATCAAGGTGTAAGTATGTACTTTGACAATCAACAGAGGTGAAGTACTTTACAGGCAGACCTCAAGGGAGGAAGTGAAATGAAAGGAGGAGCAGAATAGAGGAACAGAACAAAGGGAATTACAAAGAAAAAAAACTGTCATGAATGTGTAGGTGTAGAGAAATGACCAGGAAACAAGGATCAGTTTGTTCTGCGGAGCATGTAACAACCACCCTTTTCTCCATTTTCTACCACGTAGTCACTGACCTTGAGAAGGCAAACAGGGAATGTGGCTGGAAACAACTGCATTCCTTCAGAGCAAACTTTACCACAATCGGTATATAGTATAGTAAACAGACCTATCAAATACATAACAACCCACAAATATGTCATAAATATCAGTACACGTTTGGGCATTTCTTACTGAACAGTGAACCTACTTGGTTGTACTATCATACTACTTCACTACTATACATTATAAGTGGAATTTATTAGAACCAGTATCCTAAACTTAGCTCATCTCTTAAGCCATCTTTACCACTAGATGTCAGTGGAATTGACAAAGAACTCTACATTGTGCCTGAAGCTACATGAGATTAAACAAGTATAAAAATGTATAAGTGGTCAAATATCAAGAGTTTATTCATTTGCTACTTCTGTTTGTTCCTATTAACAATGACTGTGGTTGTGTTGTCTGCATCCACAACTACCTGGAATATTCCTTTCCAACGTGCACACATTGATCATCAAAATGGATGAGCTTATGGTGGGGAGGTCACAAGTTGTGTCTCAGTTCAATGATTGGAGACTACATAAACTGCAGCTCACGGAGGCCATGCCCTTCAAAGTCTGAGTAAGCTGAATATAATGGCTGTTAAATTAGATGGTCTAATCTTTGAATGACGCAGGTTTTTAGAGTTTTGAAGGCTGCCTTTGTTGGTTTAAACAATTTTTTACTCAGATGGCGTTTATTCTCCATCTCCTTACCACTTACTTAACTTATCAATGATGCAACAGGTCCAGGAAAGAAACCCAGACAGCCCTCTCCCCAGCAACATTTTCCAGCTCATCCTGAAGCATTCTCAGGCCAGAGAAGACCCATAATCTCTCCAGCGAGTCCTTGGTCTTGGTGCATTCCAGTAGCAGTGGGAAGTGGAAATTTTCTTGCTCCCATTCGTAAATTTGAACTGGCAGACCCCCTCCAGTGGTAAATCCCATTCATGTAGTGGTAGTGGCTGTGACTACCACCAGTTTCCTATTCAAGATGGCAGCTACTCGCAGCTTTAGAAAGTTAACTCCCTAACATTTAATGTTAATTATCATTCTTAATGTTTTTGTACATGTTTAATCACTCGTACAAGTAGTGTATTTTCTATGCATACTGTAGCTAGGTTAGTGGCAGCAATACAATCGCCTGTTGGCTAACTGGATTTCATACAGTTTGTTGGGAAATTAAGTCACTACCATTTACCAGTTCCAGAATACAATGTAAATGGAATGCACCATCTGCACCTCCTACCAGTTGGACATTCTCTGAACACCTCTAAAGGGATGTGTCTTGGAGGCATCCTAATCAGATGCCTGAACTAACTGACTACTTTTGATGCAGAGGAGCAGCGGCTCTACTCGGAGCTCCCCACAGATAACGGAGCTCCTCACCCTATCTCTAAGCTGAGCCCAGCCACCCTATGAAGGATGCTCATTTCAACCCCTTGAATCATTCTTGATGATCCATGCTTCATGACCACAAGTGTGGGTTGGAAATATAAACAGAGCAGTAAATTGAGAACTTTGCCTTTCAGGTCTTTCTTCGCCACAACTCATCGAAGCAACACCTTCATTACTGAGGATGTGGATCAATCCCCTGCTCTGTCCTAGCATCACTCGTGAACAAGACATCCAGAGACTTGAACTCCTTCACTTGAGGTTTATTCTAAAACACTGAATTTGCTAAATGGTATGACCTGGCTAAGTTAGTATATAGATCTAGATTTTTTTTTTGTTCTTTTTTGATTGGTGTACTGATATATAGGTCATATAAGTCATATATGACTTGCAAATTTGTGCTCTTAAAATAAAGGAAACTGAATCGAGGAAACTGCAGTTTGTATTAAAATAAATAATAATTGCAGCACTTTGAATGGTTGCATGGTGAGATTTTTTTTCTTTAATGTAAGATATGCTGCACATTGATACATTCACTTCATGTTCTTTGAAATGAGCTAATCTCAACCCACTAGTCAGCTGTCAGATTTCTATCATCAGTCTTACCCTCCTTCTAACACTTGGTTCAAATGAACTCATTTGCATCTATAAGCAATGTTGATCAGACATGTTTTTTTTCTGCTTTGCTAAAACTTGTCCTTCTAAAACACTGCTGATCCAAAAAGTGCCAAAGGGAAGTGATCTTAGCTGCATAATGAGCTTCAGCGAGGTCACTTCTAGAAAACACTTTTTTTTTTCAAAAAGAAGAATACACAGAGCTGCATTGCAGTTTGAGTGTATTAAGACAGAAACTGGGGAACACAGATCTATTATTTGGCAAAGAGAATAATGCTGACAGCCAGATGAAGAGTCACTGTGGTCCCCCCCCCCTCTGGACACTTCACCCAGTTTTGAAGGATTGTTTACACAAAACTGCTTACTCCATTTGAAAAATATGGTGTTTGTAAAGAAATATACAAGTAGATGTTAAGAAATAGGGAGAAGATTTAGAAAATTGAACAAGCATTCATAAGTGTCTCAAATCTGTTATTTTAGATGTACAGTAATTGCTATATTTAATCTCTGAAAAGAAATCAGCCCTTTAACAAGCTGAAGCATCTTTTCACATTTAAATGTCATCTTTCAAACTAATTTATTTTTTATTTTTGTAAAAAGCAGGTACTTGTAAGGCCAAGCGTCACAAAAAACACGATTCTATTTCAAGAGTTTTTGTCTTTCAGATGGATAATATGACTCTACAGTTTAGGGTTTCAAAAAGCTATTCACTTTATGAGATGTCTGGCCTGTTACGATTTTATTTGAATTCCTATGAAACCTTCTTTTTCAGTGCATGAAACAACTTTATAACTTGAAAATTGCCTTTTTTTTCAAGCGGCATCACTCGGCGGGGTCTCAGACTTTATTCTTTTACATCATTTCACTGAGGTTTAATTAACTCAATGAGGGCTCGGTGTCCTCTGCATGATATCACCCAGAGGAAAGATTTCACAGTCAAAAGCGCTGAATGGTTTTTTAACTGCATCAAGTTGAGAAATTATCCACCCGTCTATCCATCTATGTATGAAATGCCTGCTGATTTAGCTGTGTGCACGGGTCTGAGCCTCACACAAGATGTTTGCATTAGCTTTTCATTATTATAAGTAATGGGAGTGGTCCCCGCACCCTTTAAAATGCCATTAGCCACTGTTTAGCTCCCAGTCCCACCCCCCTCCCTGAGTCTTCCTCTTTTGCCCTTCCCAAACCAGAAGCCAAGCACTGTGATTAGCTTTATGGAGTGAGGGCTGAAGGCAGAGATGAAAACACTGCAAATGACATTACTTTGAGCCTGAATAGGCCTACGACACATGGCATTATCGTCTCTCTGCACGAAGACGCCTGGGAGCCCACGAAAAGCTCCGACAGAGGGGAGGGGGGGTAACTTTCTTACGACAACAGCGAGAGAGAATCTCATGTTTCATCAGCAGTTCAGCTCAGGCGGCTCACCTGTGCGTGGCAGCAGAGAAAAAAAAAATGCATACGCAATTAAATTACATGATGAAGAGGTCAGGATGGTGTGTGATGGGATGTCTCAGATTGAAGCGCAAAACATCAGGAGCGCCAAGAGCAATTAGGCATTAAAATGACCTTCAATTTGTCATTTCTGCACAGGAATCTTTACAGGACCCGTTTAGAGTTTTTTGGCTCTCATCAAGCATGTCGTTTTGACACATACTTTAATAACTCCTGTCAGACAGGAGAATGACAAACTGACAACGCCTGTTTGACGCTTCCAGAATGGTCCAATTAGTTCTACTGATTTTAAGAACATTCTAACAGTTTTATTCTCATGCATGTTGTTTGGGTAAAAACTAATTATTTACCTGGCAAACATGTTGGAATGCCTTTCTCACATTGCCAAGCGTGCTGGAGTTTTAAACCAGTGTCTCATGTGATCCGTTGATCTGATGATTCCGATGCTGTGTTGGACATTTTGAATAGCTAATTTTATTGTTGTGCACGCATATAGCCGAACCCAACTTTTTCAGGCCATAGGTCACACGGGATAAATGCTGAAGTTACTGTGGAAACACTAATAGAATTTTAAAAATGCAACAAGCTCAAAACGCAGATTTATGGAAAAAACCTTATCTATGATCTTGAAGAAAAGTTTAACACAAAAAAGTTTAGAATAAATACATTGGGTCTGTGTAACAGTGTAAATTTACTGGTTGATTTTTTTTTTATTCCAGTGGCGTTTACATAGGAATCTTAGAATTTATCCCAAAAATGTGCAAGCTCGGCTACTTTGCGCATGCATAAATATTTTTAACTATGAAATGCCCTATTGGATCAACTCCAAAAGATCATCAGTTGTAGATGTACATCAACAGATTAGATTGAGTATTTCATTAATTTGTGTTTTGTAACATATTTTACTAACAGAAAAGTGACATGCACACAGTCAATTATATTATTGCTGGTCTTTTAAGGCAGGAAGCAGTGTTGAGCGCAGCTAACCAAAAAGCTTTGCTAATGTGTAACAACTAAACAATTATAGAATAGAATAGAATAGAATAGAATAGAATAGAATAGAATAGAATAGAATAGAATAGAATAGAATAGAATAGAAATAGCCTTTATTGTCCCACCGAGGGGAAATTCAGGTGTCACAGCAGCATCAGTACAGAGGTTCACATGCTAGTTACTTTACAAACTGTAGGCAGTACAAATAAATAAATAAATAAATAAAATAACACTGACAAGCAATGATACAACTACTAATAAGAAAAATATATAACCTTAAGAAATTGTGCAAGAATAAAAAAAACATGTTTAAGATAAGATAAGACAAGATAAGATAAGACTGTATTGATCCCACATTGGGGAAATTTGCACATTACTGCATAACTGCAAATAATAGCACAAGCTAACACTTACCAATAACTTTTATCATACTGTAGCATGTACCATCTGCTAGCAAGAGAAAAATATATTAGGGACTTGGCGTTAAGAAATATTTGTTTACACACTAAGAAACATCATAAACAGACAGAAATCTGCACATAGAATTACTACAAGTTTACCCAGAATCCTTTGCTAGGCACAAGTGAATTTCTCACAGAAAATCCCCATAAACTCAGGAAATAACCCCTGTGAGACACTCAGGTGATAGTGCAACAGACTTGGGACAGGAAAGTCTCAGGTTCAATCCCCCACCATGCCCATATGGTGTTCTTGAGCAAAACACACAAATCCTCACTGCTCCTGCATAGCTGTCCACTTCGGTGTAATCTTGTGATGGGCTAAATGCAGGGCACTAATTTCATCATTGAATACACACAATAACATTTTTACATGTGTTGCAAATTTCTATTTTTTTTACAATATTCAGCAAATAAAAAGATGCAACAATTTACTTTCTGAAAGACTCAAAAATGGACAAAACTCAAACTGCTTAAACCACCGGCAGATTTAAGTCAAACTCTCATCTAAGAAATCATAAAACAATTTATTTCCCCACTCAAGTCTATTTATTGTTGTCCTCTTAAACGAACAATTTCATAATACCAATTTGGAGCTTAAATCGCACTTTTGATTTTTAAAGTTTATTCATTTCTTTAAAAACAACATAAATTCAACAAAACAAAATTACAAGTCATAAATTAAATGAAAGGTAGCAGAACTTCTTAAATGCTAAAGCTTATTTTTAAATTAAATTACATCCTGTCTGTAGGTTTTTTATATATAATATAATGAGCTAATTCAAGTTTATTCCTTGGAAAATTGACCATATTGAAAGCTGGCATTAGGCTTCATACACCCACTTTAACTCACAGTGATAGGGTGAACTGACGTGTTTGAGTTTCTATACTTAATAGGCATCAATTAGACCATCTGTCTTTGGACTTTGGTTGCCTTCAGTCACAGCAGAATGATGCGATTTTCCCCATCTGTGTATGGATCACACACACACACACACACACACACAGAGTCTTTCCCATTCATACGATGGTGAGCACTTTTGCACAAGTCATAGATGAGTATGCACGCACACTGCTAAATTTGTCAGCTTTAGCTGCGCTTGAGTGAAAGTGCACGTCTTTAATCCCTTGCACAGTGATACAGGCAGCATGTGTGTTCGCCCATGTAAACATCCTGGCGCGTAAACACCCTAATCTGCTCCCCTTCCCTGGTAATTACACTGACTAACGAGCAAAGCATGGGGACACGAGCTCCTACACACACACACACACAGACACACACACTGATACACCCTGAAAGAGAAGGGCATACGGAGGACGGAGAAGGGATGAGGGGAAGACACCGGGCAGATGGTGAAAAAAAGATCAATTTTTTTTATTTGTGCATGCACGTCTCAGTGGGGTACACAAGTATAGGGGTAGTTGCTTGTGTGTGTGTCTTCTACAGAGTCAGGACCACGTTAGGTTTTTAACCAACAAAGTGAGGACAATTGGGAAGTGAGGACATTTTCCCGGTCCTCACTTTTTTCCAGCTCTAATAGTTAGGTTTAGATGTACGGTATGAATTAAGTTTTGTTAAGGTCAGTGTTATGAATAGATTAGTAATGGTTAGAGTTGGGAAAAATGTATGTTTAAGGCATAAATACAGTTACAAAAATGGATGGAAGTCAATACAAAGTCCTCAGTTTGATGCAAGTACAAGGATGTGAGTGTGTGTGTGTGCATGTGTGTGTGTGTGTGTGTGAGTGCACACAGACGCTGCCTCAGGTATTTGTGAGTGTGTGTGTGTGCGCATGTCAAGGCCAGATGCCCACAACCAACGGCCCATCTGTAAGGAGAGCCCAGCCAGACCACTAATCAGGCAATCCATCACCTTTCTACCTGCCACTGGCCATTACTCGTGAGCCACTCACACAAACAAACACACACTCTGCGACACACACTCACATCTGTCACAACAGAGGTTTATCTACTCTCACACACCAGTCAAAATGTACATACTGGTAGTATATAGAAGGAGGGCTGCAAAAACAAACTAATTAACAAAAAAGAAAAAAAAAATAGTGTGCTCCATGAAAATTCTGATTATAATTTTTCCCTTTCTACTATTGCTGGGCATAGATAAAAAATTTTTTTAATTGCGATTATTCTCAAGATATTTTTAAAAGGGTGGTTTGTTTATTAATGCTGACAACTGTGACCCCAGTATGCGTGTCTGTATGTGTATATATACATATATACACATTAAATCTTTCATTCCTCATGTAGTACTCATTTGTAATGAAAAAATAAAAAAAAAATTGAATTCTTGATTTAATTTCATTATTCTGTGCAAACATTTAACTGACTCAAAGATGTTTAGAGCATCTTTTAGGTGCTGTTTTATATTAAAAAGGGGGCAATGCATTTTCAAAAATAAGGCAAAGCAAGCCAATCTTACTTTTTCTATTTTCTCCAACACCCTTGAGTGTTGTCTGGTTTTAAACTGAAGTGATATTTCAGGCTCAAACTGCTCCGGTGGTGAGAGGGTTCAGTGTTGCAGCACATACAAAGAACTTCACTTTTTTCCTGCCCGCCGTCATTATAAATCAAAACATTACATATTTTAGATGATATCATTTACGAATATTTAAACCATGTATAATACAGTTGAAAATCTACAAATAAGGTATAAAATGGTAAGAAACACTAAACATTTTTTTTCTACAACATACTGAGCAAGCGTGTGTAGTAAAATGAGTAGAACGTTTTCAGACCACGACTTGTTGCATACTATCAGTCAGATTAATAAAATAAAACTGAGGAACACAAAAGACTCTCTGGTCTATTGAGAGTTTGGGTCTAAATATTGAGCTTGGAGTAAATAAGGCATTGCTCATCACTTGCTAATAACCATCCAAACAGTGAAGCATGGTAGTGGCAGAATCATGCTCAGGGGTGTTCTTAACAGCAGGGTCTGGGAGGCTGAGACGCTGATGAAAAGATATCCCCAATAACGAAAAAAAGTTCCACACTTCTCAGGACTTCAGACTGGGCTGAAGATTCACCTTTCAACTTAATGTCCAAAATCACAGTAAAGCACGGTAGTGGCAGCAGCATGCTGTGGGGGTGTTGTAACTAGCAGGGTCTAGCGTGTGAAAAAAGTAAAGCAGAAATATATCCTAGTTAAAAATCTGTTAGTGCTCAAGATCTGAGGCTATGCCAGAAGCTCCACCCCAACATGAAAATGACCCAAAGCACACAGTGAAGACATGAGGTTTGTAATTACTATTGAATGTTTCAACTAATGTTTATTTTATAATTCCTCCAAACCCTTGAAATTGGCATATCTGCATGACGATAATCATGCAATTTCATTTGCAGTGTGGCTTTATCCACATCTTCACATCACAAGGCCTAGGACAAACGTTTCCTCACAAGAGCATGCGTTAAGTCTCATGTGATTGGTCGGACGTTTGTGGGCTTGTTTGTAAATGCAGCCAGTTCGGATGTTATCAGTTCATTAAATGGATGTTATTAGCGGTTATCAGTTCCAAAGAATGGCTTCAGACTGTCCCGACTGTACCCCCTAGTGGGTTACCAGTGCCATATACTGTACTTCCGGTCTACTTTATTGTAGCCCATGTCATTTTCTCTAAAATTACCCTTAGTGGTTTGATGCCTCATATTAACCAGATTGTGACTTTATGCCTCATACTAACCAGCTGACAGTCTGAAGCCATTCTATGGGACAGAGAACCCACTAGGCAGCACAGTCGGGACAGTCTGAAGTCAGTCTGAAGCCATTCTATGGGACTGATAACAGCTAATAACGTCCATTTAATGGACGCTGACATCCGAAGCGGGTGGTAAATAAGTAAAGCGTTTGTCCAAACAACATATATAGTTTAAAAAGGGCAGTTGGCTGATGTAATCAGAAAGTTGCTCTTTCCATTGCAGTGGTTCCCCAACCCTGGTCCTTAAGGAACACTGTCCTCTGTGTTTAAGTTGTTTCCTCGCTTATCAGCAAGTCTTCAGATTTCTTCAGAGGCTCGTTAATCACACCTTCATATAAATCAGCTGTGTCAACGCAGGATGGAGTTCATCGAGGACCATAGTTAGAAACTGTGGTGTTCCAAGACACAGACATGAAGAAAACCTGTATCTTTAAGGCTTCTGAAAGCACCTTGTTTTTAATGATTGTTGCTCATGGATGATGAGGTTGTTTCACTGGATGCTCAGCTGATTAAAAGAACAAATTGCCACTAGTGTGCGCCCTCTTCCTGGTACAGCAGACGAGGTTGTTTTGTACAGCGTGTTCTGTTTTGAAAAGCCAGAACAACTGCTGCTGTGTGGAACTTACCTGTTCAAAGATTTATTTTATTGAACCTGGTGGTATGAATACACCACAGGAACCACTGATCTGTGTAACTCTTCCAAAGACTTACAAAGATAATCAAATGGCTAAAGCCTCCTGGGTGGAAGTGGCACAAGCACAGACATTGTGCACAGAGGAGTCTGTCTGACGAGAAGTGTGGTGCTCTATCTGTGACAGCATACATGTCTAGTTGTATGGATTCTCCGTAAATTACACCGATTTTCCCCATTTTGCATGTATACAGTCGCATAAAGAAAACCTCAAAAACATTTGCAAAAACTCAGCTTCAAACGTATTTTAAGTCTCAAAGATGGCCTGTAAGGAAATTAAGCTTGCTCCTTTGTCCTCTTCCCACTAGACTGTACCTGCTCCCCTACAAATGCCATCAACAGCCCTCACCCCTCCTCCCCCAGCACCACCCTGGCCACGCACCGCCGCATCCAACTTCTTCACTTCGGATGGAGTAAGGAGAAGCACTGACTGTAGCGTCAGGCTGCACCATAAAGTGAACACTTTCTGAATCAGCTATATTCTAATTTAAATATTTTCAAGTTGTTATAGAAACAGCCAAACGAGTCTTAAAGAAAAGCTGTCCTGGAAAAAAAATGATAATGGTTGATGGGTGATTAGACACTGATAAGCCTTCTCTTGAGGAAACCCAAACCCAAGAGATGAACGGGTGCCAAACTCAGCTCGTCCAGACAAGAATATACTTTTAATCAAGAAAAGTCTGCAGTGTTGTTCGTAGCTCATCTGCGTCTCCAAACTTCTTAAAGCAGCCCCCTACCAGTAAGTCGGGTAAAAATAGCTGGAAAATTCTCTTTGAAGCGCACAGAACTTGGTGCAAAAACAAATTCTGTTTTCATCTGCTTTCTAATTTAAGCGGTTTACAGTGAACGAATGAAATTTTATTTACAGTTAGTTGTTGTTGGTTTTTTTTGTTTGTTTTTTGAGAATGTGTGCCTCATTCATGTTGAAGCAGGTAATGGCTCCATTTGCATGTTTTAAGCTGTCATTCATTTCTTCTCATCCCATGTGTATTTTAAAGGTTTCTAATCTGCATGTTTATGTATTTTTCTTCGTACAAGCAGGCTTTTTTCTCCCCCCACTTCTTTTTTAGGAAAAGATGATGCTGTTGAAAGCAGGGGGAATTGGGATCGTGTAATGAGCTCCTCAGCCACAGGTGCAAGCAAACACACACACAGGGATAAAAATCCACCTGCGTCTGTGTGCGCGCGCGTGCGCTAGCCTGCGGCGGCGACTGCATGATATGTCGTCTGATCGCTGCTGTGGAAGCAGGAGGGATTTCATCTGGCTCTGAATGAAACACTTTTGACACTAAAGGCAGTAGCTGGCTGCCAAAAGCTCTCTCACACACATACACACAGGCACACACTGTCACACAAAAGCAAAGTGATACTGCAGAGATGACTGGCACAAAACATACAAGAGATTGAACCTGCAATATTCGAACACAAAAACCAAGTGCCAGGACAGTTTTGTCACTATTTTACAAGCATAAATCTGTTTCACTAACATTTTTCCACTTTTAACAACCAGCAGGCGCCCCTGTTGCACTTAATCAGCCCCCCACATTGCAGCTATGACTCAAGCAAATCCAAAAAGTATAAGCAAATAAGGACTTATTACTGCTTTAATCAAGAATTTGGTTAAGCACTGGTGATGCAGTTAGTAGGTGTTGCCTCTTGGTAAGAAGGTTGCTGGACTAAATCCCGGCCAAGGACCTTTCTGGGTAGAGTTGGCATGTTTGCTCTGTGCATGTGTGAGTTTCCTTTGGGTAATCTGGTTTCCTCTCACAGACCAAAAACATGAATGTTAAGCTAATTGGTAACTCTAAATCATCCCTAGGAGTGGTTGGCTGTCTTGTTTGTCTTCAGGTGTCCCTGTGATGGACTTTGGACCTATCCAGGGTGTACCCCACCCCTCGCACTGTGACCAATGGATATGGTCTCCCGTGACCCTCGTGACCTATAATGGAAAAAGTGGGTAACCTAGTCTTCATAGATGATTGTACATTTTAGCTTTGTAGAGATCTAATAGAGTGCTGTGTGAATGGGTAAATGAGGACACAGATTGTAGTGTAAAGTGCTTTGAGTATCCTGGATGGATAGAAAGGTGCTATATAAGTACAGTCCATTTACCATTTACCACGGTCTATATACTTGCTAAGGAGAAAATAGGTACAAACTTTAATGGCACAGAGAATGGCTAAAAGTATGCAGCAGCACATACACAACCATGATGAGAGCCAGGTTACTTTGAAACCTAAACCAGTAAAATTGTACTTGGACATACTTTGATCTGTGCAACATAATAAGGGGCAAGAGCCATTCAGCAACTCCTGATGCTCTCATCAGCAGCTCGAGTGACAGAAACACATCAGAGCAGCTGAGTTTCTTTTCATGCCTCTTATGATTCAGCACTGATGAATATAGTGTGAAAGTGTGCATGGTAAGACAGAGTCTCCATCGGTGACTTCTGAACTGGGAGTATCAACACGGAATGGGCTTTTCAGCCATTTAGCTGTACTTTCTTCTGAAAAAGCATCATGTAATTGCCTGTGACTGTTTGCAAAATATGTCATAAACCACTGAATATCATTTGAATAAAACTCACAAATCAATCATTGACTGAATATGTACAACCTATTAGCTTTTGATTTCAACCTAAATCAATATGGCTACAGCAGAAAACAGCTTAGAAACACAAAAATGCTTAAAACTGTTTCATAGCTACAGTTTGGGTGGTGATAGCTGAGAGTGATACCCAAAACATGCTTCAAGCACAACAAGTCAAGTGAGAATTTGGTTTCAAAGGAAAATGAAAAATTGTGTGCCAGTTTTAAATTTGTTTTTTAAAACTTTCCTTCTCTACCTTTAACCTGTTAAACCTACAGACTTTAAAATCGACCTGATCAGAAAGACAGTAGTTTACAAAACTAGAACTTTTAGTGCTTTTGGTGGTAGAAGGGCTTGCTGGTGATCCCATTTGCATACTTATTTTTAAATTCCAGTATAACTGTGCATATTATAAAACTTTGAATGTAAGGTTGTATTGATTCATAGAAAACAGCCTAAAAATGTACCTACAGCATAAAAAAGCAAAAAACAGACAGACTTTTTCTATGATAGGGTTAGGAAGCCTTTAAAGCTTATTTAATAACCAGGTTATGAATTATGTAGAATGTATACAGCTGCTGAAAGATTTTACCTTCAGTTTTGTTGCAATTCAACTTTTACTAGGTCTATTTTAAATTAACTAAATCTTATTGACCGTTAGTCCGTTGGTCAGGTTTCTTCCACTTATCCGGGATCGGGTCGCAGGGGCAGCACCCTAAGCAGAGAGACCCAGACTTCCCTCTCTCCAGCCACTTGGGCCAGCTCCTCTGGGGGAATCTCGAGGTGTTCCCAGGCCAGCCGAGAAACATAGTCCCTCCAGCGTGTCCTGGGTCTTCCTCTGGATCTCCTCCCAGTGGGACGTGC
>JAUBOC010000097.1:7365313-7384223 GCA_032275365.1 Anablepsoides cearensis | reverse complement strand
TTTCAGAAGTTGTTTTTGGTAGTCATCAATGAGTTTCTGAGAGTAATTTTGCTCGGCCAGTCACTCCTGGGAAGTTTCCCCACTGTTCCATGTTAAGGATATATTGAAGTGTTACATATCTGACAGTAATCAGGTGTGTGTGTGTGGAATTGTGTCACGTCTGTGTGAAATTAAGCTCGGCTTTCAGTAAATGTGATTAATCTCAGTTAATGTACAATTTAAGGGGCCAACTACTTTTACACAGATCCAGGTTGGTTTAATCCACGAAATAATATTTAAAAAGTGTTTTGCATAAGAGAAAGTTACATTACTTTTGTCTGTTTTTAACATTTGTTTGAAGACCTGAAAATTGACACAAAAGAAACTAAATTAAATACTTTTTAACAGCTCTGTAGTCTTTAGCATCAATATTACAAACTCCAAGTTTGCCCTAAAGTTAGAGCTACAAAATGAGCACACTCACAGGCCCAGCAATGAAAACACCAGGAAGTTCAGAAAACAGCTTAGTAAGGGTCCAATAACAACAGAACACTGGGCAGGAGAAAAGTGTAAACTCAAAGAAGCTTTTAATAATTTTGTTCCAAAATAGGAATGACACCAACTCTTTCCAAATGAGTCATGCTTAATACAATTTCAAGAACCCTTTAAAGGCAAATAGAGTCTTCTGGGCTCATCTCCTTGACAAAATAATAACTCTTGTAAGAAGTTGGCATGTATTTTAGCAAAACTGAATAATGAATTTGGCAAGTTTAATAATTGAACTTCAGGTAATGATTTTTTTCCCCCCCTTGTAGCATGAAATATCACATATTTAATCAGAGATGGGTGAAAACAGTGTATCATCTATGATGGACTCGGATTTGTCTTTAGAAAAGTAATCCACATGTTTATTCATAGTAGGTGCAGTGATTCCCTGTCAGAGGATTGCACTCAAGGCTTGTTTCACTATTAAAGCATTGGAAAGCGTTCACACTGAGCTAAATATAAGCCAGTGCCCAGTCTGGCCATGACTTCAAGTGACCCCTATCACTGTAATAATAGCCGTGGAATAAATTGTTAGCATGTTTGCTAAATTGAACAAAACACTTTCATTTTCAGTAGCATTCCACTCTGGCTCCAAGAGCGGACTTTTGTTTCCCAGTAAACACAAACATTAGTTGCCAGGAGTTTTTAAATGATGCCATATGGGACGATATCTCTGAGTGTGTGCATGAGTCGCAGCAGTCAAGCTCAGCAAGACTCTTTCAAGTTGACAGCCAAATAAAGTTAGAGGCAGTTAGATAGCACGAGAGGAGTGCTGCCAGAGGTCACGCCGCTTTGGATGATAATCTCTTCTACTTTTAATCCCCTCCCTCTTAGTTTTAAGCCACCTTAAATGGACACAACTTGGGTTTTGCAAGTTATTTATATCAGGTGCGTCCACAGGCGCCGTAAAAAAAAAGAGAAGGATTCTAGGTTTGACCTCTTCAGTGACATCAAAGAACAAACTGGAACTCACTCATCCCTTTAAGACTGGCCTAATAAAGACAAAGTCCTGTAAATGTCACCACTATTTCAACATCAAGGGTCAAAGCTTAGGCCTAAATAAGGTTTCTTTTGTATTCTGCAAACATTTTCTGACAAAAATAAGACAGAAGTAAAACATAAGAGGCGCCAATCTAATGGAGATATTTAGGATGTTAACACTGATGTTTTGCTTTGCAATCTTTTTCATTTGACCTACTTTTACAGTTCTACTGAAATAACAACAAGATGCATAAAAAACATGGCAAGACACCAAGAATCAAATAGTGTTAGTGGGCCCTCTTTGAAGTCAGGCCTGAATCCATATTTCACTTTGGGTTTACTATGTACACAGTGCAGATGGAGTAGAACTGCTGGTAAGAAGTAGAAGAAAAAAGAGGAAATAGCCATTGGGAAAACACTGGACTGCAGAGCTTTAGGGGCAATGAAACAAATCTACAAAACAATTAGCATACTCTATATAACAGGTTGTGTGGAGACATGAAAGGGACTTTTATGCTTTTTTTGTCATTCCCTTGAATAAGATGTTTCTTTTCTTTATCACACAAGATAGACAACTTGTGTTTTGAGCAAGTGTTTTCTAGAAAAAAAGAAGCAAAACTTTGTTTGTTTTCTCTATACAAGATGCGCGTGACCATGACGAGGCTGGGGGAACTAGGGGTGCTGAGAGTGTTACAGCACTCCCTTGTGGATAAGAAATGAACAAGGAATAAATAGGTAGACTGCAAAACTGCAAAATTTTTGCTTGTAACTTATAAATAAACCAAATTGAATTAAATAAGGCCAGGGCTGACTGTGGCTGGGCCTTACAATGCAAAAATGCAATATGTAGATATATCCAAGAAAGGAAATACAAGGACACTTATTTTCATAGATTTCACCTGAAAAGAACTGCACAAGAAGTTGCGAAAGTCTTTTCATCCTGAAATAACACATCCTAATGGGAGACACACCAGGAAAACTCCTTTCAAACATATTAAGCTTGAAAGATAATCCATCCCATCCAGCAGTGGCTACAGAGTACACTACAGTTCATAAAAATCAGATAACTAAAAACCACCAGTCTCGTCTCATTTCCTAGCACCATTCCTTTTAACCTCTGCCAACAGAGTAACTGCAAGCCAGCAAAAAATAAATAAATAAATCACAGACTGCGATTAATTATTTATTTGCCCACTACTGCCTCTTATTCCATTGTGGGGTTTGCAGCTCATTAGACGTGTCTGCCTCGGTACAGTAATTGGTCAAAAGGAGTGATAGATGACCACGATGTTTGAGCTCATGAAATTCTCGCGAAAGCAAAGAATGAAGACAGCTTTGTGTGCAACTTTTCTTCCTTTTATCTCCAGGTAATGTGTGAGATTGCTTTAGGGGAGGTTCTGCCAAAAGTTCCTCCAGTAGTGTCAGGGGTTGGCTTTTTAAGAGACATATAGCTTCCTATTTTTATAATTCAGCATCAACTTTTTAATTCTTATTTTTTACTGTACTTTTTCTCAGAGTCTGTCTGGGGTCAATCATTTTCTGAGAAATAAAAGTAACAGATTTGAGTGAAAAGGAACTTTTAAACATTTCAACAAATGCAGAAACGATAACAAGCATTTACAAATGCACCACGGTTGAAAAATACTTTTTTTTTTGGTCATGTCATATAAGAAAAAAACCTACTCAAAAGCAAACTATTTCCACATTCAGCTGAGTAATGACTGCCTGCTGAGAAAATATTCACTCATATTCATGGCGACGAAACCTATACTGAAGGAGAGAAAATAGGCAGATGCAAAAGGTGCGAGCTCACATACACGCTCTGGGCGATGACACCGACAAGTACTTACTGTTTTGTTCGATCTATAAATTCCTCCCACTGAGCTGTAGGCGCTCCTGCCTCCATGTTCTCCTCTGTCATCCATCATGCCTCTACCCTCTTTGTCCCTCACCTCTTGTCCTCCAACGTGAAACAAAGAGAGCCTACGTATTTATGTAGGTGTTTGACTATTTTGTGACTTTGCGACAAGTACTCGACTATCCTACTTGTCTTAGGAAGCTACCACTGTTAGTACCCCAAACTGGATAAGCGTTGAGCATTGATGTCCTTCAACACCAAGACGCAAATTCTCCCTTGCGTTAAAAAAAAATGTTTGCACACTTGCACCCAAAAACTAAACCAAATGCCACAGGTCAGAACCCCATTCCCACTGGGGGCTGCCAAGGGGGAAGCTTTTGTCCTGGATGAGGGACCTAAGAGCAGGCCAAACCCACAAAAGACTCAGACCATTCGTCTTCTTAATGGCTCTGTCAAATTTCATAATAGATTTTAATGCAGCTATGTGCCACGCACAGGGAATATAAAGCAATTTAAGATTGGCCCAAACAAGAGGATTTGCCCTGAGTCAACAGATAATAGTTTCAATTAAAAGGTATGAGGGCAGTTGTTCACATGACTCAGCATCCAACCTACAGACAACTTTATGTCTGTGCATCCAAGTCAGAAACGTTAGTCTCCTGTTAGGGGCAAACTGATTGCAAATAGCCATTATTTCGAGTGAAACAATCGTACAAGAATTATATGTCATTGAAATAGTTTGGAACTTCCACAGCAAGGACTTATGTAATGAAATTAAACCCCTAACATTCAGAATGAATGCACATCATCCACTGCCTTTCATGATAGAATTTTATACTAAAATAACCTTTTGTTGAGTAACAACAGCTGTTTGGGTCAGACTTTGTAAATTATATTAAGCACAATTTTGTGCAATATCGTTAGTCCTGGTGTCAAGTGCTCAGACTATGTGCCGAGGCTGGTTTTTGGCTAGTACTGCATTACAATAAGCTCAAAATCAGAAAATTTGAGTTATTTTTGTTTGACTTAGCTGTGATGGTCATCTTAGACTGGGTTCATTCTTAAAGTTATTCCGTTGTTGATGTACATGCAATCAATTTTTTAGAGTTTCATTGAAACCCCTCCAGTGGTTCATGAGGTATTTTACTAAAAGGCAGACAGGGTTAACATTCCATGTCAATGTTTTAAGCAAACATAATGTGTATCCAAAGTAGGAGTTAGGAATGATGCTTAGCTACAACCACTACAAATTAAAGCTCAACATCTGTCAATTTGACAGTTACAGTTGTTTTTGTGCTTTCTAAGATTTGGAAATGGGTTCATCCTAGGGCTGAGCGGTATATGTGGTAGACGGTAGAAACAATATGAAGTTGGTCTACGATAGAAATTTTCCACCATCCTATCGTCATTACGTCATCGCACCTGTGTCAACAGGGCTGTGAGTGCAGAGAGACCTGAGCAGGAGTTCGAAATATAATGAAAATATATAGCGTTTTAAAACATGTATAGAGAGAATAAATTATCAAAATGTCCCCCTCCCGCCGTCGGGATTAATTAAGATTAATCATAAAATTCAAGTAACTACAAGAGACATTTAGATTAGAATTAAGCACACATGTAGATTTGCACACTATAAGATCACAAATACTAAAATTTTAATTTACGAAAAGTCCCTGAGCCTTTGCTGCCCGACCATATGTCAGATTTCTCCACATCTATGAGCTAAAAAACAAATAAATGAATAAAAATGTGGGCTGAAACACGGGCTTCTTTCATAAGAAATAAAACAACTTTACTTAAGAAGAATTTGCATTTCATGTTTTATTTTATTATATTTATATTATATTGGCCCACAGCCCTCTGATTGATTTTCATTTTGACCCTTTCAGGGAAAATGTTTGGGCACCCCTTGTTTAGGGAGACTCAATAAAATCTGTTCAATGCTTCATAAATTACTTTGCTAAAAAAAACATCTGACTTTCGATAGTTAATGGCACGATTTTAAAGACAGATCTTTCACAATCAACTCAGCTATAAATCAGTTAATGTTACAAATATTGAACTAAAATTTGGTGCCATTGTTGCTAAGGTTGATTAGTTGTGGCAGCCATCTTAAATTGGGATAACTAATCTTTTACTAAAATCTACTCAGGAGTTCAGATTTCTTTTCCACTGAAAAATAATATATTTCTACAACCACTGTTATATTATGTCTGTTGTACTTTTGCTAGTTTTCCTAATTCTGATGCAGAAATATTTAATCCCGGTTATTAATCTTGGCTCTTATTATTCTTGTCTTAAACTATCCACTACGGAGTGCTTGTGAAATCTTAGGGCTCCAGTAGCACGTTCACATATAGCGCCGTCTAAAATCTCCAGCCAAGAGCTTGTTTTCCTGCGTGCACTGAAGCCACCTTCCCACTCAAATTCTCGAGATCAATGTGTTCCGAGAAAGAGGTGAGAATAAACACTGGAAACAAGGACAATAGCAGTGAAATGCTTCGACTCGTGGAATCTTTAGAGTTTGTGCAGCGCTGCACCAGCAGGGCTGAGATGGATATAAATCCACTTGGAGATTATAAATCAAACACAATACACCCACAACACTGCAGTTAAAAGGCTATTATCAAACCACCAACTGGAGCCAAAAGAATTTATTAAAAGTTTGATACGTATCGGCAACAGAATGGGGTTTGTGTCATTTTGTCACCTTACAATGACTTCTTTTTTTACTTTTCTAACTTTACCCCAAGTTTTTAAAACTCTGTTTGCTGGAAACAAACTGGTTGCTTGGCTTGCTCACTATACTCTGTCTGAATTGCTGACTCACCTCTGCCTTCAGGCTCTGTAGCAGCCAGCCGGCCAGCCAACCGGTCAGCTCTGTTGACAAATTGATATCTGATCTGTGCTGCAATTGGCGCAGACAGAGACTATTCCTGTGTTTCGGTTGCCTGCTGCCAAGTCCAAACAGCTGAGGGATTAGTTACACAAATTCTCAGGCTGAACTTGTATTGTTCATTGACAGGGCAAGGCAAGCACACCAAATTAGAATATTGGAGGAAAACCCTAAAGTGGAGAGTGTGGGATGATTGACCAAGTGTACGCTGTAAAAAAAAAAGTAGGTAAAATGTCTTTAAAAACGTGTGAGACAGTGTCCACATACTGCAGCCAGCTGGGAGGTGGAATGTAATAAATGTGGCAATGCTGCTATTCTGGGTGCTTTCTCCCAGCGCGTGTCATCCACATAGCACAAAAGGTTTAGCTATTTCAAGGGGAATCCAGATTCCTGGCATTAGTTTTTGTGTCTTGTGTGGATTTTGTTTTCCATGTAGGTCAAATGAGTGAGGTTTAAGGTCACAGAGGCTCATAAAACCTAAACAGAAGCTTGCAACACTGGAAAAATATTGGTGAAGGGTCTTATCAAACTGTGGAAGCAAATAACATTTCTTAGCACATACAGTATTAAAATGGCTAATAGCACCTACTTTAACACTTTGGTAAATCATGAGTCATAATTTGATAATCGATTTGATGGATTTACTTTTTTCAGCAGATAAGATCTTATTGTTCTTACCCTTGCTTTTATTTTATTGGCTTATTTAATTGAGTCAGTTTTTTAAATTACTTGTTTTTTTGTAATTACTTGTATTTATAATTTGTCTTATCAAAACAGGTCTCTCTTGTAAATGAGACTTTGGATCTCAATGAGGTAACGTGTATAAATAAAGGTCAAATAAAAAAGTAAGATAAGACGGTCTGTTTAAATGTGTTTTGGCCCCTTAATACCAAAGTAAGATCTAAAACAAGTATTAAGAACCTGTCTTTTTGGCATAAACTTGATACATTTCTTATTTAGAGCTAGTTCTATGGCTTTTTCACAACAATCAAAGTTACCAAAAAACAAAGATAATTTTAAAATGTGAATAAAATAATAATAAAATATATTTATAATAATAAATAAAATATATTTTAAAATAATTATAAACTGTTGCTGGAAACCTGGATGTTTGTGATTTCTATATCTGCATATACAAACCATTTGGATATACTCATATTCATGCTTACTTGGATCACCTTTACCACAGCATTTCACTCATGGACCTACAGTTCTTACTTCAGACAATGCAGTGATCCATCTATTCAAAGGATGAAAAAACTTGAAAAGAGATTTTCTCCAAGAATTTGACACTGTTTTTGTCTGTTGATAAGCTTATAAAATAAATGCACATATACAACCATTAGTGACTATAAACAGCGAAAGCTGAAAATTCCACCTGTTCAAAATGACCATGAACTAACAGCTGTTACTTTCACTGTGTATTTACCAGCAGAGTGTTCAATTAGATAAATATGTTACATAACATAAGAAAGACTCAAGTCCTCTGACATAGCAGCATATATACTGTAGCTAATGGTGACCACAGTGGGTCCAAAAACAATCACAACACATTAAACCAAATATAGACTTTCCTTTAAAACATTTACAGAGGTGTCAAGTTACGAAGTAAAAATACTTTTTACATTACATAAGTAGAAATCTTTATCTGTACTTTACCGGAGTAAAAACTCTCAGATGACTTTTTACTTCTAATCCTTACATTTTCATGCAGTCCACTTTTCACATTTTAAAAATGTAGGGAGTATTTCACTCCGGCTTGTCACTTGACCTGCCAATGACATAACAGACCTATATAGTCGTGCCAACCCTAGTGTCTATACTTCTATATGAGTATTGATGCAAATACTTGTGGCACCCTTGATCACTTTGTCCAGTATAGTTAGTAAACCTTGCAAATTCATCCCTCCTCTGCTTGCCTGAGGTCAACTCAGTATAGGGTTTTACAGCTTGGCTCGAGATAGATTGGATTCAGACTACTAAACAAATGTTGTCGGAACAATGTTTTACCTTACAGCATATCTAAAGTCAGTCATAAGGAAGACATTTTCAGTAAATCAAGAACAAACTGAGGCACCTTTATAGTGCTGATTGGAGTCGGACAGCTACAGTTTTAAATACCAGGTCAGAACAACCTCTGAGTGGACCGAATTAGCACTGGGGGGTTGAAGCCAAATGCGTAACGTAACAAACAAGCAATACATTTGTTGTAGTCTACTATTAAAAGTGATCTTTCCAGAACATCACCCTTCCAACATTGTCTAAAAATATCCATAGTCCGATTGGAGTTGCACTCATACACACAGAAAACCCTCACTGTGGAAACCACCACAAACATTCCCTTGAAGGCATTCACGTCACTCCCCTCCTCACACCTTCCTGTAATCCACGCTGCCCTATTTTCAAACCACAATCTTTCCCATCACCGGGCTGCACCTCTCCACACTGGTCCCATCAGTCAGATTGAAATCTGATAGACTCTTTTGAGTAGCACGTCATCTCATCTTGGGTCTCCAGAGTTGACCTGGAGTCTTTTTCGCACAGTTGGCTTTCTGCAAATGTCAGAACATTTTACTGCTGTCGAGTCTGATTTTATGGGAGATATTAAACTTTAATAAGCAACATGCCTGAAATGTGTCTGCCGGTGCTTCAAAAAGCTCACAAGTAACTACTGTTTTTGAAGGGAAAAAAAAATATTAAGATGACTCAAAGGTTTAAAGCTCCCCTTTTCTGAAATTTAAACGATTTCCAAAAGTATGTCTCCACCGTTCGAAACGAAACTAACATTTCTTGAAGGAATGCAGATCATTAACAGCCTTGCATGCCAAAAATTTAAACATAGATTGCACACCATCTGTTGGAGCTTTAAATATTTGTTGTGAATGATTCTCAGCTACTGTTTACCCGTGGATATACACTGCATGTGGACCTCCTCCAGTCTGAAGCAATTACATGAATGCCCACCTTTATGATCTAAGGGTTATAACGGATCAGGTCCAAGATGTTGCCACTGTTTTAAACTTTTTTTGAAAGCAGATTCTGAGTTCTGAAATCCTGTGCCCAGATTGAAAAGGAGCCTAATGAAAACAGTTCAAGTTCTATCAAACAAACCACCAAGTTACTATTGAACTTCAAAGCCTTAAATAAAAAGAAATCAAGATAAGGCCCCCGACAGAAAATACACCAGTAGGAGGCTGTGTTCTCCATGACACGAGAGCAGGCGAAGCATCGATCGTCTAGTTCACGCAAACATGTGTTGAACATTTACAAGACCTTGAATGGGGCCCGGTGTCCACGACAGGCAATTCCATTACTCACAGTCAACGTGAGGGGTCAGCAAGCGATCGATATGGAGGATGGAGGCAGAGGGGTAGGAAGTTGGATGAAAAGAACCCACCATGCTCTGCGATTGTGACCCTCCCACAAAAGGAGAAAAACAAATGTGCTTTTAACAGGAGGCAGAGAACACTCGCAAAAAAGGAACATTATTCAGGCTGATAGCAGCAGAACTCATCTTCACAGAAATATTGCATCAGTAAAATACTGTGTTGCTTTTCCTCTGTTGTACAAACACAAACCTCGACCAGAATGTTTCTGTTCAGTTTGAGATGTTTTAATTTACGAGCGGAAGCCTCAAAGTGTGGGGCAGAGGTTAGAGAAAGCCAGCCTCTGGTTTGGGAGGTTGCCGGTTTATGAAGAAGGTGAAGCTCCTACATAAAACACCTTCTCTCTCATTTGCCCTACTGCGGGTCCCTTGAGCAATGCCCTTGAACCACCGGCTGCTCCCCAGGTTCCTTGGATGGAACCCCTCTGCTCTACATATGTGCTCAACATGTGATGGGGAAGAATGCAGAAAATTAAAAAGAGTATATTAAATAACTTGCCTGGTATTTTTTAAAGGTTCTCACTGCAAAATATGAAATTGAACAAAAAAAAGCTCTTTGATATCAAAAGAGTGCAGTTTGAATATTTACAAGGGTAGATCTCTAGATATATTAAATGTCATTCAGAAATGCAGGTATGCAGTCGATTATCAGTTAACTATCAAAACCTACAAGAATCTTGATTCATGTGATTTACCTACATTAGGTCAGCCAGTTTTTGTACTAAATGCAGTAATTGCAAAGTGGCAAATATTAATCGGTGACTATTGACTGCAAGTAATATTATTTTGCACAACCCTAACCAGTACTCACTCTTAGCTTCTCTGCTATTTATTTAACTCTTAGGGTGTGCTTGTGAGCCCAGAGATAACCCTGAGCTGCAGAAGAAGTAACATTAAGTTAGATACAATCTTATAGTTAACAAGTCAACTGCAGTGTTTTAGTACTCAGTTTAATAAAGTAAAAAAAAGTAAAGTGCAGCAGATATCCGTTAGTTCTTTTTTCCTTTTGTCAAAGCTGACTTTTAGAATGAATGGATTATATAAAAAAGCTCAAAACTATTTTCTAAAGTGGACTTTCAGTGCAAGCAGCAGGTAATAAAAAGAAGACCCACACCATATCAAAAGCTCTTCTCAAACAAAAAAGTGGTGTGTGGAAGTCCTGGGAGAATTTTCTTTTCTTTTTTTTCTTTCCTTGCCTATTTTCAACTTGTGACAATATCTGGACTCAGATAGGATATAGCTATGTGACCAGTGTATGGACTTTATTTATAAGTAAAGGGAGGACATAAGAACTTTGTTGTAATGAAATGTGCATCAAGTGAGCTACAGTTTTTTTTTGTGTGAAGAATAATAAAGATTATTGATTTTAAGAGAACCTTCATACTAACTACTATGAGTTTTTGACATTAGAAATATTTTAAGATGGAAGGATGCTGGCATAGTGAGGCAAAAACAGCTATAAAAGCCATTGCATTGTGGGAAACATTAACAAAAAAAGTGAAGGGTAAAATGAAGGGTACGGTACAATGCCATTTAAAAGTCTTAGCATGCACTCAGGTGTCATGAATTGCGTTTACTCAAAATGTCACAGAATTAGCCCAAATAACCAGCCGACTGTGGTGCCAAAACAATTATTTACTTAACCATAATCTGTGGCTGCTAAATCTATTCAAAGACTGAACAACCACTACAAGAAAAGTAGCAGAAAAGCTGCTTTGCAAAGCAGGTCCACTAATCAAATACAAAACTGCAGTTTACAACATGACTGAGCAGGATCCTCATTCTTTGAGTAATTGTTACCAGTGTGGAAAGGAACAAGTATTGGCTGCCAAGAGTCAATATTTGTAATCAACAGGACAAGAAGCCCCACTAAAGTCAAATTTTAATCTCTCCTTTGGTGTGAAACTATTGTGGGATGCTAAATTAATGTCAGAACGCATCTTCTGACTGATCCGTCTGTCGAAGTCAAAGTTCTGCTATTGCATAAGTCAATGAATCCTTGTAAATAACCAAGAGCCGTGACAGCATTAGTGGTGCACCACAAAATAAATACAGCACTAATTAGTCATTTCACCCAGATGACACTCTTAAGACACAAAGAAAATAGATAAACCAGCAATATGCCATCAGTCTTGCGTAACACATCATCTCCTGTGTAGTATGCTTTCACAATAACACAGTTGTAGTTTTACAGAGTTTGTCTTTGTACTGCAAAACATTGGAAAAAAATATGACACCACTACATTTTAGAAGCATATTTTTTAACAAATGAGCTTTTTTGAATTTTGAACTCTGACAAAATTGTGGCAGAAAGGTAGCTGGAATCTGAACTCTGAAATTGAAGTGACCAGTTGTACCACCAGTATTGGTGTTCCTGCCTTATTAGGACTAGAAGCCAGCAGGACTTGATTTTTGGGCGCTGCCTTGTATTTTAAGTTTGTGCACTACAGATGTGGGGTCTTAAATCCCATTTACTCCTTGGTACACAATCACAATGTCATATGACCATCCTTTAAAGCATGAAGCAAGTATTTTCAGTTAAACATATTGGGAAAATATTCAAACATATAGCAACAAGTTAAGAACTACTGGATACTACTATATCAACAGATATACATTACCTTTCAAAAGTTCAGACTTTCACATTCAACTTTAAACACTGTGGCATGTTACTGGGGTCATCCAGACTATGAAGGAACACAAGGAGCCATGTAGTGAATTTGAAGGTGTTGAACAAACCAGAACACATTTTGGATTTTGATTGTTAAATGAGGGCACTTTTAGCTTTTATTGCAGCTGTGCACATTGGGACTGGATAAAAAATAAATAAATCAACCTTGGCTTGATTTCATGTAAATTTGGGGAATACTGACTCTTCCCCATGACATTAACCTCAGTAGTCTTGTGCGTGATGAAGGAGCATTACCGCAGATCCTTCCTCCCTGCAGCTGTCAGACTCTGCTTACACACCTGCTGCCTGCACAATCATTTGTACTGTTACTATTCATTGTTATTTCTCATTTGAACAATCATTTGCACTACTACTCTTTTATATTATTAACAATCTGAGCAATCATTTGCTTTGTTATTACTCATTTTAAACTTTAAAATTATTTCTGCTGTAACTGCACATCTGTATTTGTTGTCTGCACTGTCATACTTTACAGTTAATAGTCTGTTGAAATGGTTTTGCACTGATAACAGGCAAATTCTGATTACAAATGTCAAATTCTGATAATCTACAGTCTCTAAAACAAAACATATCTTTTTCGTTTATTCTTACACAATCCTTCATATTATATGTTTATAATTAGTAGTTGTATCATTGCTAGTTAGTGGTAATTTTGTTTTGTGTGCATTGTCTATAGTTTGTAAACTAGTGTGAACCTCTGTACTGATGCTGCTGTGACACCTGAATTTCCCCTCAGCGGGACAATAAAGGCTATTCTATTCTATTCTATTCTATTCTATTCTATTCTATTCTATTCTATGTTTTGTGTCACCCCTGGATTGCCGTACATTTACATTCAGTTGACATTCAGTGCTAACGTTAGCTTTCAACAAGTTGTCTGGGGCAAAACAAAGAAACTAAGGATTAACTAACATTAGTTGACTCTCCGTGGGACTTAATGATAACAGAGGCCATGGCAACTTTTGTTTCTCAAAGATTTACGATGTAAACATCTGACTGAAACTGTTTTTTTTTCAGTATGTCTAAGTGTGTGGAAAAACATCATTCTAACAAAATCATTTAGTTTAGTTACGAGTATTGTATTTTATTTTTCAACTTTAAGAAAATTTTAAACAAAATTCCCAGTGATAGAATGTTGTAGTTTTGGAACCCTTTTTTGTTTCTTTACTTATTTTTGAAGTTTTATTAAATGTAACAACATAATGTAACAGAAACATTAAAACTATAAAATATTCATACACAAGTATACACTTATTTTAGCCCAACCCTTCTCCTGCCACCTTTTTATTCATCAAGAAAATTATTCTTTGTTTCTTACAAAGTAATGTATCCAACAACACTTTCACTTGTAATTCCTATTTAATCTAAAACCTTTGAAACTTGAGACAGTGCAATAGATGGGCTTGGGTTAGGACACTGAACAGCAAATGCTGCTTTGGTTCAGTACATGTTTTGTAAGAACATATTTTCATGTGGTTGAAGGGATCGAAATGGTTAATTAAAGTTTGTGTTAAACTATTTAATTTTGATTTAATATGAACATTCAATAAAGAAACACATTGATAATTCTGGTATATTGCCTTCTGTTGTTTGGCCTTAACTTAACCGTACAGACATTTTAAAGTATTCATTCAACTTATCAAAACAATTTCAGGGCAAATTTGTCCATCCTGGACAAATTTTCCCGGTCAACTTTGCTGCTGAGAAGAACAACATCTTACAATTTTAGCTGGATTATACAAATACAACTGAATAATTGTGTTTTAGCGACCACAGTATTAAAATCCACATATATTTCAGTAACTGTAATATTACAAGCTTAGTTTATAACATACTATTGTCATTTTGACAACCTTAAAGCATTTATTATGGAGGTTTGGATATAGTCATATTCTGGAGTGCGTGTACAAATATAAATTTGATTAAAAAATTTCACAAAATTGACTAAAGACTTTCTTAAAAAAAGAAATAATGACAAAGAATAAGTTATCTTAATTGTGTGGGGTTTAAATATGGAGCTGAACCAACTGTCTTCATGTGTAAAAGGACAAGTGTTCTGACACCATGTTCCACTCAGCTCACTTTGGCCCGATACAAAACATTTATGCCCGAGCAATTCTTCAACCCTTGTCTGATGATTGGTTGGTGCGCGCTTCCCCCAGAAACAATCACTATAATATATTTCCACATTTGCACAAAGCGGTTATTATAAATTACACATTTGTGATGATACACCCGAATGCTTTGTGTTTACAACAAACAGACTCGAGAGGCGTGATGGAATACGAACGACACGCGTCTCCTTTTTCCGTTTTCCATTGAGGACGGCTCCGTTTTTTAATGAAGTGCAGGCCATAATGAACGAGGAGGCAATGAGGCGTGGGATGGGCCCCACCATCACTCAACTACCTTTTCTTTTCTTCATTTTCGTTACACCTTCAACTCATTTCTACACATATGAACCTCTTCCAAACTTCACACTCCACAGTTAAAACGAGAGCTGTTCCATCTATCAAGGTCAGGTTTAGAACAACAATGGATGGGCTGTCTACAATAAAGAAAACACACTCTTGCACCATTAATTACAAAAGTATTGTCAAGTTTTGCATCACAAGATGCCTAATTTTGCGCATCATCTACAACACGTGTCAAACACAAGGCCTGTGGGCTAAATGTGGCCCTCCAAAGCATTTTCAGTGGCCTGTGAGAGCTTCAATAAAGTATTAATGTCTCAAATTAGGTGTATGTTGCTCTAAAGCCATTAACTACATCATCCTAATGCATGTCAGTTATATATTGACCCCCAGTTCATATATGCCACTAATGCAGTATCTACTTTTACCCTCAAAATGATAGCATCCCACCGGAGGTGTACACGGTTTAAAAGTAACTTGAAAAGTTACAATACTTGCCATGCAAAATCTTCATTTTCCTGCTTTTGCTGCAGCCTAGTTGTACTGAGAAGTGGGATATTCCCACATTTAAGTTAGAAATTTAATCTGTAATGCATTTCCATTGGGAAATTTCCTGTTTAAAAATAAAAGTGAGAGAACGCCAATTACCCCAGTTAAGAATTCAAGAAGGTGGCTACTCACCACAACTAAACTGCGTACAACTCTCTTATTTTTAATAGTATTTCTGTATAATTTATTTAATTATGTCAGTTGTACATGTAGTACTTTTCAGTGTTTATAAGATGATGTTAAAATACAGTTTCTACACATGAAATGCTACATAGAGCTCAGTAATTTGTTTGTTAGCGGTGCTCAGCCGTAGCAATGGGACGAGAAACGTGGCATTTACTGTTTAGTTGAAATTAAAGATGGTGGCTCTGAGATGGTGAAGAAGAAGCTGAGCCAAAAGGTAAAGTTTTTATTTACCTGTGAATCTACTCTATGTTTCAACCCAACCTATAGTCATGAGAGACAGGTTATGACCAAAGTAAAAAGATCTCAGACATAATACTTAAAGTCAAACAAAATGACACAATTTTCATGCAACTCAGTGAGAGCTGATTATGCAGCTTTGGATGGAGTATGCGGGCCCTTAAATCCTTTGCGCACCACATAAGAGGCTAAGTTCTAAATATGTTGAGTGACAAATATTTTCTGGAATTTCAGGATTTACTCGGAGAATAATACGGGAAAACTCATTGAATTTTGTTTTTATGAAATGCTGGGAACAATGATCTATGGCTAGGACTGGTATTTATTGTAGGAATAATTCTTTTATTCTTGGTTATTAGACTGAAATCTTATAGAAAATTGTTGGTGTAGCCATTTTGGTAAAACAAAAATAAAATAAAAATAAAAAAAAACGTTATAAATGGTATCCCATACAACAAGATATCATTCTGAGAGCCTGTGTTAAGAAGGCTCTCAGCCATACTAAATTTTAGCTCTATATTTGTAGAAATTACTAAGATATAGCCAATTTTTGCATTGACTAAAGGCACTTAGTTCCGGCAGCCATCTTGAATTGAGTTGAGTCTTAAAGGTAATCAGTTGTCCAGCTCTACCTTCGGTGATTACTTGGTTTCATTAACATCCATTGACTGGTTTATGAGATATTTAGCTAATGCTAAAGACAAATAACACACACACGCCTAAACACTTCTGCTCTTTTTGCAGCAGGCAATAGAAATAAAATCCCTTCTAGTAAAATGTTCCATATTTTTCCAGTCTTGTTATGGTAATCAGATCGAGTTTCCACCACATTTTCTTGTAATTCAATCATAATGTTAAATGACTACAATACAATTTGGCATGAAGTGAACAACAAATTGGAAAAGCTTTAATGTTTCCCTCCATTATTTACCTTCTGAATACAAGAGATGGCACCTGGGTGAGAAACGGCTTGTTATCATTCCAGCATAACTGCTTAAATGAAGATAAATTTCCGCCATGACAGCAGTGTGCACACACACACACACACAGACTCATGTCACTTTAATTTCATACACAACTGCTCATTTAAAGTTACAGTTTTGGACTTGAAAAAGTCATCTTTCGGTGTCACTGCATATGAAATAAAGCTTATTTTAAAGAATATAAGACACCGATTAAAAAGACAACAGCAGGGGTGCAAAAAAGGAAAAAAAAAATCTTGTGCATATCTTGGTTTCTGGCGTGGGCTTCAAAGTGAAATGTGTCGCAGTGAGAAGACGAGTTATCAGACATTCACAGAGAGCAAATTTTGCCTGCCTCGCTGTCTCCTGACCTCTCCATCTCCCCAAACCATCTCTCATCTCGCTCCCATGGGTCATTTTGTCTAATCTGGATTCCCACTGTCTTCTACATTACTGACAGTGCATCAATCACGGTTAAACACATGCCCTTTACCAGGCCTGCTGTCAGCTGATGCAGTGAGTGAGTGTGCGTGTGGGTGGGTGGGTGTGTGCGTGTGTGGGGAGGAGCTGCCTGGGGTTCCCCGACCACATCCTAACCCCTCCTTAATCCCTCAAAAATGGCTGCATTGCTATGGAAATATTATGCTGCTCCGCACTGTGGGATAGCTCTGTGCAACGAGCTGAGGATTAGCATATATTTCAATCGCTCTCTTGTTTGAAATACAACAGCGGGTGAACATGAGGGCAAATCTCCACTTCTGCCAACAACTGCTTTTTTTTTTTTTTTTGAGAAATGAAGCAATGATGTTTGAGTGTGGGGACAGAATACAGAGCGGTGTGGCTAAAATTCAAGTGTATGTGGGTGAGTTAATATGAGCACACTAAAGTTTGGCTCACACTGTGACATTGTAAACTGCCGGTACGTGCCACATTGTGCACGTTTGAGGTTCTTAATTTTTTTTAATTGCTCATGTCACACTGTGTGATGCAAGATTTAATAGGTGCCAGATTAGTCAAATTTAGTCACAGGAAACCCTTTTATTTCAGAAACAAAAAGAGAAAATGACATATCTGAATATCCCAGTAATGGGCAGGGGGGCATCTTGAAGGCCAGCAGGTCTTTAAGTTCTGCAGAAGCCTGACAATCACTTATTCATTTAAATCGGGTGTGCCAAAGCAGGAAGACATCTAAAACATGCAGGATAGTGGTCCTCGAGGACCAGGATTAAGAACCACTCTTTTAGGCTGTGTCTCAACTCATGGGTCGCAGCCGACGTCGACTGCGTTTGTCAGCTGCTTACGTCACTGCCCCGTGCCAGAGGCTGTCCCAATTCATCGGCGCCTACACAGGTCGGCCGACAAATGCAGCCGACAAAACCCTGAAAATGTCAGCTGCATCTGAGTATCCTACATGACAGATGGTATCCCAGAATTCATTGCGCTATCAGCAAAATAAACAGAAAAACAAAGACAGCGTAGTGTTTTTATCTTATTTTACAGTCGAGTTTTTTTTTTTTTTCAATGATGGAGTTTGGAAATTTAACATGGACTGAAAAATGTAAGTTAAACAACTTAGATAAAGGAACTTTTGTTGCAATGAGATGTTAAATAAAATGCAAACACAACTGATACTGCAGCTAAACCCAAATTATTAATGTTTTTTATTTATTTCCTATAATGTTTTTCTATTAAAAAATAATTTTATGAAGTTATACCTTTAAAGAAACAACTGAAGTGATGTGATATAAAACGTATCACCCTGGTATTGAGGCAGAGCGTGGTCACGCAAACATACATCTTCTGTAGACTAGATTGTCTTATTTCACAGCCGTTTATGCAGCAGACACGAGCGGCCTATGGCCCACGTAGACTGCAGATAATGTCAGTCACTGTCTACGTCTACACAGCTGATGTCCAAAACATGGCTGCCATCTTGAATGCCACCATCTTGGATCAAGGACAAGTGTAAGATAGTACCAATACATGATGTGATATTCGTATGTGTCATTTTTCCCTTTTGTTACCTCCGCCAGGGGAGGAGGTAATGTTTTCGGTCGCGTATGTCTGTCTGTCTGTCTGTCTGTCTGTGAACAAAATTGCTGAAAAACCTATGGACCGATTGTCATGGAATTTTTACCACATGTGGGTATTGACCAAAGGAACACACCATTACTTGTTGGTCATGATCAGGATCACGATGCAGATACAGGAATTTCTATTTTAAT
>JAUBOC010000097.1:7306159-7319288 GCA_032275365.1 Anablepsoides cearensis | reverse complement strand
ATATAACCTATACATACGAGTATTAAGGCCACTTTTTCTTCATTGAAGCCTTTATTAAAACTCCGGGACAGGGTGCACAATGATAACGAATAAGTACAAAAATACAGTCATAATATTAGCAAAAAAAAAAGTCGTGGGAGAATAAAGTTGCAATGATATGAGAATAAAGTCATAAAAAACATGTATTGTCACTGTCCGTTTAAAACTTTGTTTTTTTTTTAAACAACCTTCATGGCGCAGGTTTGGCTCCATAATTGAAATGAATTAATTAAATCAAATCAGGTTAAATAAAATGTATGTATGAGACAAATACTCCAACACCTAAAAAACAAACAGATTTTGATTGAATCTGATGTCCAAGTTATGACTATCAATTTTTTATCCGTTTTTATGGAGACCAATATCTATTTTTTGTAAATGTAAACAAATACTGAATCCACCTCGTTTAAAAGCATAAAACTAATTGTAGTTTAAAATAAGATGCAATGTGCCAAAGTCCTTCTAAAGGCTTAAAACTATGTAAATATGAGAATGTCATATCTTGAAATATATTTTTTTTTTCAGATAAACTTAAATGCAGAAAGTGACAATGAGTCCAAAAACCACAAAAAAGTGTAAAAGAAGTTATTTTCTACTAAGTTTATTACACGTTTATCATGAGTTATCATCATACACACAGTTTGATTAAGACTTACGTTTCTTGAGCTCTCAAGTTCTAATTAATTTAGACAAAAATCAGGTTTGACACCTTCTAGAATATGAAATAAGTAACAGAGGAGATTTTATGACCCTAATATTTAAAAAAAATATATGACCTGATTTGATTTAATCAAGTTGATTTGTGCTGCAGCTCTAAATTTGTTTGGATTAAATCAGAGAATCAAGACAAACATTTCAGCACAGTCAAAAAAACACAAAGTTATTTAAAAAGCTAATTTAGGATTTCAACGAATTTGTTTAAAAATCTGTTGCAAAAAGACAAAATAGCTACAACTTGATGCAGATGGTGACAAACATAATTTATGTTTTGAACATTATTCTTTATTAACCTTTTTTTCCCCTTCATTGGATTTATTTGAGCCAATCTCCAACTCTGTAGCCAACATGGGTCTAAAAAGAGCTGCATTGTGGGTGACAAAACAAAGGCGTCAAAGCTTCCAGGATCTTTTTCCAAGCTCATCCTGCTGCTCAGGCTTCATTTATGGACTCATATCAGAGTGGATGAAACGAGGATAGAAAGATATTGATCCATGTAAGATAAAAACATGTCTGCGTTTTATAATGAAAGACTCTAAAACTGCAAATAGCCCCTTTGTAAGATGGGATCATTTAGTGTCCTCTGCTGCCCTCTAGTGGATTTTATGAGAAACTGTCCTGCTTTGATATCAGTTTGCTTCTAATTTTATTCTTATTTTTCAATAAGAACAAATAGAGAAAGACAAAAAAAAAACATCAGTCTGCACTTGTTACCATATCAACACAGACATCTTTTCAGCATGAAGCTGAAATCCTCTTTGGAAAAAACATTCAATTCAAGCCATTTCTGAGTTGCAGGAGATTTGCACCAATACAAGACCCAGACATGAAAAATGACAAAAAAATGGTGCCTTTTGTGCAGTGAAATTGATCCCTGAGCTTAGGGAACAATGGCTGCGGTGAGGAATCATCTAAAGGAACAAATAATTAATGGAGAGAGGGGAAAATGTGACTCATGAGCTTTTAATTAAAAACTCATAATGGGTCTAAAGATGTCCTCTGTAGAGATTCTATCACAGAGGATTTATAGTATTAGATGGAATCATTAGTTTTAAAAAGGTAGGAAATCAAACATTAAAAAAGGTCCAGAGTGTACCCCACCACTTGCTCAGTGACTGCTGGATATGGACACCCGTGACCCCCATGACCCTGTATAGAAGAAGTGCATAAAAAGATAATGGATGGACAAAGTTACAAGAAAAATAAATCAGGTTAAAAATAATAAAATTTAAAAAAATAAACTAATAGAGGTGACTAAGAAATTGAAGTGAGAAAGCTTAACAGAGTTTTAAGTTATGATTTGAATGTTGTAAGAGAGTCAATATTACGAATGTATGGGAAAAAAAACAGAAGACAGTGACAGAAGGCTCCTTTTCCCCATGTGCTGAGGTGGACAATGGGCACGGTGAGATGGATTGAAGAGGAGGAACAGAGGGGGTGTGAATGAACGGTAAATAAAAAAAATAATGTTCATAAGAAAACAGAAAAAAAAAGTCCTGGTAATTTTCTGCCAGGACATTTTCACATTTTTTTATTGACATTTCTTTAAACCATAAAACAGATGTTTTGATAGACTTTTATGTAAAATTTACATACAATAATTGAAAAAAGATAATTCCATGTCTTTGCAGTATATATTTGGTATATTAACAAACACTTCTGTTGTTTGAAAACTGAAATTTGTGTGAAAATGTCAGTAAAAGAAAATAGAGAATGTCTTTTAAACTTTCTTCAAGGACAGTCTCCATTTTTTTACGTACTTTCTGTAAACCGTAAAATAGGATTTTCCTGTAATTTAACAAATTTTCATGTAAAATTTTGTATATTTCTGTTAACAAAAAAAAAACAGAATTCTGTATTTTTACAGTATATTTTCTGGTTATTTCAAAAACACTGGTGTTATTTTAAAAACAGACATTTCCGCCTTTTTTACAGTATTTTTACTGTTAAATTCAACACTAAAAAAAATCCAAGTATATTTTCTTAGCTGTATTTGTTCTTTTTATTGATGGTTGTATAGTTAAAAATTAAAATTTAAGGCAAACTTAAAACAACTGTAAAATCAAAAATGCATTTCTCATGCAAAGTTGATAAAAAATTAAACCATGATACCTTTCACACTATTTTTAAGATTTTTGCCATTCATATAAAATAACCACATTTACTTATTTTTCTTAAATAATGAGAACAACTGTGACTAAATGCAAACAAAATTTATTATATAAAAATACCAAAAGGCAGTTATTTTACAACACTAAAATTTGTGAGTGTTTTACTACCTCTGCATAAAAAAAACAACGTATGCAGCACCATTTTTTATAAGATGGCTGGTCCATGTGAATTTCAAAAGGCTCAAATTTTCCATGGATTTTCAAAATCATTCAGTTCCTTAATGAACTTCAGTAGACTTGCAATCTTGGTGGAAGTTGTTGTTTTTTTATCTCAGTCTTCAAACCTTCTTCAGGATTGAAGCCCAAAACAATTACAAAAAATAAAAATAAAAATAAAAAAAGGAAGTGGACACTTAAGTTCAACATGAAGACAATTCAATAAATAAAACCTGATAAAGAGTCTTAACCAAACACCATTTGTACACCATGTGTACAAATTTCTAAATATTGACGTCCAATTGCAAATAACTGCAGCACCTAACTTAACTAACTTATATGCATTATGTGTATGTATACAATTGTATACATTTCAAGTTCAGATAGTTTCATATATATGATGTGATCTGACACTGGTGTTCCTTGAGCTTAAAGTTCATCTTTAATCTCTTTAGAAGGTCTTCTGGCTCTTTTGTTTCCATTCCATTCATATTATCTGTTTTGTCATCAATTGTCCTCCTGCGGCCACGTCCAGGGAGGTTGGCTAACAGTCACATGGATCTTAAGTTTCTGAATAATATGTGCAACTGTACTCACAGGAACATCAAGCTGCTTGGAGATGGTCTTATAACCTTTACCTTTAACATGCTTGTCTATAATTTTCATTCTAATCTCCTGAGACAACTCTTTCCTTTGCTTCCTCTGGTTAATGTTGAGTGTGGTCCACACCATGTCACCAAACAGCACAGTGAGTATCTGCAGCCCTGTATACAGGCCCACTGACTGATTACAAGATTGTAGACACCTGTGATGATAATTAGTGGACACACCTTGATTTAACATGTCCCTTTGGTCACATTATTTTCAGTTGTACCATAATTTCTGTCCAGGCCTGTTTCATGAGTTTTTTTTTATTCCGTTAAAGTATGGTTGAAAATAAATTTCTGACATTCATTTGTTCAATTTTATAGAATCTTATTTATTATTACTTTTGTCAGATTCAAGTTATTTCTGTGACCATTGTGGGTTTTTTCATTAAACTAGGGGTAACAACAGTGCACGTGTGTAATTTAAACTAGATGCGGTTCCTCTCCGCTCCACTGTGGTGCGCATTTCACAGACGTTCGTTTGCACCCCAATTTAAACAGTGTCCGCTCAGCTTCTCTCCTGTGCGATGCACAGAGGAGATCCATGAAACATGTTCAAGAAATGTGAGATTGTGTGATAAATCCAGTAAATGTGGAAGTCGGACCAAAAGAATTCATTCTGTGGGAGACAAACTCCAAACACAGCTGTAACTGCATCGCTGTTGTTTTTTTGAAAATTTTGCTATCAAAATAAAATAGACATGTATTATGTGTGTATGCATAGTCTGGATATTCTGCATTTTACATGTTGCCATCTGCTTCCCAAACAGAACAATACATTTTGAGAATATTTGTGTTTAAATATATTTCAACAAAAATTAGCCTGCCTTTGGTGAATTATTTTTGAAAACACGGATGTTGTGCTTGTTTCATTTCCTGTTGGACGTGACCTTTGTAAATTCAGGTCCGGCGTCTGGCAAAAATAGGATTGAACCTAATTTTGGCAGGTCGCCACCCTGCACCACTGTGTGGAGCCAGTGCAAATATGGACTTGGGTATCTAGTGTAAATTAGGGGTTACCATCCAAATGTAGGTGCTGAGATTGCTGAATGTAGCAGGAATTATGTAAAGTTATGAACTAAATAAATGTGCTGATCAGGTGGACAGATACATTTAGTAGCTTCAGTACTCTTACATTCAGGGTAATAACATGGATGTTGTTCAATTGGGAATACAGCAACAATGTAAACAAATTGTGTAGATGTTTTATTTTAGATAATGTTTCAGATGACATTTTAGAGAAAGACATATTTTATCCTTTTGAAAAACAAAAAGGTGTCCAATTTACAGAGATTTATTCCTTTCTCTGCTTCTGAACTATTTTATACTGACTATACATGACTGATGTTATGGCTAATAAGGTTCAATTGAAAACAATTTGGTGGCTCAGTTGGTAGAACCGATGCCTCTCACCAAGATGGTCGCCGGTTCAAATCCCGGTCCGAGGACCTTTCTGGGTAGAGTTTGCATGTTCTCTCTGTGCATGCGTGGGTTCACTCTGGCTTCCTCCCACAGAACAAAATCATGACTGTCAGGTTAATTGATAACTCTAAATTGTCCCTAGGTGCCCCTGTGATGGACTTGAGACCTGTCCAGGGTGTACCCCGACCCTCACACTGTGACTGCTGGATATGAGCACCAGTGACCCACGTGACCCTGAAAGGAATAAGCGTGTACAGAAGATGGATGGATGAAAAAAATTTGACAGAACATGACTTGTACATTTCCCTTAGTTTTTTTGATAACTTATCTACAAAACCACACCTCAAAATTACCAAAATATCATTTTCAACAAATCATTGCATACCTATGGAAGCCAGTGAAGTTGCTGTAGGACTAGAGCGATGTTGGGGCTTTTGGTGATGAGTCAGGCAGCTGAATGTTGGACCATTTGAAGCTGATGAAGGTATTTGTGAGGCAGACCAAAGAGGAGAGCATTACAATAATCAATTTAGGAGATGACGAGACTATAAACCAGGATGGAAGGATGCAGATTGAGTAACGTTATTTAAGAAAGTAAAATGAGAGAGCGCTATCAAGAACAACACCCAAACTTTTGACTGGAGGGGAGGGAGGTAAGAAGGAGCTGTTAATGTGAAGTTTGATGTGAACCAGGATTTTATTTTAGCTAAGGAGGAAGTGGGGGAGGAAGGTGGAAGTGAAGAATTTGGTGCAGTCTATAAAAAGAGCTGGGTGTCATCGACAAAGGTGATGAAAAGACGGGGCCTCTGGACAGAGCCCTGGGGCACAGGGGAGTGGGATCTGAAGGATCAGAGTTGGATATTCAGAGTGCAGTCAGAGAGATATGACTGAACCCAATGAGGGGTGTCTGGGTGATGCCTATGGATGATAATCTATAAAGAAAGATGTTGATGGTATCGAAGGCTGAACTCAGATCAAGGAGGATGAGGATGCGCAAACCGGAATCTAACTTATATCTCACTTTACTCCACAAATCTCCACAGAAATACATAATGTCATAATTGTCAATCTTCTCCATTCCAAACAGATTTTTCAGTGTTGACATTCTGTCACTTGGGCTGTTTTTGTACAGAAACAAACACTTATAGTTGGCATCCATAGTCAACCTTCCTAAAATAGAATTTCAGGAAACACAAAAAACCTAATCAAAAGTTGAACATACTTTGTGTTTCCTTAAAAACTTGGTAGAAAAAAAACAATCAGGCAATTATTTTAGGAAGGTGATTATCAGTATTTTTCTTACAAATTTGAAATTTAAGAACACATTTACTGTCACTGACTGAACTTTCTGTGTGACCGAACTTCATTGCTTTGCAGTAAATTCCTTTGAATGCTTTTAAATTTTTTAACTAAACTTTAGTTTTCTTTCCTGGAAGTCAAGGCAAAGGGGTGTTTTAGGGGAATATTAATGTTTAAAAAGGAAAAAAGAAACAGATCTCACTCCTACGAGTCATTAAAATGAATTGGAACTGTAGTCCAAGGTTGTGGACTCTCTGGTTTCAGAACAACTGGCACTAATTTTGGAGCCTGACTTTGTTTTGTCCCCTCTTGGTGCACCAGGGGCTCAGATGACACATAGCGACTGCAGGGAGTGGAAAATGGGGGGAGGGGGTTCACACACCTTCTCCCTGACTTATGCTTAATCTATTGCAACTGAACTGGTTTTAGACAGAATACTGGGATCAAAATGCTGCTGATATCAAGGGACTGAGGAGACTAAAAACACAAGTATTGGAGTTTGGATTCATCATGGCTCTGAGGTGTGTTCTGATCCAGAGAGCTGTAGTTCTGTTGCTGCTAACAGGTGAGGTTTCTGAGGCAGGACACTGGTTTTATTCATTCATCAGCTCATGTTGACCTTTTCTGTTAGTTGTTCTATGATATCTAGAAATGTTATGAAATGTTCAAGCTACATAAAATACAACAAGGATTTTTGACTATTATTCTTTAGTTAGAAATCACCTGCTGTAAAAGCAAATGTACAAACAAAGCAAAGTCTAGAAAAGTAGCGGGAAAGCAGGCAGTAAAGATGGCTACAACTAAGTTCATTTGACAGATATTGAGCTAAAGTAGTAGCCAAGACTAATTTTTAACACATATTTTGAGCATCTTTGACCTAAAAATTGAACATTAACTGTTGGAATCCACTGTGTTTGTCTGTCAGCAAAATATCTTATGAAGTGCTTAAAAACAAATAATAATAATTCTACGTAAGTCAAAAATCACAGGACACCCTTTTATTTCAGAAAGGAAAGGGAAAATCAAATATCTGAATACCCCAGCACGTATATTTATGCTATGTCAACATGGCCGCCATCTTGAAAGGGTGTCCTGTGACATTTGACTCGCATAGTAGGAATTGTCAGAAATCATACAAAAGTTATTTGGTTTTAATTGGTGCAATAAATTTCATCACTTTGCTTTTGCTAACTTTAGCTCTTGCTATTATTTAGTTCTCCATGGATTGCCTTCCCATCAACAAATCATCAGAACCTCAATTAGAGTGAATGCTTGTGTAAATTATTTGTTTTCCTCATGTACAAATGTCATATCATGGAGAATTATTTAGGATGGGTTAGGAATTTATTCTAAAAGACCATGTCAAAATTTTATGCATGCATACCATTGTGGGTATAAGAGTCAGAGGTTTATTGGTAAAAACAAACCCTCATCGCTATTAAATTTGACTGATGCGTCCACGTGTTTTACCTTTCTCTGATGATTTTGCAAATGCTGGCTGAAAACACTTTGCATGCCAATGTCACATAAGGCCTTTTTACAAGCGAGAGGTCTATAATAGAAAGTACAATTTAAAACGAAAGTACAATTTAAAATGTTTTATTTGTAAAAAAAAAAAAATCATAACTTTGTAACAACTTTATTTTCAATGTGATTTTGATTTACATAATTTAATGCATCTACTAATAAAATGTAATCATTTCATTTTTTAGTCTTTCAGTTCATTTTGAATTTATTCTTCTTATCTGCCCTTAATATCGCTTAAAGACATACAATAGATGAACCAAGCAAGCCACAAGTTGTTTAAAATATTTGTATACTTTGGCTACTGGTACACAATACCTACTTTAATAAATGATCCAGCAGTAGGGACTTCTGCATAACAATATATTCTCAACCATGACAACAAAAATGCTACCAAAACAAGTTTGAAAGGCAGATTTATAGCTTAATGATGTATATGAAAAATCTCATCTATGATCATAAAAGAAAGTTTAACACAAATCAGTTTAGAGCAAATACATTAGGCCTGTAAAACAGTAAATTTATCGATTGAATATCTGAAATTCTGTTTTAAAAGCAACCTTAGTATTTATAAAAGATGACTTTACCCGACCGCTTTCCACATTTTTAATTAAGAAAAGGTTTATCAGGTCTAATTTTCTCTGCATCACTTGCCTGAAGACCAAAAATGAGCAACAGTGTTGCATATTTTGGCCAAACTATCCCAATTTTTACCTTTCTGCTGCTTCATTTCAACAGCAGGTTTTCACACCTCTATTAAAAACTCCCAGTCAAACTGATGGGTCTCCCTCAGAGGATTCCGGACAACTGGGAGAGCTCACCAAGTCGGAGCAAACACAATGGACAAACAGTTGGCCCTTATCAGGCCGGCACAGACCAAAATCTCCCTCCGTTTCTCCGTTCGGAACAACAGCCCGTTCATTTTCCACTCGGGGTCTTTGTTAGCCTCCCTCTCCCCCCTCTACAGCATTACATTCAGTTCGTATTCCAATGGGACGGCGGCGGTCTGCCTCCACATTAAGAGGCTGTTTGCACACATCTCTGAAGTAAACAAATGGGATTGGGACTCTGATTGCAAATTAAAATCTTTTCTCGGTGAAAGTAACAGCCTAATAGGGAAGAAACGCCCCAGTGAGGATAACTATAGCCAGAACATAACCTTGTTTGTTGCACAAACATATTCCTAATTATGAAGGAAGTAAACCGAGCAGATAAACACTGTGAAGATTCCCCACAACCTTTGCATTGGTACAAAGAGGAGGATTTTTGCTTATAAGTGTTACTTTTCTTATTTTTGTCTTTTGTCAACACTTTACACAGCTCATGTCGTCCCGTTGGCGTCCGGCTGCAACGTAGGTTTCTACGAAACAATGATCAGAAAATTCTGCCTGGATGAGTTCCACCTCAACATGAGGAAGCTGGACCCGGGCTTGTGGTGTAGCTGGCCCGACACAATGGAGTGAGTTCAACTGCTTACTAAGCCAAAAATATTTGAAGCATGTCAATCAGCATCACCAAAATGAGTCACTGAAATGCACTGTTACACATCTGATTGATGCTTAGGTGAATTCTAGCATGAAATTTACCATGAACAGGATTTCTCACCAGAATCACTAATTTCTTCAACGGTGATTTGACAGGTTTTTTTGGGGGTTTTTTTGTAAACATTGCAGTCATAATGAAATTTAAAAACATTAATGTCTAGGTATTTGTCAGCCTCAACAATACTTTTATCTTTAAATATTTAATATAATTCAGTGCAACTAAACAAGGAAATCACTAAAGTAAAGAAGAAAATCTGCTATGGGAACTAGAATGTCCAAACACATTGGGAAATATCTATAACTTGACAGCTTGGCAAAGAATGTTACTTGTTGGACGGTTATGGTATTTCTCTTTTTTTTTTCTTGGTACAAAAGGGTCCCTTTTTGAATAAAGCAAATTTTACAAAACAGCTTTAACAGCAATAGTTTCTCCTTTTTAAATTGAGAATACAACCCACTATTATGTTTATTTCTAACATTGTGCTTTATAGTCAATAAAAGACACAGTCAGTTATTTAGTCAGTAAAGGAAAACAAAACCTTATATGGTAAAAAAAAGAAGAAGAAAAAAGACTGCAGTTCATGTTGTCATCATTTCAAAACAAGCCAAACTTTCTTCTTTAGCCTAGAGGGAAGTAGCAGATTTTAAAGAAGAGTTTTCCATCTGTCCTCACTTGTACAGAACAATAGCATCTCCTCCACCTTTGCTCATAAAACACACTTCTTCTCTCAGCTTGAAAGGCGGAGCTTGTTATTCTCATTAGATGAGAGCCAATCCACCTGCAAGTGTTTTAGGTTTGTTCCTTAGTGTTGTTACGCCAACTTTAAAAAAATAGTTTTTGTAGCTTTAGGCTTTAATGGAACAACTTTTTGCTACTTTCGGCTATAATTCGGCTACTTTTAACTTCTACTTATAGGTTTTTGTTAACCCTTTAATATTTTTAGCATATACCTGTCTTGCTACTGTTAGCTTTTACTAGCCTTCTGCTGATTTTAGCTACGTTTTTGTAACTTTTAGCTAGAATTTTTTTACTTCAAGCTTCAAAGTACCCTGTGTTGCTTTTAGCTATCATTTAGCTTTTTTTTAGCTTTCAGCTTATCTTTTGTTACTTTGATATCTCTAGCATTTACCTAATATTTTTTCTACTTTGGGCATTTAGCTTACACTTCTGGTTACTGTTGCTATGTTTAGATTTTAGCTACAAACCTGACTTACCTACTTTTAACTAACCTTTAGGTGGTTTAAACTTTTAGGTAGGCTATCTTTTTGAAGTTTTTAGATTTTAGCTACCTTTTTGCTGCTTTTCGCTTCTAAGCATTGGCTACGTTTAGCTAACCTTTTGCTGCTCTTAGCTGTTATTTATTTATTTTGCTTTCAGCTTGGTTTTTGCAACTTCTATCTTGTAGCTGATAAGGTGGTACTTTTAGCTGGTTTTCTGTCACTTTAAAATATTATTTTGCTTCTTTTGCTTTTTAGCTAGCATTTTGCTCTTTTGTTCTCCTTTTAGCTTTAACAACTCAGTTTCAGCTTCTTCAAAATTTATAGCAAAGTCATTTAGCAATCAGCATTCATTTCATGCATTTTGTGTGAAAATGACATTTTGTCCAGTTTTGTTTGAGTTACTGTTTGGCTGTGAGACTTCCCTGAGCCCCAGTGGTCAGGAGATGGGGGGGTTGAGTCAGACTGGAGGATGAAAGAAGCCGAGAAGCTGCTGTCAAAAAACTGTGATTTCCCTCTCGGCTTTCTGTCCTCTCATGGTTCAGCACACCATCATTGGTGCTGGTGCTCTTTTTGCCTGTTATGGCAGCTCAGAAAAAAAGTATCCAAGCGTTTCAAGGGTTGTGTAAAAACCTGGAAGCAAAATTCGAAGCTGGCGATCAACTCCCATGAAAATGGAGCCGGAATGTAGATTCAGGTGATGGCACAGAAAATAAAGGCTTCCTCTTAAACATGTTTCCTTTCATATTTTACCAAAAACCTTGCAGTCTTGCTTGCAGCCCATAAAACACATTATGTAAAATCAATTTCATTATATTACACCATAAAAAAAAACATTTGACATGTTTTATATAGCAAAAATGTAAATAAAAAAATTAACATAAACATAAATTTAAATAAACTTTGTAAAATGTCTTTCTACATTTACAAATAGATTTTCATCAAAAAAAAAAACCTTACACACCCTTTTTGTATAATTTTGTGCGTTTATTGAAATGCGAAGAGGATTTCACTTGTGATATGTTAGTTGAGTTATTCACAAAAAAACAACAACTGCCCCCTGGTCGGATGGGCCATTGCCCAATGGTGTGCTGGTGGTTCTTGTGGTCTGGGGCTGGGTGCTGGGGCATGGGCCGGCTCGGCCTGGTGACTGCCTGCTGGGGCTCAGGTTGCTGTTGCTATGTTTTTCTTGTATTTATTTACTTTTAGGTGAGCGGAGAGATGTCAGGTGTGTGGCCTTGATGTATTGATGTATTTGTTTTTCTAAATATTTCTTTCAATCTTTCCACTTTTTTTCTCCCTTTTTTCTTTCTTCTTGCCTTTAAAAAAAATATCTGATGATGAAGAAACTAATATTAAGTTATTTTTTCTACTGAAGTGGAAAAAAAAAACAAAAAAAGAAGAGTTATTCACAAACATACTTTGAGCACAAAATCTTAGAATATAGTGTGAGATTGTGCATATTAATATTTTAATGCTAAACATAAGAATTTGTTAGTTTAAAACTAAGCAGGCGGATGATATATATTCCTTTAAAAAATGCCAAATCATTATTAGTAATTGATGAAATTGTAAAAAACCACAAAACATCTTCTACAGCAATAAATTTTACCTGTAACTATCTTTCTTTATCTACGTCTCAGGCAGCTCATTGTTATACAGATCACATAAGTCTTCAGGAAATATTCATTCATGTGGGGTCACCTTAAAGATAACTGTGGATAAAAGACTTCTAAAGAACTGAAAGCCAGGAAGTAAACTTTTCTTATCTCCAGGGCATTTGTTAAAGTGATGTACTTTGTGCTGCTCTTGCCCTCTTCAAATGGATTCTTGTAGCCACTTTATTTGCCCAAATGTATGGGAAGTCATTTGTGTATTTATTTGATATCCTTGACATCAAGCAGCATTTTCTTCCTATTAGTTTACTTCTACTGGTCTAAAATAGACTAGATCCACATTTGCATGCTCTAGTTTTTTTATTATTATTTTGGTGCACTATTCTGAAGACACAGTGGGTTTGTTGCCTCTCAGCACAAACACTGTTGGATCGAATCCTGGCCGTGGACATTTGGGGTAGATTGTGCATGTTCTCTCTGTGCATATGCAACTTTCTCTTTGTACTCCAGGTGGGGGGGACACCAATGTTAGGTTATTTGGTAACTGAAATTATCCCTAGGTGCGAGTGAGAGAGTGAATGTTTGTTTGTCTCGTTTGTCTGTATGTTGCCCTGTGATGGACTTGCGACCTGTCCAGGATGTAGCCTGACCTTCGCACACCTACTGCCGGACATGGGCACCAATGACCTCTGTGACAGAGAAAGGAAGAAGCAGGTAAAGTGGATGGATGGATGGATGGATGGATGGATGGATGGATGGATGGATGGATGGATGGA
>JAUBOC010000097.1:7224857-7235931 GCA_032275365.1 Anablepsoides cearensis | reverse complement strand
CCCCCCCCCCCCCCCCCCCCCCCCCCCCCCCCCCCCCCCCCCCCCCCCCCCCCCCCCCCCCCCCCCCCCCAAAGAAAGGGAACAGCGAAGTGGAAAACTCTCCCTTGTCATGTGAGCCGGTCTGAAATGACTGCTGAATATCAACAACAAACAGTGAGGTACAACTCAGACTGATAAAAGCAAATTTAGTTTATGTCATGGCTGAATGTACAAGACAGATTTGTTTTGAGCCACGTTTACTTCATTTTTATGCCATACAAAACAAACATCATTATTCCACCAGATTTCACGGTTAGCTAAGAAAGCATGGTCCTGGGAACCTGTTTTAGCTGTGTTTGAGTTCATATCAACAATTTCATCCCAAATAAATGGCATGAAACGCTCACTGGCAGTGAAAATGAGATGAGACGAGACAACAAGCAGAGCCAGTGAAAGCAGGTCAGTGGTACAGTGCTGCAAGACAAGTGTTGATGAAAATGTGACCGTGAGACAGCGGGTTACAAAAGAGTGACTTCATGAGCAGACAAAGTCGCGCAAACAGAAGGTGGGCTGCCACCGTCCTCTCTTTATCCCACAGGAACACTTTCAAAACAGACCTGAGTGACGAAGATTAGCCCAAGCTGCTTAAAAATACTGAAAGATATTTCCAGACCGCCAGCATACCGCTATGGGCTCTCCTCTAAGAGATAGTGCAGAAAGAGAGAGAGAGAGAGAGAGAGTTTAGGTTTGAATTAGGAGGTGGCGGAGGCAGCAACGGCAGGCTGAACCCATTCACCTTTCAGCGCAGAGCAGTTGGCTTCTTCAGCAGGAAGCATGAGCAAACTGTGAAGACTTTTCACCCCAATTTCATCCTGACAATGTACGGCTGCTCAGCAGAGAGAGCAGGAGGGGGGTGGTTAGACATGCTGAGAAAGGTGTTAGGAACTCATTGACTTTGGCCTCTGGGTCGACGTGTGTTTGTGCTCCGCCTGGTGTCCTATAAGTTGAGCTTTCAGCTTGAGAAAGTGGCTGATTACAGGGGCAAAGAGTAAAACCTCAAATTAGGAATTGCAGTTAACGTTTAAAATGTGGCAAATGATTGTGCTTTAAGTGAATAGGGGGTCATGACCTCCTATTCGTGATTAAAGACACATGAGAACGACATAGGGAACATGAGCAACCCCTGACGAATTGATGCAAAAAACGTGCTCTCATTGCATGCCAAAGTTTTAATTATATAGCTTTTGCGATTTATTGGTGCTTGGACCATGTATCAAGGGGAACTCTCAGATACTATCGCGACAAATTTTAGCTCATTATCTGTAAAACTGACAGAGATATAACCCTTTATGTGTTTGCTAACATCAATTAGCTGTGGTGGCCATCTTGTAAGAAGTTAACTCCAAAAAGTTAATCAACTGTGAATCTCCATCTAATGACTACTTTAGGAGCTTCATTAAAATCCATGCTATGGATTGTGAGAGGTATTTTGCTAACAGACAAATGGACAAACCCGCCTTTCGCAGCAGAGAGCCATAAAAAGACCATGATAAACGTGCATAAACCCAATAAACTCTGTCACACTCACACACACACACATGAAAATTATTGATGTGCTCTCTTATAAAACACTAGCTGCTCCCTGAAGTATTCCTGGCAACATCGCCGGCTGAAAATAGCTGCCGACCCAAATAACTTTCCCCGTCGGAACACAGACAGAGCCGGACCAGAGCCAGGGGCGACTGGCTTTACTAATTGGCATCTTTTTACAGCAAAATAATATCTGGGGCAATAGGCTGGATAACACATGGCAGTAAACCGGAGAGCAGGAGGATGTGCCGTCTAGCCAGAGACAAGCCGAGGGTGGGGATCCCTTCGATCCATGTTAGCACAAGTTATCAAATTCTTTTTTTCCTTGAAATTACGCGTGAGGGGGCGGGGGACTTCAGCGGGTAAATCATTTATGTGACAGCATTGGTTTTGTTAAAAGATAGATGGGGGGGAAACATCTACAGCAGGGGTTGTTTAATGTTTCAAGTCACAAGCTGGGATTTGTTAACATTTCTATTATGGGTTCCCACAAGGACACTTTGTTCCAACTAATAAATTGTTGAATAATAGATTTATTATAAGAAAACATTTGTTCCTTTGGAAAATGCTCATTTGTCAAATACATTGTTATGGAGAGAATTATGATGGAAATCATTTAAGCAAGCAGGAAACTCAGACATATTTTTTATGAACAATGCTGTTGAAGGATAAGAATAAAAAAAACCTTGGCAAATGATTAAAACATTTCAAATAAAGGAAGAGGATTTATGCAGAAGAACCACAATTAAACTGCGTTGGCATTCCAATGTGTAAGAATTTAGTGAAGAAATACATATTGGACATGCAGGGTCTATACCTATGTTCCCCAATACCTATGTTCACCTGAGGTTAATATTGAAAGTCATGAAAGATACTTGCTTCAGATATCTTTTGAAACAAATTTTAAAAAATACTGAATTACAGTACAAGCATTGTATCAGGAAACATAAGGATCCAGGGAACAAAGGTACTGGGGTGCATGGCAATGGGTGTACTGGAGGGGTACAATAAGAACATATGGTACAGGGTATGACACCCCCCACCCCCACCCATTTCATGCCAGAGTTTTAAACTGCGATCATCTTATGTTGAAAAATGATAGAGCTGTAGCCATCAAGATCACAAACAGTAACACAGGTCACCTTGAGTGAGAAAAACAAACAAAAACTCCTGACTGGAACAGACCAAACTTGTCAGCCTGAAAGCAATGTGCTGTGACACAAACTCCATAAGAGCAAAGTTCAGGGTTGTTGTGTATTTAAGATGTAATTTTTTTCTAGTTCATTGCTACTTTAGTAATGAAATTAAAAATCTCTAAAATCTTCAGCCATCAAAGTCTGATGTCCTTTCAACCTCATTGACAAGTTTTTGAGAAGGAGTTTTAAAAGTACCTAACCAACCCTAACAACGTGTTTCCTTTCAAGAACAATGGGTTTTTGTTGTGGAAATCTGAACACATGATTAATCATGGTTGACTAAAAGATAAATCTGAAAGAGCAGTGAAATTGTGTTAGAGTCAGTAACGCAATTCTCTAAACTCCACTGTTAGAGGTAAATTTTAATTTAAATTCAGAGCAACTTAAACTACTTTGTGGAAGTTACGTAATGAGTCTGAAGTGACTCCAGTGAAAAACAAATGACTTAACCAGTGAACACTTTTTACATCCAGTCAACAGTTTAGTAACTAATCAAGCCAGTTATCCAAACATGTTTGAAAAGCTCCAGGGCTGGTATTTATGTCAATCACAGGCCACAACCCAAAGTACCAATTTTGGCCTAAAATATAAAAGTGACCGTCCCGTAAAGCACTCTTTCACACACACCAAAGAACACTTCAGAGGGAAAAAAGGAGCGGGTGGAAGGCATAAACACAGATGTCTTTTGGCAGTCTAAATCTTAATTAGCACCAGGAGATTCATCTAATCAAAGGCTTGCCAGCCCATCATTAAGGCTAAAACACTCACTGCTCCCTTCACATACCAGCATAGAACAATGGGAAACAGAGATACGCTGTCATGCTGATGAATGGCTCTTCCCACAGGTCTCATTAAATCACACAAGGGCACTTCCCAGGCCATTTGAAAAGTAAAGCAAGGTGCAAAATCTATTCACCACCCCACGCCTGTCTGCTTTGACAGCCTTTTTTTTTACCATGTTCATACATTAAAAAAGCACATTTCACAGTAAAAAAAAATGCAAAAGCCTTTTGCATTTGGGTTATTCTCAGTCAAGCACAGAACTTGAGGAGACGAAAAGTGTCTTTTTAAAGATATTCTACCAGTAAAAGCTTCAAACCACATAATGAACCCTATTACTTCAAGATGTCTTTAGAGTATTTTATGACTTTTAAAATCTTCTGACACCAGCTGTTAACCCTAACAATTTAAAAGCCTTGTTGTCTATTTTTGACCTCACATGTGTCCTCACATCAGGTTTCAAGCTGAAGACATGCAGACAAATTGGTTTATACCCCTTTGTTTATGAAAGGCAAAATGTGTCCACATCTATAATTGCATATTCTGTAAGGTCACATATTGTTACCCAGATCTGGAAGACAAATACAGTTGGATGCTTGATGTCAGAAGCTGAAACAAAAACAAACACAATAAACGGATATGAGATTTGGGATGCAGAGACAGAAAGGAGACAGCGAGGTGTGTCAGATATAAACATGCAGTCGCTGCACAACCAGTCGGACAGCTTTGGAGCGCAGAGCCATAGCAGCTGCAAACACAAGCATGCTGGGCTTTGCATGTTGGGCCACAACAGCTGAGCGCTGAAGCCGGCATGAAAAAACATGGAAACACGTGACAGCATGCAAAGGTACGCAAACTCTCAGGGGATTACGTAATAAGTCAGCGACTAGACTCAACTGAACGCCACCTCAGCTTGACCCAACATCTTACTGAAATGCTTTTATAAAAGCACTGACTCCCACCCCCCTAAATAAATAAAATACTGCAATGCTTTTTAAACGTTTCAACCTATTTCAGAGAGCGTCGTGCCCTTGCGGCTGTCACTGCTAAGAGCTCAGGGCCGTGATTGATGACAGGCTTTGCATGACAACAACAAGCAGCAGTGTTTACTCAGGGCAAATTGCCCTTGTCTCTCTCCTCGGTCCATCTCTTCCTCCCCATTCCTCTAGCTTAGTCTTTGGACCGAGAGATGGTCCACTTGGCTGGGTCTGTGGTTTCTGAATGGCTAGGGCTCCCTTGGGGTGGGATTAGCCTCCCAGACTGACAGCTAAACAAACACAAAAGCTGATTTTCCAGCTTCCCAAGGCTGCCTAGCAACAGGTAGGTAGGAAAATGGGATGTAACGCTCTGGATGTCAGAAGCAATTAGTGCTATAAAATGTCTGCATGTAGTGTGGTCATTGTTAAAGACGATTAATGGCCAAATATATGGTATATTTATCACACTATGGATGAAGTAAAATGTTTTCCTCTGAACATTTTCATAGGCAGGGGACTTTTGCATAGAATGACTCATGGCTAGTATTTTACATAACATTTTCCTTAACATATTCTTGAAATAAAAATGCAAACAAAGTAAAATTCGCCCAGCCATTTCGTCAATGATAGACCCACTTGGTGTTACTTCTACCAACGATCATGTTTCTTCATAGATCAAATAAGAAAATTCAATTGTGCCCCTTTCCCCAACATAATTACCAGTCTGTTTGGACTGGTGAAACCACTGCACCACTTTGAGTTTGCCAGCTCTATTGGTGCATTTGATATGCCTCTTTGTTCAGTAAATGTGTCTAAAACTTATTTCAGGGACACGGTTCAGCCTAGATGCAATTCAGGCTAAGGGAAAGCTAGTTTGTATCGGGAATCATTTTTCCAGCACTGCTTTTCAGAGCAGGTGCTGATAAGTACCCGCGATGAATGCAGTGTCATTTGACCCAGAACTGAAAGCCAGAATTCAGAACTTCCAACTGAAGGCAAGCCCACATGTTAGTTGTTTTTGTTTGTTTTTGTATTTTGTCTAATAGAAATGGGGATTTACATCCTGTAATAGAGTGAAATCCATCACAATCAGAGTCATCCCAATTAGCAGACAGGTGTGGGCCAGATCTGGTGTCAAGCTGGCAAGTGGTTTATCAATCTGATGTGGGCCAAGACTGGCAATGATTGTACTGTTTTTAAAATGGCATGGCACAACTGGCCCAGTTTTGGTTTGGTTTATGTGGTGCTGGCCCATGCATGGACCACCTCTGGCAAACATCTGGGCCACCAAAGGGCCATCATTCTTTGTAGTATCTGAGCTGACTTTTGGGCAGACCTGAACTGGGCCAGATAAGTTTTGCTATAAGTTTATGTTGGACTTTTGTACTATTCAAATTGAGGAAAATGTGAATTATTTCCTGTTTATTTAATAAACAAAATGTAGAAGATTTGAGGGCTTTGCCGTTTTTGAACTGTGGTCCTTTTTTTTTTATAGTTCCTTGAAATTTTGCAGGGATGGACTTTGAGTAAGGACAACTTTCTCAACAGAAAGAGTCATACAAAAAGGACAGGGTGATGATTTCAAAGCATGAAACAAGTGTCTGCGACTTTTCTTCCTGTCTCTTTTTCTCCCTGTGGTTGCCAAGCCGGATGGCAGCAGCGAAGCATGTCAGCTCACTGTAAGGTGCTGTAACGGCTTCCCGATTTCGCCTCAAATGATGTGAAAGTCATTGCCAAGCCATGTGCGCCGGAGTGAGGCGAAAAAAATGACTGGCTCCTCTTCTCACTGTTAATCAAACCTGGGGTGGCAGAGCGTTTCGCAGACGGAAGCCATACATAAAGATGTGCTTGTTCACCCCCTCTCCCCACCCCTTTGCCTTGTTCTCCCAGCGCCACCTCCCCCTGCCTCCCTTTCTGTCACCCAGTCGTCAGACAAATGAACACTTCCCGAGCCATCCTCTCTTTCATCAGCGCTTTTCATCAGTGCCCATAAAGCAGTAGCCGGCACCTATCACTGGCAATCGCCTCTCCGCTGCCTGAGTGATGAGACGGAGGTGGCAGAGCTCTGTAAGCGCTCTTATGGCAGAATGGATGTTACTGGGTCAGGGGGTCGCTCACACATCTCATTGCACAACACACACAGACACTTAAACCTGACGGTTTGTGAAAACGAAGAAAAAATACCCCATTCTTAAGAGAATACCCAATAAAATAAAATAACGTCAATCAAAAAGTGAGAGAGTTCCTTGCAACAGATACAAAGAGATTTACAAGATTTTCTATTTTCTAGAGACTAAAGGTGCTTTTGGACCACAGAGGACCACTTTACGGTCCTTTTAGACATTTGAGGTAGTTGATTTCTTCCATTGGCGGTACAGAGGCTGTATGCAGTGCTTATATGACTTTTATCACATCTTTTTAGCTGCTGTTTTAAAGTAGGCACTTCCTTGCTTCGAAAAAGACTCTTAAGGGATGTAAGAGGATTTGGTTGGTCCCTACATAAATGAGCAAAACAAAATGAATGCTCTTCCAGCACCTGTGCCATTACCGCTCAATTCTCATTGCTAAAATAGAAGCCCCTTTATTTTCAACATACATAGTCTGATACAATGATCTCTTCTATGAGCCAATGCAACACAAAGTCTAACTTCTCGTATGAGTTTTTAGACTCTTTCAGTCACAAAGACAAACCAGTCCGGTCATTCATGAACCGCCAAGTAGTCCCACAAAGGTGTGAGTATTTATCAGTGAAGCCTCAAGACAACTCATCAGTGTAGAAGTGGAATACTACACATAAACTGGACATGTCCTTCCTTGGACATGTTGGACATTCTAAATCATGCAGAGAGCTGGCCGCGCTAACCATCTGCCATCACACCAGATTCCTTTTTCATAAGCTAACTGTTACAACCCTGATATTACCACATTTGGCAGCCTATAGGTGTGTCAGTGGTGGGTTGAACCCACAGTGCCACCTTAGTCCTTTCAGAAATCACACCGAGATGTCTAGAAGGCATCTCAGTCCTGGCTTAAAGTGTTTTGTCAAAGGGGCTTTTGACTTCTAGCTTTTTACCTTTTCACTGTTTCCTCTTCAAAAGTTTGACCTAAGATCGACAACATAACAAAGTATTATAGTGTTATCCAGAGTTATGTTGATGGTGCATGAGTGACGTAGTCGTTGATGGTCAGCTGACTATTGGGTAATTACAGCATGCAAAAATAAACACGAGTGCTTATAGGTAAATTATAGAGGTATTATACTTCTTAGAAAATCCTTAGAATTGTTTTGTCCAAAAGCATCATAAAAGAATAAAAAAGCTAATTTATCTGTCTGAGCAAACTAAATGAAGTCTTGCATTGTTGTTCTAAGAAGAAATAACTTTGCAGTAGAAGGTTTGGGTTTAGGGTTAGATACTTTCTTTCATGGCTATCTGCGACACCACCAGGACAATTTCACTTCCTTCCAATAATACATTTTGATATTGTTGAAAATATTACAAAATCATATAATATTACTAAAGCAAAATATCAGGAGTGAAAACACTTCTAGAAACTCTTCAAAAGACCAATATAGTCTTAAGTTCCATCCTGTCCTTCCTTACAGGATTGATTCTTTTTAATTTGTATGAAACTGCATCAAGCAGAAGTCAGTGAAAGGTTGAGGAAATCTTGAAACTCAAATTGACTGGTTTTTAGATTTTTTTTTTTTTTTTTTTTTTTGCTGCCGCTCCACAAAGTGAACAATTGTGTTGCTGTGTTTCAGCAGAGCGGAGATGTTTACCGTACGGTGTTGGGAAAATAAACAAGACTGGCCCTTACACAAAAGCCCTGCAGATATCAAAAATCCATACTGTGCTAATTCTATAAGGGGGAGGGAAAAAAAGATTGGAGACTGAAAGAAAGAAAGACAAGACAGGAAGGCGGGGGCCTGTTGGCTGGGCTCCCCAGCATGCCTGCTGTGTGTGTGAGAAAGCAGCTGTGGCCTACCGAGGATTACATAACGTTCTGAGATCCATCAGTGTGCACAAACTCAGACAATCATAAGGCTGCATATAGACGCTTATGGAGATTCACAGTACCACTGCTTTATCTATCTTTTAACCCTCTTCATGGTGTCTCCAGAGGCTGAGCAAGGGTTTTCCGTGTCGATGCGTCTTCCTGCTACTGACCGCAGCTTTAATAGCCTGACGAGGAGCAACTTTCCCCCTCGGAGGCCTCAGTCAAAATGCTAAATGACTCCATCTATCTGCATCCCTGCCTTTTTCTTCCTCCTCATCAGGATGCCTTTCTACCTCCTTGTTCCCCCCGAATATCTGTCTGCCCGTCACCCCTAAGGGGAGCAAAGGGTTGGGGGGGGGAGTGCAGCCCACTGTACTGTGAAATGCAAAACCCTGCGGTGGGGAGATTGTGCATGCTCTGCAACTTCCACCAGCCTCCACCCCCCTCAAGACAGAGTCGATGCCGCTTCTGCTGCCTTCGCCGGAGAGATGTTCATGTTGTCGAGACGCCGATATGAACTGGAGGGGAATGCATCTGCCGCTTGCATATGGAGGCTGCACTAGAGCGCCCCCGCTGCTCTTTCCACATTTAGAAACCCCTTAATGCACCAAGCAGCCATGCACAGACATTTTGCTTGGGTAAGCATCAGGCAACCGGGCCTACATGCATGTTGAACCCCTGAGGGATGATATATGTGTTGGAGGGTATGGAGTGTGTCCTGAGGTCAACGATAGACCACAACGCCTGGTGTTCGGTTACCTCCTGCCCATCAGGGTCAAGTGCCGTGATTCTTCATGTCAGCAGAGGGGATCTAATGGCTCCAACATCTATCATAGTCAAAATTCAGCTTCACGTCTGTGTTACACGTTTCGGTCGAACCGCTCTGAAGATGTTCAAACATTCGGCACATCAAAGCAAACTAAGGCTTAGTTTGAGCAAATGTCAGTTTACAAAAGAGAGTAACAGGCAGCAGAAATTGCAGCCAAGATGACGAGCATTTCTTTTGGTTTGAAGAGTAACACACTAACACACACACACTGTCTCTCTTTCTGTGTGCTGCTAGGGAAACTGGGTTCCACACATAATGAGCGAGTTTTGACCAGCTCTGCTTGTTCCAAATCCAGCTCAGCCCTGCTGTTTGTTCCAAACCAAATCTGAACAACCAACTGTACGGGGATTTGGAAGCGAGACAGCGCCGTTCGGTCTGGCACTATTAGCTTCAATAATGAAACAAATAGCAGCCTCAAATGTACCATCTGCAGACCTCCAGAACACTTTGCTCCTTCTCCGCTCCCCATCCCCCTATAACGGGCTGAATCATGTCTCACAGACACCAACAGGGGACACAGTCATCATTCTTGCCTTCGCGTCTCAGGGACCCATTTAGGGGCCGACTACAACGGCCTCCTATCTTGCCATCGAAGCCATAAAAGCATCAAACTCTAAATTGTGCCCAGAATACAGACGGGACCGCTGAAGCCACGGGCTCTTCTGCGGGGGAAACAAAGCTTTTAAGGCGAGCCACAACTCATAATTCCTGTATTCAAGGAGGGCTCGTGCCATCTTCATCCCACCACAATGAGCACAATGGCTACTTTGCCAAGAACATCGCTGCACTGCACGGAGGGGGAGAAGAGATTTCATGGTGTGGGGCCAAATCATAATCCTTGTGCTCACAAGGAAGCAGTGTGATCTTTTTTATCCAAAGGAAGGGTTGGTTTGCAAAAAAAACAAAAACTTTTGAGATATTGACTCCAATGATTCACAGTTGGACACTGAGGTTTTGAATCCTTAAAGAAATGACTGCAAACTAAAAGAAAGCTTTATTAAGACAACTCATTTTCAACTCAAGGCGATAAACACTGCTGATTTGTCTCTGCAGATTGTATCAATTTGGTAAGAAAAATGCAGAAGCAACTATTTTTAAGGAGAGCTAAAGATACAAATGTTGAGAAATTACTTTTTCACTCACTGTCATTCTGTTTTTACTTCTTTTTTGAATCATTACACTAAATCCAGTTTAAGCCCAAATCTCCAACATGTCACAGGAATTGTGAACAGGTTTAAAAGGCCCCAAAGCAAATAATAATTCAAAATAGTCACATAGTCATTGAGGGCATCTTAAACCTTCCTCAATTTAGGTTCTTGAAAAAATATGAAAAGTGTGGAAAAAATGTGGAGAATTGGCAACATGAAGGCCCTGTCACACTATAACGGTTTAGACAACTTATGCCGACTTGTGAATAATTTGTTATGACTATTTTACTTATATTGGCTATAAATTCTACCTGATTGTTGGCATTACAGTATGTCTAGGTCCAAAAGAGGCTTGTAGTATTTTTTATTTTATTCCATCTTCAGTTTAGACATCTTTAGTGTTCGACAAACTTTTAATAAGTTGTCAAAAACGTCATAGTGTGACAGGGCCTTAAGTAACCAAATTGTGATAAAAGACAAATTGGCACACAATTGAAACATTATTTATTTATTTACCGTTATTTAACCAGGCAAGTCCCGTTGAGATCTCAGATCTCTTTTTCAAGGGAGGCCTGG
>JAUBOC010000097.1:7173909-7186822 GCA_032275365.1 Anablepsoides cearensis | reverse complement strand
GAGTTGCCGCCATGTGATTGGCTGATTAAAAATTAAGTGTTAACGAGCAGTTGGACAGGTGTACCTAATAAAGTGGCCGGTGAGTGTATATCAGTATTGAACTGAATTAAATCTATAGTTTCAATCTTTCTTGTGTTTGTCACAGTTCTGTACTGTAAATCTGTGCTGTATAAATAAACTGCTGACTGGCTTAAATCAGGCTGCATTTTTTTGCGCATCAAAGCAAGAACGGGAATGTAAATCAAAAGTTTTAGTTTGTCATCAGGTTTCATATGCAGCTTGAGGATCCGGGGGATATAATGGAGTAAAATAGCTTTTTTTATAGTATTACGACTGGTGCACTGGGTCAGGCTCAAGCCTCACAGCCTCAGATGCATAACCTGTGCATATATGTATTATATAGGTGCTGACAGACCCATACATATCTTTATTAGTTATAAAAAAGGCAATAGAAGCCATAAAGGCAGATACACATGTCATTTATACAAGCAGAACATTGAAGAATGTTTTAGATTTATATAAGAAAATGTTTAATTCATGAAGATTTAGAGAGCTCCTGGAACAATCATGGCCGCTCTGATCATCTTGTTGAAGTATTGCTCAATCCCCTCTCCCTGGCCTGACACAACAACCCCCCTCCAACACCAGCATCACCCCTCACCCCATCCCCCCGGTCGGAAATCCAATCCTTCCTCCGCGCAAGCAGAGAGGTACTGTGACGGATGGCTTGTAAGCATCCCACCATGTTTCATCAAGCCTTCTTCTCTCTTTGTCAGGGCGAAAAGACGGAAGACTTCCATGCGGCGTCCTCACCTTAGGGACGCGGCTATGTTCAATAATTCAGTGGCTGTTGCTTCAGTCCTGTGGAGAGTGCTCATCAGTGACCGATGAACATTCACAGTGGGCCACCACCCGCCTGTCAAGGATGCTCTTTCCCCTCTGCTGCTCAAAACGGATAATAAATTTAATTTCTAATTACTACGGTCACCATAAATTCAAGACTTTTTTTTTCTTTCTTTTACATTTTAAGAACAACCTAAATTTTTGCCAGTCAGCAACACCGTGTCGCACTAAGCAAGTCATCTCTTTCTCTGTCCCTTTTGGCTACTTTCAATAGTTTCATTTCATTCTTGCAACAATATTTTAACGCTGCCTTCCTGACACGGATCATCTTGAAAAATTTAACATACAACCAGAAATTTAATGAGCAAAGATGATTGAAGGACACTTGGTCGATTATCATGCAGGCTGCTGAGAGATGGTCTATTTAGCCACAATTAAAAGCAACTACCAGCTTTCTTGTTACTTATTAAACTAGCCTTTAAATTTTAATCTTACTATAATAAAAAAAGGAAAATATTACAGAATCTGTCAATCTCCAGGCCCAGCACAGAATTTTATGTGGCCTGTGAGAGCAACACAAAAATAGTATTACTGTCTTAAAATAAGTGTATGCTGCTTTAAAATCGGCCATAATGCTCATTGATTATTTTACCAGCAAAATGACAGGGGGAGGTGCACAGGGTTTGAAATTAGCTGGTAGCCGGTGGAATTCGCTGTGTAAATTCTCCCTTTCATGCACTTTCTACGGCTACTTCTCTGCAGGCCAGTTGTACTGGGATATGGGAATTTTCCACTTACAAGTTGTACATTTTTAACTAGAACACCTTCTTTATTAGGAATTCCCTGTTGCAAAGTGAGATTTTCGATTTCAAGACAATAGTAGAACCATCCAATAAAAGCATCTTTTACTTTTACATTTAATAATATTTATGTATTATTTGTTTCATATTTAGTCAGTCATACATGTAGTACTTTTCACTATTTATAAGAGGACATGTTAAAACTCTGTTTCTATGCAGGAAATGCCACGTAGAGCTCAGTTATTGTTTGTTAGTCGCGCAGAGCCATAGCAATGAGACAAGAAACATAACATTTCAAGTTAAACACTAAGCGTTAATGTTAAATACAACTGGCCCATTGAAGGTCACCATGAGGCAAAAATAAGTTTGACACCCCTGCATTACAGTTTATATGTTCTGAATTTGAGTGTCTTAAACAGTAAATAAGGGGATTCTATGTACTGTAATTAGATTTGACTTTTAAGGAACCTAAGCTAGTAAGCTAACCAGAAATTGTGTGCACTGTAAACAACCATCCCCTACTGAGAGGAGAGAATTCCATGCCGAACAAGACGACTGTAAATGAGTTCTGTAGGCTTTGTGAGACAAATTTGATTTAATTTATAAGCTTTGTCAACACGGACTGACTTTATTCATTTCCTCTGTTGCCATTGCTAAACTACAGGCAGACTAAAATGGTGCAGAAAATCATTGTAGTTGTTCACAACTCCTTCTATGCACTGATTGGCCTGGTTGAAATTCTACCAGAGAAATCCTTTTCGGCAGAGCAGTGAAGGGAAACTAGAATTGAGCGGAACTGCATAGGAAGGCAAGGGCCTGAGCTACCAAAAACAACTCAAAAACACAAATACTGACAAAACCAAATTAGAGTTCTTTCAGTTTCAGTTTGATCAAACTCTTTCACATGTAATGACATAAACACTGATTACTGTTGGATGAAAAAGCTACATAGTGATCTTCTCTCCAACCAGGATCCTCAACACACTTTAAACTACAATCTGTGCCTTCATTTAGCCATTCATACAGCACTTTACTAAGTCTCTACAAATCTAATCTGAATAAATCATGCTGTAGAGAGTAATCAGTGCTTTAAATCACATTCACTGATAGGACACACAGCAGAGGCAGTGGGTTTAGTGTCTTGCCCATGGACACTTCGACATTTGACTGAATAGTGGGGGTATCAAACTCCCAACTCTCTTATTGGAAAACGCCACTCAGCCACAGCCACTCAAAAGACTTTAAACCAGGACTAGTCAACTGAATTGCTCTGGGAGCCACAGTTACTGAAAGCCAACAGCTCAGGGGCCGGACATCCGGAGAAGAGCAGGGGCTTTATGCTATCGGGCGTTGCCCGATAATGGCAAGGGAAATACTACATTATGTAAAAGGCCTATTTTACTTTTAAATGAATTTACTTTTGCTGCATTGAATCATGCATTTAAAACATATTTCACTTCAAAATAAATTAGGTATTAAATAAAGCCTCAGAAAAGCTTCTTCTCTGCTTCTTGGTAGATTGCTGAAAAAAAAGTGAGACAGTTTGACATTTCTTCTTTCTCCTGTTGTACCAAACTCTAACCTGAATGTACTAGTTATAGTCATTAAATAAAGGCAATAATAAAAAATAACCTCCATTAAATGAAGTAGCATGTTTTTATATCAATACTCTTTAGAAGTTGAGTATCAATCATTTTTTTCTCAAGTACGTCTTTCACTAGTGTTTATCACAGCAGATGTTTGACTTCTCAAAGTGACAAGCACGGGTGTTGTTAATAAAGTTAATTAGTGAGCACTTCAGGAAGTGATGAGCAGAACAATGTTCCACAAATTCTTCATGACCGCAATTTAGACAGAGTTTCATGCTGGTACTTATGATGTTCAGTGTTTCCCCTACCAGTGACCTAGTATTAGTAACGTAGCACTATCACTACTCCCCACCCCACCACTGGCATTACTAACATTGAAACACATCACCCCTGGTCCAACAAGTTCCTTGCCAAGGCCAGTAATGTAAGGAAAACACTGCATTCATGACAGATGTGTCAAACATTTCCAGCTCAGATGTTTGGTAACTTGCCAAACTCTCAGCTCATTTTTGAAAAGTTACTTTTAGGTTCGCATAAAGACAGTTCTTACTTAAACTGCATAAAACTTTGTCCAACTTCATTCTCACATACTATTTGAAAAAGTTGAAAGTTCTCAGATGGGAGTCTTTAAAACATGGTACTTTTTGGTAAAAATGGGAACCTGAGGAGGCATAATGTCCTATAAAAGCCACCTTTGATCACGCTGATGCCTTTTGCAGGTTTTATGTTCAAGAGTAGCCGAGGCTAACGATAAACCCAAAATTCATCCCCCACTCTGTTGCACTCTGAGCCTCTGGTTTCTGATTCCCGAGCTACGGGATCAGTATTTTGTGGGAAAAGGTGCTTGAAGGCATCAAAGCTAACAAATGGAGAACTGGCCCGGCAGCCTAGTAGAGGCAGAACCACATAAAGGTTGATCAATTAGGCACCACCAGTGAGAGTTAGGTCCTCTGGGGTTTAGCAGTATTTCAAAGTGAGTTGGAGGTTAATGTGTGAGAGAACACAACAGATAAAACCTCCTCCACTGGGCCCAACCTAAAAAAAAAAGAAATCGATGCTCTGTTCAGTTCACCTCAGTTTGATTCATCCTTTCAATACCGCTTGACTGACACGCTGGTCAGAAATTTTTAGCTGCACTGCCAGAAAGTTTGCATTACACTACAGCAGTCTCCCTCAGCAGGGATACTGAACACATAGGATGGAAATTGTAAGTTGAGTTATATATGTGTTAAAGGTCTATTTGGATAGATTTAATTTCCCAAGACTTCAAAGTTGCAACGTTGAGAATAAGGTTGATGGTCAAGTCTTTCTTTTGTGCTGAACACATAGATATTTTGTGGTCTTCGAAATAAAGCATACATCCAATTCTCCCAATGGGCCTGTTGGGAATTTAGACAACCATAACTTCTTCCTTTTATATGCCATGACAAATAAGGCCGGCAGCCAGGGAATCTGGCAAGACTCCTGGGTGGCATGTCAGCTTGTCTGCAGATAGGGCCTTGTTAGCTGATTCCAAGCAGAAGGAGAAGGGAACGGAGCTGGAAAATTAGGAAGCAGAGAGAGGAAATGATGTAAAGTAACAAGCTGAAGCTGCTGGGGGAAAAACAGAAAATAGGGACAATGAGACACAAAAGGTCAATAATACTGTATATTGGCAGAAACAAAACAAGGTGTACAGAGTTCCACCTAAAACGCGAAGAAAAATGAAAAACTAATGAATGCACGTTTCTGAGTTTTCATAGGACATCACAAACTGATGGCTAAAAGCAGTTGTGTTTGAGCAGCCTCACTTGTGGCATTACACTCAAAAAGAAGCTTTGTATCCACATTATGGGCCAGAAAATAAGGGTTGCAACCCATGTAAAGCAATTGCGCTGAACAATGCTCGAACAACTGCACATTCATGATAACCACAGCTTTGTTCTCTCTCAGCTGCAGATCTCCCTCTGTAGATAGGAGGCACACACAGCATATAAAAGACACACACATGTGTGTAGGGGCTCTTTTCATCCCAGTTCAGCAGTGTTTTCTCAGTAGAGAGCTGAAGAAACAGCATGATATAAATAGCTCATTAACTTTTGATGACTGGGTCCTTCGGCTGTAGATCTTGAAAGCAAACAGGAGCCAGACTCCTTATGGCTATTGATTCAGCAACACCCCCTCTCACCGCTCTGCCCATCCCAAGAAGGGCTACTAGGGACACCAAATAATTCATGCCAAGATCCGTGTATTTGGTAATGACTGATTGGGACAATGCTGGTCTATTTTGAAGCATCTTTTAACAGCTCTAACACATTTGTGACACGGGTGTACTGAGACTAAAATAACCCCCATGCTGTAAGTAATAAAGCAATAATGCAATAATGTTAGCATTAAATATCAAGCTTTCCAAAGGCTTTTTATGTGCAGCTCCTAAATAAAAGAAAAATTGGTGTTCTATATGTGCAACAATGCTGAACCATCCCACATAGCAAAACTTGACAAGCCCAGTTCTGGCCCTCACAATATACTAACACTCTGCCCAAATACTGCAAAAGATGGCGGCCCTTTGGTGGTCAAGATGTTCTAGATGGGCCAGCATCACACAAATTAAACCACAACCAGGCCAGTTGTAACATTGATAGATTTGGGCCAAATAAACCAAACCACAACTAGGCCAGTTGTGGCATACCATCTTAAAACCAGTACCATCATTGCCAGACCTGGCCCCCATCAGGTTGACTTGCAAATTGCCATGCCAGAAGTGCCAGCTTGACTCCCGATCTGGCCCACACCTGTCTGCTATGTTGGATGCTATCAGTCATTCATTTAGTTTGCTAAAGAGAACTTAAAAATAAAGGCTAGTATGTTCCCAGTAAGACATTTTTTAAGTTTAATTACGTACTAATCAAGGCAAGACACTTGTGTATTGTGATGCTGACTCAGTGATCATCCAAAAGAGGATTAATAGTTGTTTGATTAGTTGCATTGTCACAGATGGGAGTTCTTCCTATAAAATCAAACCACCTAAGGTTATACAGCAACTCAAGTGTCAACCTGAGGAGGAAAAATGGGTCTTTAAGTTCAACTTGCAAAAAATAAAAGATTCAGGTCAGTTTTCAACTCTTATGGCCTCTTTGTGTTGTCAAGGTCCTTCTTGACTTGAGTTGGCCTTTTCCAGGTCTTGTTGATTTTGCTTTGAAATGAGTGCAGCTTTGATGTAAGTAGGATTGTCATAGAACGTTGGAGTCTCATGCAATGTCATTTTTTGCCGACACGGAATAACAGAAAATGTGGAGCTGATGCAATTCTTGTTCCTTGTATGTTCTCTTGTCAGAAACAGGTAAAAGAGCCAGGGAAGCCTGTGTGCTGCTACAAGAAACTCAGCGGAAAGGTACACGAGAGGGTACAGGGCCATATCATGCAAAAGGGTATGACATCATAAGAAGGTAAGCTAATGGTAGCTAATGTTAGCTTGTTACTTGTCATATATTTCAAGTTGTGTGTATAACCAGTCAATGGCCTGCAGTCTGCTGATGTCAAATCTTCGACACAAGTTAGCTTGCAAGGTCTTGGGTTTCAAAAATCAAGCTGGAAGTGGGCCAGACCACAACCTGCGTTAGGCCAATCAGTGTCGTGCCGAACCTCGACCCTGCAATAAAGACCATTAGTGTTAGTTTAGCCCATTCCTTAGCTTTTTATTCAAAATCACAGAGTAGTAGTAGAAATACTTCTCTATACAAGGGGATAACCCTTCAGGAAGTAGATGCACAATCACTTATTGTTGTTATCCCTTTACCAAAGCAGACCTAAAGTCAGTACATTTGTCACAAAACTGTCTAAGTTGTGACACAATTTGGCAAACCTGTTTTATGCCTAAATAACAAAGATCAGCAAAAATACCCAACTTAAATTGATTAACTTGTATTAAACATGTTTTTATTGGAGACAATATCCAGATTTGTCAGGTGTTCTTGAAAGAGCAGCTCATATTTGTTTAACAGTGTCGTTGAAATGGAGTGAGGATTTGGTAAAAGGGGAATTGATCGTATAATGGCAAGTTCATGTGTTTGTACAAATACAGTCATACAAAACCAGTTTGGACATTTATTGTAGCTGAAAATCACAAACTTTATACGGCCAAAGTCCTTATAAACCAATGTCATGACACCTTTATATTGTACTACATATTATGGTCACAGTTCTTGTGTTTTTTAACATAGTTCATGAGTGTATTTATTCTCATAGTCCTGATTTATTATTATGATTTTATTGGGGAAAAACAGACATAGTTCTATTTATGGTTTAATCATTAAAGTAGTGTTTATAAATTGGCAGTACGATGGATTAGTGATTAGCACTGTTGACTCACAGCAAGAAGGTCCGGGTTCAAGCCCCAGGTTGGGGTCCTTCTGTACGGCGTTTGCATGTTCTACTCACATTTGCATGGGTTTTCTCCAGGTACTCTGGTTTCTTCCCACAATATGTGCATGTTTATACTGCCTTCAGGCCTCCCTTGAAAGAGATCTTTGATCTCAATGGGATTTGGATTAATAAAGCCTAATTATTATTATAGAAAAAAACTGCCAAATTACACAAGAAAAATATTTAACACTGAATGATCATGCAATCCTGCACTAAGCTTGATGTTCATTGAATATGCTTTTATTTTATTTGCAAATAGTCCAAAGTGGCACATAAACCCCTCCACCATCAGTTCAGTCACTAAAGCCACTGCTGAGGTTATTTGCATGAGAGAGGGAGGAGGTAATGGTTTTGATGAAATACCAAACGGATGTGATATATGTAAATTTGGATTTAGGGGATAAGGCCCCCGTCAGCCTTAATAAGTATTGTTGCCTTTGTGTGTGTGTTTGTGTGTGCATGTGTGTTTGTGTGTAAGTGTGTTCACACATTTGCTTTAGGCTAAAGAAATACATATAAATGAGATCTTTACCTGTAATATTGCTTCAATTAAAGGCTTCAGTCAGGCAAACACATAACTATGTGCATTTGGTAGGGTGTGTATGTATGTGTGTGTGTGTGTGTGTGTACTATATGAGCATATGTTTGGATATCCCTGAGGGAATGAGTAGTCCATAATTTTAAAATCGCACCTTGGACTGCTTGATGACTGCAGGCCAGCGGGCTCTGTGTCCGAAGCTGATAGTGCCGCTTCACAACTCAACCTACGTCTGGGTTTATGTTTTCCAGCGTCACGTTCCACGCGGCGCCAGGGGAGAAAGACCGAGGGACCGAGCGGAGCGCTGATAAGCCGTCGAGCTAGACGTGTACAGGGTCAGTGCTGCGGAGAGATAGGGGCAGCTACATGGCAAATGGAAGCCGAGCGTGACCACTTTTTTTTTAACTCTCTTTTCCGTCTCTTCAGTCATCCTCAATAGAGTTGTGTTATCTTTTTTTGTGGCGCCGATAGCTGCCGTGTGCATCTTTGCTGCTCTTATTTGTGTTTTTGAACATTAGTAGGCCTGCCATTTTGCAGTCCCTGTGGTCCAATTCACGAAAACATTCCTTTTAGCCTTTGTCAAGGTTTGCAACAGGGAGCAATGTGCTTTCTTTTTTTTTTTTCAAAAAAAAAAAGTAAAGATGAGATGAGGTAAAGCCTCCACATTGATTTTACACCCACTCCTTTGCTGCGGCTGTCCTTGAATATAAATGATGGCGTTTCAACCTGCTGTCTGCAAGGATCCCAGAATTCTTTATGACAATCAGAGTAAAGATCTCGTTTTTTTCCCCCAAAGCTTAACCAAACCTGCTCCTCTTTTTATCCCCACGGCAAAGAATGGACCTCAGCATCTCTGAAACTCATTCTGGCACCCGACAGGGAGGCAAACTAAGAGAATCTGATCTCTTGGAGCGAGTTCTCTAATCTTTCCCCAACCAATCTAGCGGGGCAGGGACACTTACTGTACAACTCACTCATCTCCAGTGGTGGCTTTGATTCTCTCGCTCCCCTTTGCTGATTTGGCATAATCACACGGTAATGAGGTTGGCTGCGGTGCGCCGGAGTGGCCCCAGTGCCCAGCTAGCTTGTGCCTGCGTGTTAACGGGGAGCAGCGAAGAGGTTTTACTTGAGAGGAGGAGGAGCTGGATGGAGAAAAGGTCTGGAGCCCCCCTACTTTGAGAGCACATTTGTTAGAAATACAATTACACAGGCGCACAGAAGCATATCAGGCTCCACAATGATTTCTCCATTCTCCAGCCACTGGAGCGGCTAATTTCCTTAGCGGCTAAGTACTTATAGATTGCTGTGTAACAGAAGCTCGCAAACGGTGAAGCGAAAGCCGGCGGATGAGGGCAGTGTATCGCATTATGGTTTCTGTCTTATATCTGACATGGAGTGAAAGTTGCTCCCACCACTGGGCCTGCATTAGCATGTTACACACTGATTAAATCAACATTTAGGCTGGTGGGGTGACTTTTACAGCAAGCAGGAACAAAAGAGACAGAAACATGTCTTAGTTAGGGGCAGTAGTGGGTCCTGAGCATAAATATTAGCAGGGCGGACACTCTTTTACCGAATCAATATCTACACAAATGTTACAATTTTCTACGTAAAAAAATAGAAGTTACTTTTTTTAATCCGCTATTTGTGCACCAAGTTGTTGTCTTTTGTCTCCTTCTCTGTAGGTTGTGTCTTGTGAAGAAAAGTCTAGTCCAATATTAATATCTATCTAATAATAAAACATAGAAACATCTCTTACACCCAACCAAAAGCATTTTTTATTTTAATTTTGAATAAGGCACACAATTTTCTGAATTGGATTTCTAATTGGATTTTGTCCAATAAAACTACATATTAACCAAGCTATGTGAAGATGCCAGGTGAAGTAATTCAAAATATAAAAGTAAAATAAAACCCGGCAAACTATGCATCTTAAAGAGGAGGTATTTAGCTTTATATCATGCTATAATGTCATTCCACCATTAAAAACATACTCAGAGTCTTGCTTTGACTCGTTCACGCATGTTTGAGAAATCCTTGAATCTCAAAATGTAGCCATGTAGAGTTGCCTAAACGCTTGCTGGTACAAAGCACCTCCTACTTGAACATAGCTCCTCCCTGGAACTCAATCCCCAGTTAAGATCCCGCCCCACAGAGCACCCCTCCCCCACACAGATCCACCAGACTACATCAACAATTAGCAAACACCTGGAGGAACTGCTCATCTGTTGAGCTTGTACAAAGCATACTGTAGCTGTTTCTTTGCAAAAAGTAGCTTAACACTGACATATGTATGAGAGAATAACTGGAATAAAAATTGACACGTTGAAACATTTTGTAAAAGCCTCTGGACTCACTTCGGTTCTTCAGAAAACAAACTTTCCAGGTCTGAAGTGGGATCATTAGAATAAGGTTTAACTGTTTCCTTAGCTGCCATTTTCCAAAACCAATATTATATAATGTTGCTTCTTTTTTAACAGAAAAATAGAATGCTCCTTCGAAAGGTTGTAAACGGTAAGAAGCATTGCTGTGATGACGTGCTAAAGTGGGAATGTCAGAAATAGTAGGAGGTTTTAAAAAAGACAGAGGTCAAGCTTTTAGACAAGCTATGATGCAAAGTCCAATTTAATTTTGATATATACAGCATTTCATTTGTTCATGTCAATGTGCTAAAACCAACAGAAAATGTCCATAGGGCAGCAGTTTTTGTGCCCCAGTGAGACCCTGTTTGGAGGAGCTGATTGTTCCGATTATTCTAATGAATTTTGTCCCACCATGCAATTATGTGCCTGTTTGAGGGACGAGACGACCACTGCTGTTCACGCCAGAGTTTTGAACTATTTTATGTTGATAAGGTCCGGATTGCAGCTGTTTTTATCAAAGCTTGTAAAAAAAAATTATTATTATTTATTTTTATTTAAAAGGATTTTTAACACAACATGACATTCATGCACACATAATTACTTTCTTTGCCCCCAATCTTAACTTTAACCCCATAAAACAGCACCTCCCACCCCTTACCAGTGTCCACCATCCCGACAGTCCTCCTACTAACAGCCCAGAAATTAGTCATTTTTGTTTATTTATTACCCAATATGCAGTGTCATTTGAAGTTTCAATATTAATCCTTGCTGATGACAGTTTCAAGTGAGCAACCATATACAACCATAGCCAGTGAACAAATATTGTGACATTAGGAGGCTTCCACCTCTAAGCTCTAATTTTCTTCATTGTGGTCAAACAACCAAATTTTACAAGTTTTCTTTGTCACGCATACTGTAGTTGTGAATCATTTAATAAATGCACAGCAGGGTACACAGGGAGAGGAACTCCAGTTACTTTAGAAAGACAACAAATTAATTTGACCCACAGATCCTGAACCTCCCGACATTTCCAAATAACATTGATGCAAAGAACCCGGTGTCCCCGGGGGTGCAGAAGGAGCAATAGGGGTCTGATGCAGCGCCTGTTTTGTGTCTAATAATCATTATCCAGTATGCTCAGTGACAAAATATCACAAGTGTATAAATGTGATAATGCCAATTTTTTCTCCAGTCAGGTTTTTAGCCCTGAACAGATAAATCTTCCTCCCAAGTTTTCATTCCCAAGGAGGACATAACATTTTGAGCTGACAATTTCTTATAGACATATGACACTATCTTTCTGGGCACGTCCAGTATCCAGCTGGAACCAGGTTGGTCACTCAGCTCAGCTCTGCTCCCCAGGGAACTCCGCCCACCCTACAGGCAGACCTCATCCTGAAATAGGCAAACAAAGAAAGCTTATCCATGTTATGTTTTGGCATCAATACCTGACAGCTAAGAATAGAGGTCTTATATAATATCTTGAAATGTCCTGATCCATGTATGTGTCAACCAGACATGGGCAAAAGCTCCTTGGCTGTGGGTGATAAATATCTGCTGAAAAACAGGTAACATCAACAGGGAAGATATGTAATATAGGCACTGTTTAATGGTAAATCTTTAGTTTTTTTTTTTTATCTCAGGAGGTTTGTGTTCTTCCAGCAGACTGCATGCAGCTTTAACAGCCAAACAGACTTTTCTCTTCATCTGAATCTAAATCATGTGCAATCAAATCAATCACTGTAATCCAGTTCTCTTTGTTTCCCCTCTGCTGTCCTTGAGCTGGAAAAACATGGGACTCAGCTGCACGTTGCCGAAACATGAGAGCCCTTTTCTCAGAAATGCATAATAAGAGCACAACCTCTTAACATTACATTACTATTTTTTTTTTAGAAGATGAGGCTGTGATATGTTAAAATTACATGTTTGCTTCACAGGAAGCAATAAGCTCCTCCTCTGTTGTGACCAGAAAGTAATCAGTCACCAACACTTCAGAGGGGAATAATAAAAAAAAAAATCACACAGGAATTTTAGTCACACAAACACAAAAATCAAACGTTTTTGTTTTTTTGTTTTTTTCCTGGCAACCTATTTAGGGTGGAAAAAACAAATTTAGGAGGAAGGATTTTATTTTAGTTTTGTGTTTTTCGAATTAACCAAAACATAAAAATAATGATATTTGAAGATGAAACCCCAGGAAGTAACCCATGTTGTGCTCATAATTATTAACATTATTATAGGTTATTATTATTTTGGAATCATCTTTCCTCTTTGTTTCATAGCGTTTCTCCTGGCTGCACAGTTTCCAGCAGCTTGTATTTACTTTAGAGCTTTTATCCAATCAGATTTTGATCATCATCTGTTGCTAGGGTCCAC
>JAUBOC010000097.1:7155979-7166982 GCA_032275365.1 Anablepsoides cearensis | reverse complement strand
TAACTGAACCTTCACACTCTGCTCTTACTGGTGCAATTATGAAGATTGGCCACCAGGCTGGTCCATTTTACCCATGAAACCTCCCACACTAAAATGACAGGTGTTTCAGTTTCATTGTCTGACCCGTGTAGTTGCAACATTATATAATTTCCCTTCATAATCAATAAAGTATTTTTTAATTGAATTGAATTGAATTGAATTGAACAGAATAACTCTTCGTTCATCAGTTTGGTCTGAAATCAACTCTTTCTCCAAAATGAGGTTGTTCAATAAGCTGTCTACTCCATGTAAGATAATGTTCATAACCTCTACTAGAGAACCCTACTTTAAAAGCTCAACATTGTTGCTTTAACTATCATTTTACTGAATCCCATTTGTTGCGTCGAGTTGTCAGAGGCCAAGAGTGCTCATCAGCTGCCAAAGCAATGCTGCAACTTATAATCATTTTTTGCTTTTCATTTATCTAAAATCACAGCGCAAGAAATTGGATTTTTCATTTGTCTCTTTTATTTCAACAGGAAAACAAGCTTGATAAAAAAAAGATAATAACATGGGATTTGATAGCAGCTGCATCCAAACGAGGTTAAGAGGTGCATGAGTGACATGTAAATTGTTTTCTGTGCACATCCAGTAATTGAGGAGCTCAAATTGCCAGCATCACACATAAATGTGGCAAAAATATAATTGAATGAAAGCGACTCTTCCTGCAGATGCTGCCTCTCAGATGGATATGGTGAGCTCCACTGGGAGGAATACTGTAAACCGTGTGCGCAAACTTAAGATTGACTTCAGCTCTTACCGATAAAAAAGAAAAAAAAGCAAACCACGCATTCCTCGTTGTTGCCTTGTAGCTGCGCATATCTCCACTGCGGAACATTGATCTTCTCCTGAGACGTAACACAGGCAATGTATGATGTCTGTCAGTCGTTTTCCACCTGTTTGCTCGTGAGTCCCGTCAAGAAAAGAAAATCAGACAGAAGAGAAAGCATGGGGTGGGGGGGGGCAAAGACAGAAGACGTAATACACAAAGACAGAAACACACTAATGATGTTGTCAGAGAGGCTGCTGCGAGTCTTTGAACACACTCCCCAGTTGTGTTTGTGGAGTGCGCTCCTTTCGTGCACACGAGCAGGACTAACACATCATTGAATCAGACAGGCACTCCATCACTGTCAAGTGGCAAATTTTGAGGGAGAGGCTGCTTCCTGCAGTTGCAAGAAATCTCAAAAAGCCCCTTTGTGTCTGTCAGTTCAGGAGTCTTGCATTTTGACGCCAGCAAAAAAAAAAAAAACAACAACGTCAGTTTTTCTGTTTAGTTTTTTTCCCCATCTTGGAAAGACAAACAAACCTCTTATGATCTGCAACAGAGAAATGTAATTTTGGAGTTGTGAGAACTTCTCTGTGGTCAGTAGAAAGCACCCTACTCATCATTTCAGTCACACACTCAGTGTTAATTGTGGAAGATGAGGTTTTTCACTCTAAATCTCTGTAATAAATCACATTATCTGAGGAATATCTGGTGGTTTAATGATGTAAATGATCCGTAAACATGCTCCCATTGATGCAAAAATTAGCATCTAGTCACGGATAGTTGGCTGATATTCTAAAAATGGGCTGAGCTACAAACTTAACCAAAACGTTTCATTGATCAAAGTAGTCTACAAGTGGAGCTAATCACAGGCAACAAATACCAATTCAGGCATTCACTATATTGTCTTAGCTTGCTGTTGTTCAAATATACATTGTGAGAAAGTGGGTGGAGCTTAAAACACATACATCTCTAATGAAAAGATGTTGGCTTCAAACTTACAGCATGCATACATGTCAAGTCGTACGGATTGTCTGTGATTTACATGTATTTTCCGTAATTTTGCAGGTGTACGGACATATAGAGCAATCTCATGGATTTTTTTCAAAAACTCAGTTTCAAATTTATTTAACAAGTCAAGCCTGTAGTACATTAAAAAAAATAATAACATCAAATATCCATTTCCAGCCCACTCTGTTGCTAGAAATAAGTTCTTCCATCCTCATTTCCTTCTAATTTTGCTGCAGCCAACAGTCCACCTGCACCCCACCCCCCACTCGCGTGTGATTAATACAGATATTTTTGCGAAAATGACAGATTTTTGAGGCTCATTATACAGGTAAACGTCCGAAGGGTTTGACAGGTATGAGCATGGCAACATCCATAAAACAGGATCTTAAGGCTTCACAGACAGAACACAAAGTTCACTTTAAACAGTTACAGGTCAATGAATAGAAATGGTCAATGTTAATTTTTGTTGCACTTAGATCTATACAACCGTATGTCATGTTTGGCTTTTAAAATCCAACCCCCAAGTGCAGACCTACAAACTCTGAAGATCTGAAGTACTTTCACTAAAACTTTATTAAGCGAAAGAAAAGGCTGTCGAGGCAGAAAAAAGTACTTTACTGGAATGACTGAACGGGACCTGACAGGAGTAGCAAACATGAGGCGAAGACAATGCACTGACAAAAGACTGAAGACAAGGAGACACAATTTCAAAAAAGGAACTAATGAGCATGGAAGAAGAAAGGCCTGAAGGAGACACGTGAGGAACAGGTGAGTGTGGGCGAGGCCAGAGAAGAGACAGGCAGGAGGCACTGAGCAGAAAACACAGGGAATCACCGAAATCAGAAAACCAGGAAACAGAACCACGACAAGTAATCAAAAACATTCACAGAACAGATATGCAGACATGAACTGTGACACTCTGTTAGTTAGGAATGTTGTCTTAGCCACAAGAGTAAAGTTGAAGCCTGTCAAGATGAATTCTCTCACGACTGTCTCATAAATTTAGAGATTTAAAAAAGAACAGATGGAAAATAAACTAGACATTATTAGGGGTGGCTCATGGATTAGATACATTTTTACTGATTTTCAAGACATGGTTTAGTAGAAAATTTGTTTAACTAGAAGTTGAAGATAAACTTGAAAATCTGAATAAAATACATTTCAGGCCTCTTCTCCCTGCTGTGCTTCTGCTTCCAAAGCTTTTGCATGGAAGTTGTTAAATAAGACGTTTTGCTATAAATAATGCTGCAAATAGTTTTTCCTATTTTTCTACACCCAATGCCTAAGTGTATGCATCTGTTCAAGAAGCATCTGTTTCCTCATGTTTGCATTGATCTCTTGGTGTTTTTGCTATTGCAGCTGGTTTTCTTTGAACTTTCTCGTAAATTCAAGTGCATCCTCTTCTCAGGTTTTCTTTCACTACTTGGGCTTCTGTCTTACTTTTGTTCTGTGAGTCAATCAACCTAAAATGCTTCTTTTTTTTTGCTTTGGTGCAGCCCCCATCCTGCTCATACACTCTTTATCCTACATGTCTCACCTGAGTTTCCATCACTGACAGTGTCTGGACTTTTCAGGGTTTTCTCTTTTTTATTTGTGTACAAGTCTTGGTTTTTTTATTACTTGACCATGACTATGTAAATAGATATTGAACTTCACCGTCAAATGTTCTCTCTTTAAGGAATTACTTTTACTGCTATTTCCCTGATTGCTGTTCTTATTAAAGCACTCCTCCACGAAAGGTAAGCAATTATGGAATTGCCTGTCCTTGTGTGTGAAAGTTTGTGTGTCTGTTAGAAAAAATGTTTCATGACTCACATGAGGCAACAGGTCCATGAGAGAAACCCTAAGGTGTTCTCAAGCCAGAGAAGATGTATAATCATCCAAAGCCTCCTACCAGTGGGATATGTCTGGAACACCTCTAGAGGTAGGTGTCCACGAGGCATCCTAATCAGATACCCGAACCACCTCAAGTGATTCCTGTTGATGTGGAGCAGTGGGGGGGATTCCACTTTTTTCTGGCCTCAGACTTAGAGGAAATGATTCAATTCAATTTAGTCATGACTAATGTGGTCTCAAGGCACTGTACAAAAAGCAGCAGATTGAGTTGAATGACTTTTTTGCAGTCTTTCTGAGCAGCACATTGGCAGCAGTGGAAAGGAAAAATTCTTAAGAATAAATCTCCAGTAGAACCAGGTTCAGGACCAAGTGGCCATCTGCCTCAACCGACAGGGTATTGGGGGTTCATGAACAAAACCCAGAAAAACCCAGAATGACTGGCCCAGGTTTATTTTGCTCTGAAAGATAGACAAAGAAAACATCTTATTGATAAAATGAATATGTAGATGAAAGTGACTAAAGAGACTCCCATCTCAGCTGCTTCACACTTGCCTGAATGTCTTGAACCAAAGACGCCAAGAGAACCATATCATCCTCATAAAGCTGAGAGGAGATCCTGTAGTTCCCAAACCAGACACCCTCCTCTCCATAACTGTGCCTTGATGTCCTGTCCATAAACACCACAAAGGATCAGAGACAAGGGACAGCCCTGGCTGAGTCCAACCCGCACTGAGAACAAATTAAACTTTGTGCCAATAACGCTACGGAGACTGGATCGGCCTTTGCAGTAACTTAGGTCATAAGTCTTCTCCAGATCCACAAAACACACATAAGCTGCGTTTCCATTGACCATGAAAATGCACAAATTAGAATTTCGAAAATAAATTTGCTCAATGAAAACATGTCAATTTCGAAAAAACGTCTGTTTTTCGACAAAATGTTTTTGCGCTAGGATTAGATGGTTATTCAGCCGTATCGAAATTGGTGTATTTCGCAAAACTGCAATGGAAACACCTTTTTCGCATCACTGGAGTCACGTGATCAAGAACCGGCTGTTTCTACTGGCGAAAAGATGATAAAGAGAAAAAGACAACAGGAAGTAGTAGTAAAATCACTGAAGTTGTAAAAGAAAGTAGCAAACTCACCGACTACAATTTCCCAAAAACGTCACATACATATCTGCTCCCAAGTATAAGGAGCTTGTCGCTAGAAAGCCTCGATAAGACGCGCACATCTCCTCTGATCACTAGTGTTGTGGTAGCAAAATGCTTGATTTTTTACATCCACTGTGTGAATATCATGAGAACAAGCGTATTCACGCGTGATTTCAATAGCATTTATTTCTTAATGGAAACACTGCAATTGCAAAACTGTGTTTTTTCGACATTAACAAAATATCGACAAAGTTTTGCGCACATTTGTAATGGAAACACAGCTAATGACTGAAGATGCAAACTCCCATGACTCTCTTAGTAACTTCACAAAGGTAAAAATCTGGTCCACGACCACAATGGAAGCCACACCGTTTCTCCAATTCTGAGCCTCCCTTCCAACACCCTGTAGTAAACTTTCCAGGGGAGAAGAGTGATCCCACAATAGTTGGAACACACTACGTGATCCCCTTTTTTTTAAAATGAGAACCACCACTCTGGTCTGTTACTCCACAGGTGTCGTCCCAGTAGAAACATGACAGCCCCAAAACATCTAGCCAGTAATCAGTAGATGCATATCCACCTTTTGGTGTCAACTTGGTTTATGATCACTGCCACAACTAACTGACTGTCATAAACATAAAAATAGGTATAGCTAAGTCAGTTTAGATACTACAGAATGGCATGGTAGTAGCTCAGTCATTCACAACATTTTCTCTGTGCATCTGATTGAAAAAAAAAGTTATTTTTATGGACTCACTAAAAGAAAAATGCTCCATTCTCTATATAAAATGGTCGTAATCTGGCATGAAAGATAGTGGGGTATATGCATTCCCTCAAAAAATGCTTAATGTTAAGTTTGTCTTCAGTAAGTGAGCTGTTAGCTAACCAAATATGGTAAACAGACACGTTAGTGCACAAAACAAAGACAAGTAAATGTCAGCATTACGATACAAATTGGTCTTTGTAGATGAGTTGTTTGACACCTCCGAGTGCCACATCATCATCCACCGCTTCACCCTTTTTTCATGCAACTTGGAGAGACAATTCCTCTGTTCCTTAATGATGTCTGTGTGGGAGGGGCTTTTTTAACGGCATCAAAGACGAGACACTCAAAGGCAAGCCTAAGAAATGACTTAATCATTGCACCAGTGCACGATCTCTCCACTGCGTCGACACACACTCCTCTCCTTTCGGTGCAAGTTTGCTTAAGGCAGCGGCTTGGCACCTTCTCTCTTTCTTTAGAACATCCTCGCACTAATCAGTGAAACCCCGTCCTCACCCGGCGCGCACGAGGAGACTGCGTGGGTCATGAATAAGGCACCAAGCTCACAGCCAGAATATCAGCCATGTTCTGTTTTTCCTATCTATCACCCTTATTCCCCCTCACCAAAAAAAAAAAAGAAGAAGAAGAAGAAGAAGAACCAGCCCCTCCTTTCAAAGCCCTGGGTGAGTCTTTTTGGAAACAGCACCCTTCTTTTTGATGTTTGACAACTGAGCGAGGGGAGGGAGACGAAGGGTGAGGGGAGGTGGTGGTGGTGCACCTTTCATCCAGCGGATGCTATCCTAAAAGGAAAGAAGGGGTATGTGCGTGTGTGTGTGCGTGTGAGAGAGAGAGTGAATGTACAGGCCAAGGCTGCCTGACAGAATTACACGGCAAGGCTGTGAAAGATTTAAATTTCTGCTTTTGAAGAAAATCACCAACAGGTATAAAAAAGGGATGAGACGTGCAAACCACAAAAATAATGGGGTAGAAATTTGGTGTGTGAGGTTCAAAGCACCCAAAAAAAAAAAAAAAAAAGCTCACGAATAGGTTTTTTTTTTCTTTAAGGTCACCTCTTACACCGAAAGTCAGGCTAATGGACATTGAGCACCTGTCGTCTTTGTTGCTTTTGAATACAAATTTAAAATAAAGGCCCATTCTTTTTTGAAGGAACCTAGTTGCCTTTCATGTTTTGAAAGAAAAAATTACATATAACCCCCCGCTATTAGAATGTCTTGTATGATCTGGAGCATGTGTTATGAGTGACTTTCAGCTAATACCACACCAAATTTTAGTTCAGTATCTGTAATTGACTGAGATCCATTTTTGTATTTTTTCAACTCTGTGAGCTGTGATGGCCGTCTTGAATCAGGCTGATTTGAAAAGTTTTACATGTACATCCAATTAGGGTTTGGCAAAATCTTCCATCCATCCATCTATACCCGCTTCTTCCTTTCAGGGTCACGGGGGTCACTGGTGCCCATATCCAGCAGTCACTGTGCGAGGGGTGGGGTACACCCTGGACAGGTCACAAGTCACCATTACAGGGCAGGGAAAAATTATATCATGTGCAAATATTTGTCAAATAAACTGTCAAACTATTGTTTAACTTTTAGACAGTACTGCATGTAGTACTGCAATATATATGACGTATTTTCATGAGCGACACATAACACAACAACAATGGTGGAAGGCGGAGTGGAGCAGCCAACCCTAACACCACAAATCTGTCCCAGCTATCCAAAACACTGTCACAAACTGGAGTATAGGGAATGCCAGAAAACATGGACTGAGGAAAGTGCCACAGCAAACTCCCCTCCAGTGAATGGCAGAAACAAATCTGCTCAACCAAGAATCCAAGATGCATCCAGCCAATCCATCCCCCATGAGTGGCAAAGTAAGTGCTGATAGGCGATAAAGCGGGCCGCGGCACATCATACCACCAAAGACACGCTTCTACTCAACACTACAGAAGAGATGGGTTTCTGTTCAAAGGTTACTATTTAAACTTGTTTAACCTGTTATAAGTTAGTTCGACTGATGATATGTCAGTATAATTTTAAAACACAGTATAAATGATTTAGAGTCAAAACATGCAAGTACTACTGCCATATTTAAAATTGTTTTTGCAAATATAGCATCCATTAGAGGATACATGAACATAGAGGTGATAAAAATGAGAAGATGAATGGCTTTTCTGTTAGCCAATTTTAGAGACATCTAGTATACCATCTTGGTGTGTATTTGACAAATATATGCAGGTACAAATTTCAAATTCATGTTTGCCTACTCTCCGTGCGAACATACCAAGTCACTAATGGAAAGCAGGGGAGAAGTGAAGTCCCATGTGTCCTTGTCCCTGCGTGGAGGCTCTTGTCAGTGTGCAGCAATAGGCCTGTGATCTCCCCTCCTTTCTGGCAAACCAGCATAAAGCCCCCTCAGGCTTCGTTCTCGCCCACCTAAGGTTTCAAGGTTGCGCCTCTGCCGTCACAATCTATTTTTTTTCCTTCCTTTACCTCAGCTGTGAATAGAGTGCTCACCTCCCCCTCGCTGTCTTCACTGTAAGCATATCATTGCACCCAGATCAGGCTCTGGTAATGTTCCTACCACTCTATTTATATGGACAGTGCCAAGTTGTACTGTATAGAGTATCTACTCACTGCACATTAGACATTCCTTTTGTGTTTAATGTGAGCTGCAACCTCAAGATGTGATCTAGACCAGCGCATTTAGGACCACAAAACAAGTGTGTATTCACAATTCTTATGCTGATTAAAAAAGATCACTACCCACAATGTATTGATCCAACTGGAAACAGGTGGAATACTACCTTTGGACTAGAGGAGAATGTTTGCCACTAGCAGAGAAGTTCAGATGTAGTTAGAGTTGTTTACACATGTGATGGCAAGGATGGAGCATAAGATGGATTGATAAATTTGAGCCTAGTAATAAGGATGTTTGGTCCATCTTTGAGGAAAAATAGCTAAAATGCAAAAAGCAGCGTCCTTCATTGAGTAGGGGTGTAAATCAGCAGCTTTATCACATTACGATATTACATCGATATGTTTAGATGACAATTCGATATTTCTCGATATCATAAAGTCTGTCACAATACGATTTCGATTCAATTCAATTCACATGTCTGCGATCGATATAATGCAATATCATCTGCCCATCTAACAAAATGACTGTGTTAGATGGGCATAAGATATCGATTGTCATCAAGAATATGATGACGATATAGATCACGATTTTCATTTAGCCACGATATAGGTGAATCATGAACCACTCAAATCGATATATCGATATAGATCAATGTATCGTTACACCCCTATCATTGAGTGGCCATGAATCACTCAAGATGTCCTTGGTGGGATGGCGGGTGGGGGTGGTGAATAGAGTTGCTGCTCCTTCCCATGGACAGGAGTCAACTGAGGTGAGGTTTGTCAGTTGTCTAATTACAATGCCTCCTGGAGGTTTTTCGGACGTGCCCAACTGTGAGAAAACCTGGGGACAGACCCAGAACTTGCTGGATGAACTATACAGTATACAGTATATTTTATGGTTTTAGAAGGAGCTGCACAGTCCCACATATCAAAAAGTTTTCTGGCTCACACAATGCACTAATACTAACTAACAATACTCTAACACCCGGCACAGATACTGACAAAGAGTGACGAACCTTTGGTGGCTCAGATGTAGTTTGCCAGAGGTGGTCCAAGCCTGGGCCATCGTCACATGAACTAAACCAGATCCAAGCCACATTTTGGCCACATAAACCAAACCAAAATGTGGCCAGTTGGGGCATTCCATGGCAAATGGTAAATGGACTGAACTTACTGTATATAGAGCTTTACCAAGTCCCCCCTGGACCCCAAATCGCTTTACACTTACAGACATTCACCCATTCACACACTGATGATGGCGAACTACATTGTAGCCACAGCTGCCCTCGGGCACACTGACAGAAGTGAGGCTGCCATGCATCGGCGCTACTGGACCCTCTGACCAACATCAGTAGGCAAGGTGGGTGAAGTGTCTTGCCCAAGGACACAACAACTGTGACAGCTGGATGGGGGATCGAACTGGTGATCTTCCGGTTCCAGGACAACTCCCCTAACCACTCCGGCTGTGGTCAGACCTGGCCCACATCCAGTTGACAAACCACTTGCCATGCCAGCAGTCAGCCAGCCATGCCAGCTTGACACCAGATCTGGCCCACACCTGTCTTATATGTGGGGCCACAACTGTCCCAGTAGTGGTTTGGTTTATGTCATGCTGGCTCATGCATGAACTACCTCTGGCAAATCCTACCTGAGCTACCAAAGGGCCATCGTTCTTTGCCAGACAAGCTTTCCTCTATGTGGGACAGTTTGCAAGTCCTCTCTTGTCCCTATATTGTGCTCTACCTCTGAAAGATTTGAATTCTATCTTGGGGACAGACATACGTGAAAATTAAAATATGTTACTCTGGGTTGGATTGTAGATGACTAACAATATCCTACATTTATCTGTGTGCTCATCGTTATTGTCGTGTGCCTCCTAACTTCCATCTTTTTTTTACAGCTCCTACCAAGGAAGATTCATTATTACAGAGGAGCTAAAAACTGTCAAAGGAGAATTACTTGGTTCCTTTGCATCAATTTAAAGTCACGTCAAAACATGTGATGTGTGTGGAGGCACAGGATTTACACCCCAGACCCTCTAATAGAAAAACGTGTCACAGTGTTTTATAGGTGAGGGTCATGATAAACAAATCTTTAATAAACAAAATAGTTATTACAGGTACAGACCAAACACAGAGGACAAAGTAGACCCATCAACATGAAATGACCTATGAGTGTGTGTTTCTCTCTGTTAGCAAAATACCTCCTGAACCACCTGAATGGATTCATTCAAACTTTCAGAAATTAATCAATAAATGTATACAAATAATAAACTTTACAAGTTAACCTAAATCAAAATGGCTGCCACAGCTAATCAACCTTAACAAACACAAAAAGGGTACAACCCTGTCAATTTTGCAGCGATTGAACTCAAATCTGAAGTGGTTGCACTTGAGTACCATGCCCATTGACACCTCTCATCAGGTTCAGTTATCTCCCAATACGTTTAAAGCTTTTCTGGACACGACATCACACTCTCCTCCACTGTCACCAAGCTTGGGGTTCGGTTTGACCCTCACCTTTCTGTAAACATATGTGCAAAACCTCCTTTTTTCTTTTTAAAAACATTGCTAGTCTCATTCCATCGCTTTCTTGGCTGGACGGTGAATAATTTGTCCACGCCTTTGTATTTTCAAAACCGGACTATTGAAATTTAATTATTTCTGGCATCACAAATAAAAAAATCTCAAAAACTCCTGTTCATCCAAAACAGCATCGCCCGGCTTTTGACAAAAAAAAAAAAAAAAAAAAAAAAAAACATGAACACC
>JAUBOC010000097.1:7103343-7114519 GCA_032275365.1 Anablepsoides cearensis | reverse complement strand
TGTTACAATACAAAGATGTTGTCTTGATATTTGTTAAGTTTTATATTATGAGAAATAAATGTTAAATTAAAAAAAAAGTATATTATAAAACACCCCCACAAAAAGTACCGAAAATTGGTACCGTTGAGTACCGGTACCGATTCCCTGGTACCGGATATTGGTACCGAATCGATTCAAATGCCAAAGGTACCCATCCCTAACCACGGCACATGGTATTAATGGTGTTAGCAGGGTAGAAAGGGGCGGGGCGTGGGGGTGTACGGTCTATGGCATGTAATTACTTTCGTCGCAAAACTTCATTCAACTTTTACGTGTTTTTATTTTATTCTTCCTGTAAGTTTTTTGCCCATGTCAAATAACTTTGGACCTCGGTCAGAATGGAGGTCAGGGGTCTTTTGTTTTTTCGGCTCAAGAAAAAGTTAAGACTGATGGTGGATTGAGCAGTTTTTATTTTTTCTTCCCCATGAGACCTTGTTTGGGTCATGTTCAGGAAAATGTGGCGTATACTATTTATCACAACCCTGTTTTATTTGGCCTATCACCACAATTTAAAAACTGTTGCATAGCTTATTTTCTACTTATGACACAATTGGAAAGAGTTGCAGAGAAATTTAAATTGGTCATGTGACCAGGCTCCAGAGGGTTAATATACCGTCATCATTTTTAAATACTGTCACCATGTTTCAGTACCGAGGTATACTACATATGTCATACCACCGAAGCCTAACCTGTAGCTGTTTTTCTCTCAGCTGCTCTGGTCTGCGGGGTCGTCACAGCGAGTAAACTCGAATAAAAGGTTTAACTGTTTAATGCCGGATGCCCTTCCTGATGCAACCCGGGTTCGAACCCACAGCCTCAGCATTACAAGACTGAGCATATAGCCTCACAATGGAGTATAATGAAAATGTCAAATGTTGGATTGTAGAAACTGAATCATTTTTAGCAGAAAACGGTTTCATCTGCGACGCGTCCCCATTTCATTTAACAAGATACACAAGATAACAAAATATGTATGTAAGCATCTGGTTTTGAGCCCCCAAGGAGACATCAGGGATTTTTTTCTTTTGTTACCTCACAAAGGTTTTGTGTTGTTGAGTTAATTGTAATGTTTTGTATTAACTGTATTGAATAAGTTTTATTTTGAAATATCCTGTTACTGAAACAGGATGTGTCACCATGTATTAGGGAAGTTGGTTGTGATGTTTAAAAGTATTGCGAGGTAACTAAACAAACAATTTGCTGTCTCCTCAGGGCTCTAATTTGGCAACTAAGGGGAGGAAAAAAGACCTTTTTGTATTATTTTATTTTTAAATGAAACAATTTCACATTTTCAGTATGTTTATAATGTTCCATTGTGAGTTTTATGAGTTTACGAGATTTGCAAAAGAATATTTTGTCTTTGTTTGCATTTTCAAACAACGTCCCAACTTTTTCTTTATTGGTGGTGTATATTCTAAGCTATAATGCTTTATTTTTATTTTTTTACATCAGTTTATTCTGAAACAGCTTACTATCAAACAGGAATACATGTTAAATGCAGCTTTTCACTTGCTGTGAATTTAGAAAACACAAAATCCTAAATACTTTTTTTTTTTAAACCAAGTAAGAAAGAGACAAGATTCAAGACTTTAAGACCCGCTGATTTCGATTTTACCTGCTGGGAAAAAACAACAAAAACGGTTAAGCAAACTTTTTAATATTTATGTCATTATTTGTAAAAAAAAAAAAATACCCCCTAAATCTTTCTTCCTAATGTTTGTTTTATACACAGAACTATGAGCCTTAATACTTTTTCTGTGACAGAAATGTTCCTTTTTATATTTTTAAATGAACTCTAGTGACACGCCAGATCACTGACTGGTTTATTCACAAATGAAATCTTAATTCTGTACATGTAGAAAAAAAAGAGCAACGTTGTGATTTGGAGGTTGTTGCGTTTTAAAATCCAAAACTAAAGTCTTTTCTGCCAAGTCTGTCTCCAAAATGTTTTTAGGGAAAACGGCGCGTGCAATTCTTTGCATTTACAATCCGAGAACATTTCAAAGCTACTCAACAGAAAAGGTTTTACTGGAAGAAGAGAAATAGTTTTATTGCTCATTTATCATCATGCACCCTGAAGAGAGGATTGTAAAATGTGACCAAAAAAAAATGTAACGAACAAAGTTAATATTTTCATGAATGCCATCTTGTACTCTTTTGGTATTACGTAGTCATGTATTAAGTTTTTTTTATTCACAATTTATGTAAGTCGACATGTATAAAACAGTGGATTATGTTTGAGCTATACAATATGATATTTTGGCAGCTGTAATAAACACATTTCTGCTAATTTTAGATGTTTGTTAAACATCTCATTGGTCATAAATCCCTCCTGGTTGGTAGTTTGCATGCTCTGTATAAATGGATGTCCCTCTCTTGGTCGTAGTGGACCTCCTCCACCTGGAAGCCATGCTTGAGCATGCTCAGGAAGTTCGTGTCTCGCTCGTAGCGGATCTTGCAGGCCAGCAGCACCGCGGTGGCGTCGGAACACAAGTGCTCCAGAGTTTGGATGAGCGAGCGGAACGTGTCCTCCAGGTAAATGATGTCGGCTCCCAGGACCAGGTCGAATCCTCCGGCGGGGTAGCGCTCGAGACCCACGCCCCAGGTCAGCTCCGAGACCACCACCGGCTGCTGGGGAGGCGGGGTCAGGTTGGCCTCCACGTTGGCGGAGAGGAAATCCAGAGCAGGTTCTCGGTCCGTGATGGTGACGTGAGCACCTGTGGAAGGCAGAACCGCTCGGTCAGGTTTTAAACAGGAACTGTTTTGTTTTTGTGCGGAGCAGAAACCAAGAGAGCATGGTAATAATTTCATCTGGGCATTTTATTTTCAGCTCGCTGTGAGACCTCAGACAGTACGACGGATCAGTGGTGAGCACTGATGCCTCACAGCAAGAAGGTCCTCTGTTGGATTCCCGATTCAGACCTGGATTTTTTCTGTGTGGAGATTGTGCTTGTATTTGTTTTCTCCGGATACTCCGGTTTCCCACACACCCCAAAAACGTACAATATTTTGCCTTCAGGCCCAGGCCACCTTTGAAAAAGAGATCTGTGATCTCAGTCACCTGGTTAAACAATGGTAAGATAAAAAAACAACAACTTATGTTGACATATTGAAACTGGTTTTAGCTCATTTATGTCTTCTCGGACTTCATACTACTCTTATATAATTACAATTTTGAGTGAATTTCTAGTTATAACATTAAAACACGTTTTTATTAGGATAAGTTAAATAGTTATAATTTGTTCTAAAGAACAAGGTTCGATATATCGAAATTATGAAGTAATTCCATTAGTAATTCAAACAGGTGTTCATATTTTTCAATATATTTCATAGATTTCAAATACAACTGGAATTCAGATAAAAATATGTTGAAAATTGGGGATGATCTTATCACTCTTTGTTTATAAATAAAGAATTTTGCTAGACAAAATATATTATTATATCAGAGTTCTATTTTTTGGTTGTTCAATAATACACCAAATGCTCATGTCTCTAGAAATAAGTTCAGGAAATGTAATTTTCAGTTTGATCCACCTTTCAAGGTAATTCCAAAATATTTAGATTTTGTTGCATTCATAGAAAATGTGGTCTATTGTTTCTATATCATTTTCACAAAAAAAAAAGATGTCATCAATATTGAAACAATTTCTTAGGTGCTCTTTGGAGGGATAAATTGCATTTACATTTTTAAAGTGTGTTTCTTTAGCTTTTGGTTGTATGGGGAGTTTTAAGTATAGTTCTTAATTTTTCAATAGATTTTTTTTCTCATATTTGCAAAGTATGTCATTTTTATTAATTTTCCCAGGGAATGAAGTTTCATTTAGACATCTTCTAATTGTGTAGTTATTTATGTTTTTGTCAGTGAATGAAATACCATTAATAAATGAAGTGGCTAATTGTGGGGTTATGGGATGATATGCTGTTATATTTTGAGTTTGACTAATCAATTGTTTTTATAATGCTTTAAGTAATTCGCATATGCATATTGAGATGCACTGAAAATAAATTTGTAAGCATGTCCTCTCTCGGCTTCCGTACTCTACTGTGTAATTCATGCTGATATTTACCCAACAGAGCTGCCACAATGCCGACTAATCCAGTGCCTGCTCCCAGTTCAATGACCCTTTTCCCCTTTAACTCCACTTTTCTTAGCTCCAGATACATACACAGCACAACAGCCTGCGGGGGGAAACAATGAGTTATAGGTGTTTAAATTACATTTGTTGTCGATTTATTGCCACCAAAGAAATGTCACTTACAGCATCCCACACCACCGCTGCTACACCGAGCTTCTTCCAGTCCTGTGCGAGACGAAGGTCACGGTTTGCGAAACGGAACTCCGCCGATGAATTGTGGAATTTGGAAAGAACAGGTAAGGGATTTTCTACATAAGGAACAAGAGCCATGGCTATTTTCTCTTCTACTAATGTTTATTATAGCCACTCTTGACTCGCTGGGGTTCTTCTTCACTACCGCCACCTTCTGGGTTTTAGATATATTTCCGACTTTTTAACTAATTGAAACTTGTTTATTTTTACCTACTTTCTGCTTCGCTCACTATTAATCTAAGTATTTAGTTTTGTAATATACATTTAGCACCAAATCACTTATTTTCCTTCAGCGCCACGATTTCATCGAGCTTCCTGATTCTCTACATATCAATAATCAATTTCAGCCAATCACCTTACAGCTTCAACGATACTGACCAATCAAAACACCGGTGTTTGTAATGGGCGGTGGTCTGCACGTTAAATCTACTCGTGCTGTAAAGTTGGTGAGAAGATCAGTAAAATAACTTCCGTTTTGTTAGGATTTTTAAACTTTAGAAATAAAAGCCTAATCTTTTAATCTCTTCCCCCTTTGCAAGTCAGAGGTCTGCTCAGTTACATAGAAATTAATTTGCGTCTAGGAGTTTTTATTTTTTCCCCAGTCATTTGTTAAGCCTTTTTATAGCATAATTTTTAAAGTATAGACATAAAGGTGTTTTTTTTTTCAACTTCCAACTCTATACAAGATGGCTGCCACAGCTAATCAGCCAAAACTAGTTACAACTCAGTAAGCTTGTCATAAAATGAGTTAAGATTTGGTATGGTAGTAGTTAAGCAACATATACACTAGCACTAATTGATCAACAGAGATTTGCTTAAAATTATGTCTATTATTGTTTGAGTCAATTCTGTTTGTCTGTTAGCAAAATATCTCTTTAACTACTCGATGAATTCTAATGAAATTTTAAGAAATTGATGTTTAGATGTACCTTTCCAGCTGATTACCTTTGGAGCCAGTCTAATTCAATATGGCTGCCACAGTCTTTCAAAACAAAAATGGTTGTAACTCAATTTTACAGATATTGAACTAAAGAAATTGGTGTAGTGGTAGCTGAGAATAAACACAGACATATGTAAATGATTGGACACACATTTGCTTAAATTATGGATTATTAACCTTTTGAATCAACCGTGTATGTCTGTTAGGAAAATAACCTAAGTGTAGGTACATTTATACAACTGAATAACTTCTGGAGTCATTTCAATTCATTCTGGTCACAAACAAAAAACTAAACCTCCAGTTAAAACATAGATCATGGTTTGCTTAGCTTAATCTTTATTAGATTTTTCCATGTTTGGAATTTTATTCTGAAAGTCAAACCCCGGAAGTAGCTGGCTGTATTAGCCGATAGCAAGCTTGACGCTCCAGACGTGTGTCCCTGTAAGTGCGAACGCGATGGACGTTAGCCATATTATGAACAGCCGCCTCTTCTCTGCTCATTTAGTTCTCCTCGGGAGTTTCACCAGGTGTTGAACTCGTCGGAGAGGTTGGTTCGGCAGAGAGAAGCCTGAAACTGTGACACAGAGAGTCTTCAGCTGCAGTGGAAATGGATTGATCCACTCCGCTGAGAGACGTGGGGGGGGAGAAGAAGAAGAAGCCGAGAGTCATGGACTGAGGTGCGAGGGGGTGCTTGTTGGCCATGGCATGGAGGGAGAAAAGAGGAGCTTGTGGCTGTTTTCGTCAAGCTAGGCTCCACGCAGTAAAATGACTTGTGACTAATTCCCCCGTCCCGAACGAGTCCAATCCACGCAAGCGAAGTGCGCTGGTGCCGTCCTGCGCACACGCCCTGAATATGTCAGCTGTCCTGCTCAGGCTGCAGATCCCCTCTCCTGCCTGTCATTACATTGATCCCATTCTGCTCTGAAGCTGGATCCTGACGCTCTGCAGCCTGGCTTATTGTTTTACCTAAACTAGTTGTTTATGTAGGTAAACAACTCCATGTTGCTTCTTTAAATCTCAGCCTTATATTTAGTAGAAACCCTGCATTGTTTTGAAAGTGCCCCCCATCCTTAAAGGTTTGAACTTTGCCCCCTCCCCTGAAGTTGCAGTGTTGTCAGCAGGAGCCCCCCCCCCCACAAGTTGTATGGGAGCCAGCTGTGGCTGTAGTCAGTCATGGGGGGTTCGGTGTCCTGCTGCATCTCCCCTGGGGAGAGTCCGAAGATCCTCCGGAGACACGTGGACCTGGACGAGTGTCCCATCACCACCACTGAGGACGTGAGCGAAGACACTGGGACCTACCTGCAGCACATCAGTGACCGGGAGCTCCCTGACGGTGCTTTCCTCTTACATTCAACTTTTTCTTTTGTTGTTGTTTTGCGTATCCAAATAAAAGTGTCGAACCAATGTTTTCTGCAAACAGAATTGGCCCAGGAGGCGAACCCATCGGACCACCCCAGAGCCAGCACCCTCTTCCTCAATAAGTCCCAGACAGATGGTTGGTATTTCTCCAAAGAACACTTGAATTATTGCTCTTTTCTGTCTGTTGTTCTTAGTTTATTTCTCTTATTCCAGTGCGTGAGAAGAGGAAAAGCAACTACATGAACCATGTAAGTCTGCAGTCATGGAGAAAACACGAGTCTATCTTCATAACCAATAACAGTTCTAATAAAAACGAACTAGTCTTTACCAGATTATAAAAGTATTTTTGAATTCATGCATACAAAAACGCACAACGGGTTCCACCGTGCCAGTATTTATTCAATAAAAATATAATTCTCACGTTCCGGGAATAATGCACATCACCTACCGCCGTTTGTGCCAAAATTTTAAACTAAGATCATCTTCTGTGAAGAAATGACAAATTTTTAAATGTTCTGGTCAGAGTATATATTATCAGCTAGTACCACACCAAAGTATAGCTCAATATCTGAAAAAACTGACTTACAGTCATGTTTGTGTTTTAGTATTTCAGTTGACTGGTGGCCATCTTGAATTGAATCGGCTCAAACAGTTTAGCGGTTACAGAGGTTCATCCAGTGAATGTTTTCTTCAAGTTTCATAAAATCCTTCCAGTTGGTCACGAGATATTTTGCTAACAAACAATTGACTTTAAATAAGTAATGGCAAGATTTTTAACAAATACCATGGGCAGACTGTTAGTGGTCAGAATATGTTATGGATTTGTCTCAGCTACTACCAACTGTGTTAACCATGTTTCAGGTCAATGTCCTTAAAATTGAATATTTTTGTGTGTTTTTAAGTCAGCTGATTGTAATGGCCAGCTTGAATCGATTTGATTTTAAAAATGTAATCAGTTGCAGATCCAGTTGCAGATAATTACTTATGGCAAGTTTAGTCAAAATTCATATTTTGTCAACAGACAAACACACACATTTGTTCCAAACAAGAAAATCTGTAAGCATCAGCCAGGAGCTGCTGATCAAGTGATCATCAGTGAGACCACTTCTATAAAGTCAGCTCTGAAGCGTACACGTGTGTGTTAACACAATGCCAGGGCAGAAAGACCTCAGCAAGGAAATAACAGCAGCTAAAAGTAAAAAAATGTTGAGCTTAGCAAAAGCTAGCTTAAAGCGAATGGCATCATGACTTTTCCTGAAAGTAGTAAAACATTAGCTAAACATAATTTAAAAGGGTAGCTAAAATTAGCAAAGTCTAAAATATTAAAAGACTAATTAAATAATAAAAGTAATAAAAGCATAACTTTTGTTACAGAGCAAATGTTGAGCTTAAAGCCCAAAGTAGCAAAATGCTAGCTTGAAGCAAAAAGTATCATATCTCTATCTAAAAAAAGCAAAACATTAGCTAAAAATTCTAATTCTCAAAAGGCTAGCTAAAAGCTAAAATTAGTGAAGACTCTTGAGGCTAAAATATTGAAAAGGCCAATAAAACCAAAGTAAGAATAGGTTAGCTAAAAGTATGCATATGCTGGCTAGAATCTAAAAGTAGCAAAATGACCAGAGGAACCTCATCTTCAGTCTAAAAAGAATACAGCAACTAACACTGCAACTCGAAACAGACCACAAGACTTGTGGAACCAAATCTTACAGACAGATGAAAACAAAGTAGAGATATTTACCCATAATGCAACAGTTTGGTGAAAAGGATAATCATACCAACTGTCAAACATTGTGGTGGAGGGGTTAGGATCTGTGCAGGACCTGGGCATCTCACCGCCATCGAGCGTTTGCAAATAAATGACATTTTTTGTGAAGATACAGGCTTACTTTGAGTGCTTAGTAACAAAACAGTTGCTAAAAGTCTAAAATGGCTAAATGTAATGGAGAAGCTAAAAGAAGTTCAATAGCCATGTGTCAAAATGCTAGCTGAAAGTAGCAGAAGGCTGAAAGCTAAACGTAAGTAAAGTCTAACCGAATGTTAAAAAGAAAAACACTAGCTAAAAAACAAAATTAGCTAAATGCTAACTAGAAGCTAAATAGCAAAACACTAAAAGTGTCAAAAGGCTAGCTCGATGCAAAAGGTAGTAGAATCTAACGAAAAGCTAGAAGTAACAAAAGTACCGTACTATAGCTGAAAGTAGCAAAACTTTAGGTCAAAATTAAAATAATCAAAAACTCCTTTAAGGCTAAAAATATGAGAAAGCTAAATAAAAGCAAGAGGTTTTGACCGTCATCGAGCTGACCATTGTTCGATAAATGCTGATGCTGTGGACTCTGTTTTTTTTTCATCTGGTAATGATCAAATCAAGTTTATGTCCTGACACAAAAAACCTTAGAACTGATGGACATTTTCCTTTGTTGAAATTCAAAAGAATTAATAAACAAACTCCATGTAACATGGTATTACAGTATGTATTGCTTTCTACCCAGACGTCTCCAGGGCTTCTGACTAAAAAGTACAGCTCTTGCTCAACAATATTCATAGATGACAGCACAGTCAGCCAACCAAACCTCAAGAGCACCATCAAATGGTAGGCCCTCTAAATGTCTTTACACTTTTAAATTATGACAGGCTTTTTTCTTTCCATGACACGGTTCACTGCTGCCATTAAGTAATTTGTTGTGTTTCTGTGTTGCAGCGTCTCATTGGCCATTTACTATCACATCAAAAACAGGTAGGAAAAGTTAAATAACGAGTTCAAATGAAGGTTGAAAAGATGTAAAGAACATAGGCTGTTATTAGGCAATTTATTAAAACTTAAATTAATCTGTTTGAGCTTGATTCCAGGCAACGCATTTAGAAAAAGTTCAGTGAGTTTTTTTATGTTCAGGGGAAAATATGTCTAAACTTTAAAATTTTTAACACAAATGCTTTTTCTGTAGCTTTTAGAGCTATAATTTGAGAATTTCAAACAGTGGTGTGTTCAAAAGCATTGGAAAAGGAATTAGTCTGGTGATTTTTGAAGTGGGCAATCTTGGTCCTCGAGGGCCGCAGCCCTGCATGTTTTACTTTTTTCCCTGCTCCAACACAGCTGATTCAGTCACTGAATTACAGCTTCACAAGTTCTGCAGAAGCCTGATAATCTCCCATTCATTCAAATCATGTGTGTCAGAGCAGAGAAACAAGTAAAACATGCAGGGCTGCGGCTCCTCGATGCCTGACCCTGGGTTAAATGGTAAATGGACTGTACTCATATAGCGCCTTTCTATCCAACCAGGACACTCAAAGTGCTTTACAGCACAGTCTGTGCCCTCATTTACCCATTCACACACACATTCAGTCACTCTGCTATATTTCTCTACAAAGCAAAGAAAAATCAGTCTGTAGAGCCTAATCCGTGCTTTAGATCACCTTCATACACTGATGGAACGCACATCAATGTCTTGCCCAGGGACACTTAGATACGCGACTAAATAGGGATGGAATTGAACCGCCAACTCTCTCATGGGAGGACTGCTCACTGACAGCGACGCTTCTAATCGTTGACTATAGCCTCGTCTCCACGTGTTAAAACCGTTTTCATTGATTCAGCGTCGGCCAAACGTGTCTCCATTTCTGCTTCCAACCCCATTTTTGGATCCACCTCAGCTGTGGTTCCAGGCGGGTCAAGCTGTGTATTGCATGCAAGTGATTTTGACATCAGCAGACTGCTGTTTGTGGATTGGCTGAGTCCTCCCTGAGAGAGGTGCAGGAGACAAGTGGAGCGCATGCATCTTGCGCTAGACAGAAATGGGCAGGTATTACTGAGAGGTTTTGGTGAAACTGGCCACCCACGGTTACACACACGCTTATATAAACTGTGCAAAGACAAAAACAACAACAAATATTGTGTACTGGGACAAGCTGCGTGCTGATGATCTGCCCACAGAGTGAGGGACACACTGCAATGGAGAGACACCTACACTTGAGCAGACTCAAACAAACAAGAACCGATTAGAGTGAGGTTTGACAGTGGAGAAGAGGCTAATGGTAAGTCTGCCTCTGCAGCGCATCTCGTCAGTCCAAAGGTTTGTCTAACTTCTGTTGGATTGATGCATTCAGCTAGTAACACTGATGTTGTTCGCTTGAGAAAATGTTAACATTCCACGGTGCAGTGGTTTAAACTTTAGCTAATTTAACATTTTTACACCAATATGACTCTTAAACAAAGACTCTTAGGCTGTAAAACGAGGGGAGTAAAGGCCCGAACATAATTGAAAGCTAAACTGTCAACTCCATGTCACATGGTTGCCACGTGTTTGTTTTCACACACGCCTTTCATAGTTCATGAGACTTGATCAATCATGGGATCAATGTTTTTTTTTTTTCTAAAACAGATGAGAAAACGTTGCTTTATACCTCATATGTTCCACAGTACAACTATTATTCAAAGTTTAAATACAGTGGGGAGAACAAGTATTTGATACACTGTTGATTTTTCAGGTTTTCCCACTTGCAAAGCATGTAGAAG
>JAUBOC010000097.1:7027611-7040196 GCA_032275365.1 Anablepsoides cearensis | reverse complement strand
AGATAGATAGATAGATAGATAGATAGATAGATAGATAGATAGATAGATAGATAGATAGATAGATAGAGTCATTGTTGCACTGAAAAGAACACTGTGGTCCACAGACAATGAACAACAGAATAATTTGCACCTCCCGTAGTGCATCATCACTGTCTATGCTGATAACAATATAATGTGGATACATCCAAGTATAGTGATGCTTTAGTATTAATCTAAACATTGGTGAACTTTATGTCTAGCTTCCAGAGGACACCATCCATCAAACTCCCCAGATTCTTTTGGGACCCATCTATCTTCTCTTAATGGTTATCTTGTTTATTCCTTGTTAATTATTTTTTGGCAATATTGAACAACTGAGATTACCAGATTTCCAGTGGTAAGTTTATATGTAACATGAAAATTTTATGTTGTGTAACACTTATGTCAGATGTTGACTTTACCTGATTGGACATTTTTCATATTTTATGAGTGGGGTGTAAAAACACTGTAAATACTACAAAGGACCTAACCCATGTTCAAATTAGAGGTGATGGGTAGTTTTAAATGGTATATTGGGCTTTGGCATCTTTAAAAGATGGATAATTATTGTCTGCTGCCAAATAGTGAAGTGGAAGGTAATGTTTTGCATTTGGCTGAGCGGCTACATGTCATTAACTTTGAGGGTCAACTCAATTCAAGATGGCTGCTATAACCAACTGACCTTAAAACACAAAACTGTCTATGATTCAGTTAGTTTTAATGACATTGACCCTAAAATTTGGTGTGGTAATAGCTGAGCCTGAGCCCAAGCACATATTCAGAGCAGTAACAAATTAATCAAGGTCTTCATTTAATGTTTTGCCATTAACCATTTAGATTTCAATCTGTTTGGACACATAAATGGATATAATTCAGTCAGATCGACACATTTTGAGACACATTTTGAGACATACTTCGGTGTGGTTGTAGCTGGATGCCATCCACAACTCATACTCCAAATACTGCTTATTGCAGTTATTTTGTCTTCTCTCAATATGAGATGATTTTAGTCTAAAACTATATTATAAAAAGCCAGTGGTCAACTTTATTTGATAAGGTTTACCCACTTGAAGATTGTTTTATATCTCTTTAATAACTTTGGCATTGACAAATGGTTTTAGGTCATTCTGCTAGCTCACAGCTCTTACCAAGCTTCTTTACATTTTTTGAGTGATGATGCTTAGAGTTTTCTTTCCTTTATGGTTCTTATTTTAATCAGATTTCATAAACATCCTGAGTCTTGCACAGGGATAAGGAGCAGGCAAGAATGTTGGCGTGGAAAAAGAAAGGTGCCCATCTGAGCATGAAAGTGGAAAAGGTACTAGAGAGATGAGACGCACACACGCGCTCATTCTTCAGCGGCTCGACACAGAAGCAACCCTGTTTCCCCGGCCCAAGCGTGTGACATCAAAGAGCCATCACAGCAGGTTTCCATAGCAACACCCTTCAGTGGTATAGATGCAGCACGGTAGCTGGGAGATAGTGTTGGCAGACAAATGATATGAACGGTTTAATAACCGGGTGCTGGCTGATGACTGATGGCCCAATTTACCTCAGTCATCGTCTGGAGTTCAGGAGCTAAGTTCATGTCGAGAGCGCAGAACCCAGAGGAAGGCAGCTAAATTATTTCCTCCAAGTTTCTTAAAAAATAAATAAATAAATCTGTGGCGATGTGAATTTTGTTCCAGTCAGTCTGCACTCATTTATGCCTCTGTTCTGCAGTCAGTTATTATTTGAATGCATTTTAATTCGCTAGGACTACAAAAAGAGAGCATTTCTACCTTTCTATAGTTTGCTAAAGATGACATAAACAAGCCAAAATGCTATTAGAAAAAAGGATTTTGTGTAAAATGGGAATTTTTGTGTTTTAAGAAGGAAAATTATTGCCTTACAATAAAATAACCTTTTCCTCTCTGTGAAACATGTAGTATCATGTTTAAAGTACCTGTGACATGCCTATCCTTCTAATACAAAATGTCAAAGAAAACATCTTTATACTTAAGAAAATTGGCATAGTACACATGATTTTACACATTTTATCACATAACTGACCTATCTTCTTTTAAATTTGGCTCAGCCAAAGTGAAACAGGAAATGACATCAAAGGGGAACTCATTAATAAAATAAACATGCTGGTCTTGGTTTATTAAAGCAAAATTATTTAAAACTTTAACTCTTCTTGATCTCTCTTTGATAGCGACTAAAAATAATCTAAAGAAACATCAGATTCTTCTCTACAGTCTTGGTTGTTAGCTTTTGTAACAACACTCTGTTTACATGCAGACATTCCACTTTGACATCACTTCCTGTTTCTTCACATGCCAATACCTCAACAACTGTTCATCTGAGCAACGTGAAATTTGTTTTGAAACATGTTATCAATGTTGTCTTTCCAAAAATGCATTCATGTTTATTACAAAAATTTGATGTCACAGGTCCTTTAAGATTGGCTTGGAGTCATTACTGAACAATGGATTCTGAAATAAATGAGTGAATTGTATCAGAAGGTTTCAAGACACCTGATATTTAATTCAGTTTTGTTATATTAATGCCTGATCATTAGTGTGCATGAAATACACAGTATTGAGATCCTGCTTGTTCCTCCTGTGCAGTTTTTGTCACCTATCTACATCTGCGTATTGTTCCTATTGCAACCATCCAAATGTCTTATTGTTAAGAGCTTTCAGGAGATGCTTGTAATGACTTTAGGTGTATGGACCATCCATCCCTTATCTATACCTGCTTCTTCCTTTTCTGGTTGTTTGGGTCACTGGTGCACATATCCAGCAGTCACTGTGGGGCAGGGTACACTCTGCAGGTCGCAAGTCCATCACAGGGCCACATAGAAACAAACATGACAACAATTTATTCACTCTCTCACTCGTACCGAGAGACAATTTAGAGTTACCAATTAAAAACATGCATGTTTTTGGTCTGCGGGAGGAAGCTAAAGTACCCAGAGAAAACCCATGCATGCATGGAGAGAGAATGTAAACTCTACCCAAAAAGGTCCCAGCTGGGATTTCACCTAACAACCTTTTTGCTGAGAGGCAACAGTGCTACCAACTAAGCCACTGTGCCACTGATTTATTTACCATTTATGTCTTTTAATATATTAAGCTTTATTTGAGCTTCTTTAGGATGCACTGGGAAAATCTCAGCAGCTTGGAATTGGTCCAATACTGCCCCCATGAGACAATTTTATAATGAATGTTCTAAGATTTCCATTATACTTCCATCATACTCAATGATCTCCAATCAGCAACCAACAAAAGTCCACTCAACCCATTTGATAACAGGCTTCCATGCACCCTTGGTTTTTTTTGTTTGGTTTTTTTTGTAGGAAAACCTTATTTTAGTAATATATGTCTCCCTTTTTTAAACACTGTTGTATAAATCTTAAAGTGCCTGTGATATCATATGTTAGTAATAAACATGAATGCATTTTTGGAAAGGTAACATTGACAAAACAAATTTCACATCACTCAGATGAACAGATGTTGAGGTATTGGCATGTGAAGAAACAGGAAGTGATGTCAAAGGGGAACGTCTGCATGCAAACAGAGGGTCGTTACAAAGCTAACAACACAGACTGTAGAGAATAATCTGATGTTTCTTTAGATTATTTTCAGTCGTTATCAAAGAGAGACGAAGAAGAGTTAAAGTTTAAATAATTTTGCTTTAATAAACAGAGACCAGTGAGTTTATTTTATTAATGAGTTCCCCTTTGATGTCACTTCCTGTTTCACTTTGGCTGAGCCAAATTTAAAAGAAAATAGGCCAGTTATGTGACAAAATGTGTAAAATCATGTGTACTATGCCAATTTATTTTAAGTATAAAGATGCTTTCTTTGACTTTTTGTATTGAAGTAGCCCTGTCACAGGCACTTTAAAGTGCAGCAAGTAATATTTATGCAGAAATCATTATTGCCCGCTGCCGTTGGCAAACAGCGATAACATTTTTGCCCATATTGTGTGTTTTTAATGTTGTTTGCAAAATAGTTCATAAGCCGTTAGACTAATTTAAAAGAAAGCTGCAGACAGTAATCAATGGATGTACATTTACAATCCATTAACTGATATTATTTTTTTTCAGTATTTTTTTGTCCAGTGACTAAACAAGATCAAGAAAGTTTATTTTTTCCCCTTGTTATTCTTACTCCTATGTTTCAAATACAATCATGAGGATTATGAGGAAAAGAAGGGAGGAGTAAAACAGAAAAGGACAACAGTTACTGCCCCCAGAATGCCTTTTGCTCTCTCAGTTTGGGTACGGGAACCTTAAGGAGCCCCTCGCCACTTTCTTGGCCTTATATAGCGTGTTTTTAAAATTTTCTTGGCAGTTGACTGGTGGGTGGGGGGGAACAACGCCAGCAGTATAAAAAAGAGTGCATCCTGGTCCAGTCCAGAAATTGTGCAGACAAGCACACACATACACAGTAGCTCTTTCTGGCACGCGTTTAGGATTACTGCTGTTGTTCAAGAGAGAAAGAAGGCAGAGGAGGGGGAAGAGGAGGAGGAGGAAAGTGTCTGCATTTCCCTCTCTTGCCTTGGTTAGAAGGCGTGTGAAGGCAGGGAGAATGCAGAGGCAGAAAGGAAAAGCAGAGGATGTGTGACGAAACGCATCACCAATGTGCAGGTAAGATGTTCAGGTTGCACTTTTGATGTGCTTGAACATTAAATACGTTTTTCACTTTTACAGTTTCTCTTGTCCTGAGGATGTCAGGTCTTAAACAGGCTTCTGGAGGAGGAGTTATTTAGTAAAGTCAGATTCCCTGCATGTTTTGAATGTAAGGCTGCTCTGCTTCAGTCATGGGAAAGTTGCTCCCTACCTCTCATGACGAGTAGTGATTTGTGGCAGCGGAGTCAGAGAGGGGAGCAACTGGTCAACACAGGAGGCAAACACGTGTTTCCTTCAACACAACCTGAATCTGAACTGGTGGTGTAAAAAAAGAATGTACCTCAGCTGCTCCAGAGGAATATTTCACTTTTCTGACATTTTTATTGTCTTTTTATCTCCTGGGAGATTTAATGCAGACTGGTAATGGTGATTATTCACTTTTGACCTCTAGCCAAACAAGGTACAATTTAACAAGAGATTGCATAGCTTACTTAAACTAATAATATTTGTTAGCACTTCCAGTATTTGTTGGAGATCAGTCTTGGCTATTACCACACCACATTTCACCTTAATAACTAAAACATATTTCTTATTTCATTTAACCAGATTAAAAAAAAAACCTTTCAGATCAATGTCAATTTTTACAACAGTGACTGGGCCAAGAGACGTAAAACACTGATCAAAAAGAGCAACAGTATAGGTTATTTTACCTGCAACAATGGGTCCTAAGTTAAAGTGCATATAAGTGATTTTTAACAATAACCTAACTTAAAGCTGATTATTTAATTGGCTGTGATAAAAAACAGACCTAATAGTTAAAAACAGTCATGGGTTAACAATCTTAGGCAATGGTTAACAAACACAGGCAATGATTAAAAACAGGCACAAGTTAATAAACACAGGCAATAGTTAAAAAGGCACTGGTTATCAAACATAGGCAGTGGTTAACAATCAAAGGCAGTACTTAAACACTGGCAGTGGTTCACAAACTCAAGCAATGGTTAAAACAGGCGCAAGTTAATAAACACAGGCCATAGTTAAAAACAGACACTGGTTAAAAAAAAACACAGCAATGGTTAATAAACACAGGCAGCGGTTTATTAAAGGGATAACCATGACTTGAGACCAATTTAAAACGTGCTGCAGGAACACTAGAGCATCATACTTCAGGTTATGTAATACTTCCAATGAAAGTGAAGAAAGGCAAAAATGGGTCACAGTCTTTGAGGTGTTTGATATGAAGACCACATTAAAACTATTCCTGTGCTGTTGTGAAAAAAGGATGGTTACGTATTTGCCTCTGTGTGTGCGTGTCTGTTAGCAAAATACAGTATCTGAAGAACCACTTGACACCAGTCTTTACTAACTATTGAAACTTTCAGAATGTAATTACTGGTTGTACACATATTACTGGGTTGGATATAGCATAGTGGCACTATTGTATACTTCCATGTAAAGACCACCATTACTATGTGTTGATTGTTGGCGTGAGAATGCTATATTCATATTGTAGATTACAGCTTTGCTCCATCATTTTGGGCTTTTACAGCCCATTAGAGACAATTTTTCAATATCATGTAAATGAGCAATGTTCAGTTATGCACAACAGTGAAATTTTATTACTTCTAAACTTTTTTACAGCATGACACTAATAAAAATATACCTTTAAAGTGGTGATATATAGGGTTATGTCCCATATAGTTTTCATATTACACCTGTATTTATGTTTGTAGAATTACCATACTATTTATCACATTTTCAGTATTATATCTTAATATTGTAGTTTTGTTAGATGTACTTCCCATTAATCGAATTAATTAAAAAATACTTTTGGACAGATTCTTATTGTTAATTGACATAAGTCTATGTGTTATCTATTGCAGGAGTGCAGTATATTACAGGTCTATGCTGTACTTATACATAACATTGTGTTGGAACAAAATATTTTAGTAACAAAACTATATTGTAAGATTAACCAACAGTTTATATTGTATCATATCAGAAGCTTTTAAGTTAGAGTTGTGTCAAACACTGACTGTATTATTCTGCATGTAGATCCTATTTTATAACATTGATGATTACTGATGTGTTTGAAAAAATGTAATCATTAAATTTGGTGCATAACTTACATGAGTCTGCCTGCAGCTCACATTATGTATTGACCTGAATGATTGCTTTACTACGGCAAGTACAAAAGAGACTTACATGTGTAATGGTATTCATTGTGTTTTTGTCTGTGAATTTTGTTATGTGCTACAGTTTATAGCAGAACGTTCAGTACCTGATGTGTTTATCTTCCCTTTCTTGGGCTCTGCACACGTGTACGTACATACAGTATGATCTGTGTTGATCCACAATTAACTTTTGGAGTCAGCTTAATTCAAGATGGCCACCACATCAAAACAAAATTTAGTAAACACAGAAATCTCTCTAACACATTTGTTGTGGTAGTAGCTGAGAGTGATCCTCAACACATACATTGTACATAAAGTTTGTGAACTTTCTTATTTTGCAACATAAAATAACCATAGTCTAATGGTGGTGGACAATATACACTCTTTCAAGGAATGCAAGGACTTTTGTGTTTGACTGAAACTATAGCCTTTGTCTTGTTGGCGATTCATGCACCTTCTGAGCCATTTCACTCCTTCTCTCTGTTATTAGGGGTCAAATTAGGAAAATGCTTACAGTAACCATGCCTGAGTAAACAGGAAGTGATAGGCCAGCGCTATCCAGAACAGACCCATCAGCGCCTGAGCTAAAGCCAGTAATGTTCAAAACATGTTTTCAACATCCATGGAAGCTTTTTACATGTAATAATATTATTGAGAATTTTATTATTAACACTATGTTTTTCTTGTCTTTGATAAGACAAAATATCTCTTTAACCAATAAATGGAGCTTAAAAGTCTCAAAGTTATCACTTGTTATACATCTAGAGCCAGGGTGTCCAATCTGGGTACTCAACGGTCAATATTTTGCACGTTTTACTTGTTTCCCTGCTCTAAGATGATTCAATGATTAATTCACCTCTTCAAGTTCTGCACAACCCATTCACTCAAATCAGGTGTGTTGGAGCTGAGGAACCTCAAACACATGCAAGATAGTGGTCCTCAAAGATCAGAATTAGACACCCCAGCTCTAAAATCAACCCCATTTAAGATGGCCCCCAAAGCCAGCTGACATTAGCAAACACAAAAATGGCCATGATTCAGACCACTTTCCCAATGTTAAGGTAAGATTTGGTGTCGCTGAGAGTCATCACGAACACATACTCTAAGTTCTAACACATCACGTGAGATCAGGCAATAATGCATGAGATTACACACGTCTATTACATTTTATTCAACTGACTCTAGTCCTGATTTTAACCCACATAGCAGACAAGTGTGGGCCAGATCTGGTGCCAGGCTGGCAATGCTGGCTGACTGCTGGCACGGCAAATGTTTTGTCAATCGCATGTGGGCCAGGTATGGTAATGATTGCAGAGTTTTTAAGATGGCATGCCACAACTGGCCCAGATGTGGTTTTGTTTATGTGGCCCATGCATGGACCACCTCTGGTAAACTACATCAGGGCCACCAAATGGTTATCATTCTTTCTGGGCCCAGTACATCGTGTGGCCAGAACTGGGCCAGACAAGTTTTGCTATGTGGGAAGTTGATTGTAGTTTAACACTTTGAAAAGGTGGAGTGTGATATGCATTCTTCAAATGAATTTCAGGCCTTTCATTATTGTAGTTTAAACCACATAGAAATAACAGTTTTGCAAATCAGGTAATATTTGGTCCTAACTCTATGCCAAACCTTAGACTTCCCCTGCAACTCAAACAGGATCAGATGAACTATGATTAAGCTTTGCGGCCGTTCCACTCTTGCGTAAAATTTTAAGGCAATGCTTTTAAACCCGGAGGTTTCGACCTGTGTCCAAAGGAGCCACAATGGCACATCTGATAGCCATCATTTTCTTAGTTTATTGGTGTGTTTTGTCATCTGTAGCTCACAGCCCTTTGAATTGTAACCAAGAGGTGAAAGCAGCCAAGCCAGAGACAGCTCGCCGCTGACTGTGACTCGACCACGTTCCATCGAACAACTCCATTCTCACGGAGTTTCTTTCATTGGCCTCTCTCGCACGTCCACTTCACGTAGACCTCATACTGAACAACGGCATGTTGGTTTGGAGGTGAGACAAAATCACTGCCTTCTAAGGGATGTAAACCTGGCAGTCAAAGTAGCTGAAATATGCTGGCGATCCACGGTTGATGAATCACTTCGTAAACAACCGCCTGCATGTTGTGGTGCACCCTGTCTGAACCACTTAGAAGAGAAGACGAAGTGCCTGTCAACCAATTTTCTTGCTTATTTATAGAGTGTTAATCATGGGGTAGTTATTTTGTTATGTGAAAATCAAATGCAAGGCTTTGGCAAAGGCCTTTTCACAAAACAAATGGGAATATGTTGCCAGAATGTATTTTCTTTTCTGTTTTTATTCAGTCATGTTGAGGGAAGGTGAGCCATCAGTCATTAATGGACGCTGGTGGACAGTGTTGGTCACATCAGCCAAAAAACAACCATTTAAACCAATGTTGTTCTAAGTTTAGAAACTAGCAGCGCAGACAAAACAACATGTTTTTGTTTTGTTTTAAAGGATATCCAATCATGAGTTTGATGCACCAGATAGCAGTTTTGTTTTAAACTGGTTTTGGACAAGATTGTTTCTGGGAAACATTACATAATTCATTGTTCCCTCAGATGACCTGCATTCCTTTAAAGAAAGGCAGGATTTAATTTTACCATTGATGGTAGTTGATGCTGCCACACTGCCGTCCAATCAAACATAGAGACTTAACAGATTTATTTGACCTCCAAGTAAAACAGGAACCCATCCAAATGTATAAAAAAGGGTCAGTTTGAGCTATAGACCTTATTTGGCCGCCATTTAAAGAAAGATTTTTTTGCAAGCAAACCTCCATGGATGTGGTAGAAGGAGCACTTGAGGAATGCTGAGTGTGGTCGCGCTGATGGTGAGATTCCTCAGTGAAGCCTCTGCGAAGAGGAAAGCACAGGTTTTGCTCCCTGTCAGTTCGCTGAACATCAGAGAACTTGTTGTGTAAATGCTGAGTCGGCATTCCTGTTTATAAATGTTTCTAAAATCTTTTTTTCCCACATTACTAAATCAAAATACTTTGTGCTATTTCAGCTATTTGAATATCAACAGTTTCAGCTCATTCAGGAGACTGGATGTTTTTTGTAAATTTTATGCTTTTCAAAATATTTTTCTTTATTTACAAAAAAAATTCCTACAAAAATACATTAGGATCTCTTGAGTTTAATAGAAAAACTGTTTGTGTTTACTTTTTGCTGGCCTGTTGCAGCTTTTAGCTTTTAGCTTGCATTGTAATATTTGTCTTTTGGCTAATGTTTTGCTACTTTTGGCTCCTAAATATCATTTGCTTCTTTTAGCTATTGTTTTACTACTTTCACCTTATAGCTCGCTTTTTGCAACATTTTGTTTGTAGCTTGTCTTTTGATATGTTTAGCTAGTAAGTTGTTGCATTTAATTTTTAGCTAACCTTTTGCTGATTTTATTTCTTCGCCAATCATTTGCTGTTTTTAGCTAATGTTTTTTGCAGTTTTTAACTGGTCTTTTGCTACTTTTAGCATCTAGTCAATTTTCAGGTTTTAGTTGATAATTAGCTATTTTTATTTTTAGCTAGCATTTTGCTTTTTTAGCTTTTAGCTAGTGTTTTTCTTTTTCAGTTTCTGCAGTCGTTATCACTCATCATTCACACAATATTCTTTCAGAAAATATCCTTTCTGGAGTTAGGTTTGAAGAGTAGAACTCTGTTGATCCTGAATCTGTTTAGGTAAAGCTTTAATCTGAGGTCGATATCTCACCAGGAAATGTCAGCTGCCCCTGTTGTTTGACAAGATCCAAACAGAGAATATCAGATCAGGAAGGTGTAAAGGTGATTACCTTCGTGTGATTACACGAAGCTGAGACATTTGACCTTAGGATTTAACAATGAGCAGCCTTAAATCACCTCTGTTTGCCCCCTCAATGAGGCCTCCTGGCTGGGTTAAGATGGCAGAAGGCCCCCCTCTGGGCGGCTCGTTTGACTCCTTATTCTGGTTCACTGGTTTCCCAGACGGCCATCGTGACTTGATGAGACTATAAGCCTCCTGTTGTAAAAGACTAAACTTACTTTGATTCTTTCTCTTGCTGTTGGAAAGCTTCTCTTGTGGCCTGCTGGTCATTATTCTCTGCTGAGGTGACTAAACGTCCAAGGGGAAATTCATGCAGGGGTCAAAGATTTCATCAGAAGTCTGTGACTTATACTCAGTGACATAAGCAACACTTTGAAAATGTAGCCATCATTTGTACATATATGAGCTTTAAGACATTTTTATAGAGCAAATATTGTAAAACAAATAAACGCTGATCAAAATCAAAAATCAAAAATAAAACATTAAAGGCCTTTAAAGTAAGATCATATTTTGTCACATGTTATTTTGTGATATGTTAGTGCTTGAAGTATGTATTCAGGACAACGCTCAGCTACATATAACTGATTAACAAGCACCCTTATCTAATTTTTGAAGCCAGCATTAGTCTCTGCTGCCACCTAAACATGCCTTATAGGAACAAGGACATGACTTGGATTATGGTATGAATAAGCTTAAAACTTAGACTGAGACACAGACTTAGTAAAAATGGTTACAAAATGTGTAGCTCTAATCTCTTTCACACTGTTAGCAGTCTGCTTCCCCTCATAGAAAGAATGATTTTGTGTGTGTGTGTGTGCATAAACCTGAATTTTACAAATATTGAGTGTTTAAAGATTATATAGATATAGTATCCTAGATTTAAGAGCTGGCGATGTCATTTGCAAAAAAATATATAGGTCTAGAATTTAAAGAACACCATGTCTTTGGTTGGTTTCATTCAGCAGCAATAACTTGTGGACGGGTGTCTTTATTTTGCACATTAACATGCACCGGGTGGGGGCGGTTCTGCTGCAGGTTTATCTGATTCACGAACTCCGATTAAATGTATTTCAATGTTCTTTGTTTTCACACGGTGAACTAATTAGAACAGTTTCCTTCCTGCCGGCGTCTGTAGTCTGCCGATAGCGCACTCTCATCCCAACAGCCTGAAAACATCCATCAACATGTTACAAATCTGCTCTTAGCCATCTATGAACTTCCTGTGTGTGTTTTTATGTACACAGCTGTCCAATCAGATGGAAGGTTTAGTTGTCCAAAGATTGCCAGTTTGTACATCATAGTCTGTGATTTTGTGGGACAGAGGTGATCCAGACTATCAGGAGCCCCTCTGTCCTGCCATGGATACTGTTAGCAAACCGTCCTGAGATGCAGAAGGGTCTGTGACGTCCTTAAGGCTATTTAAAGGGGCTTCGTGATTGGTTGCGACATCAGGAAATCAACACCCTGCTCATTTTGAGGTGACCGTATAATTAGGGTACAAGTGATACTGTTGCTGGCAACAGGTACTGGCTCTCGACTCTGCTGGAGTGTTGTACTACCTCAGCCTCATTTGTAGGGAAGCCTACACTGCTGTTTACTGGAAAACATGACGTGCAGCAAAAACAGTTTCCAAAAGGAGCAGAAAAGGCAGAAGACTGCGCTGCAAAAAGATAGATCGTAGGAGCTGAGAGAAAGGACAAGAAACGTCCTTTAAAATCCTCTATTTTTAAGGAGTGATACAAGCTGAGATCAGGTAATGTGCACTTTAAGATTAAATATTTGGACACAAGTTTTGCAAAGAGATTGTTTGAACAGAAAATCATTGCTAAAACTGCATTTTCTGCAATAATGTAATGCGAATGCTACATGCTAAAGGACTGCTAAAAACATGCCCAAAGTCTTGCTTTGACTCATTCATGCATGTTAGAGAAATCCTGCAGGGTTTTTAGGCAGCCATGC
>JAUBOC010000097.1:6991421-7001647 GCA_032275365.1 Anablepsoides cearensis | reverse complement strand
TTTGCATCCCTATAATACATATATATATATATATATATATATATATAGCATTGTGAGTAAGCATTAACACTAGAGTTGCCAAAAAGTCCCATATTAACTGGGATGTCCCGTATTTTAAACCAGATTGAATCATCCAATACGGGGAGTTCTTTGCTCTTTGTCCTTGTTTTATCATTGTGCATGTGACAATTGAAATGGAAGAAATGTAAGACTAATTTATGTTTATACACGCCAAGGTCCAATCTATGCCCAGATACAATATATGGAGACATTGGGGGATTTTTTTCTTTTGTGTTCTCTTGCAAAAGTTTTGCTTCTTGAAATGATGAATGAACATCAAAATAAAATGACAAAACAATATACAAAAACAATGTAAATCAATTAAAAATTCGAAACATAATAAAACAAAGCAATAAAAAAGATAAAATCACTACCAATAAAAAATAAGTAAAATCATTTGGGTTAAAACCAAAAAGTTTTTTGAAAAGATGGTTTTAGATAGATTTTAATGATGGTCAGTGAGGGGGGCTGCGTATGGCTGTGTTGACAGTCAATGCTGGGGGACAGGGTTGATGCAGATTAATCTAAATGACCTGCCTTTGTTAACACCCCCAGGTAACGCCCTCTGGTGGGGACAATTCTTCTGAAACTTTGAGGCCTGTCTTTTCATTAATCGTGTTTGCAGATTGCCAACATTCAAATTGCCATGTGTTTGACATCAGTGTAGCTTTGAACTATAATGTTTAGATTATGTAAATAACTCAAAACAACACCGGGGAGACTTGTTCCTGGTTTTGCCGTGGCCAGTCAGATATCTGCTTTCTGAAAAAGGATGTGTGACCATATGTTAGGGAAAATGATGATATTGTGTGGCTGCATAGAGTTAAATACCCAAATTATATGTATATACTATATCTTTATGTGTAAATGTTTTATGTTTTTAAGCTGAAATAGTTGATTTGGTAGTCCATGAACTTTGGTGTTTAGTTACTCATTAAGGTTCAGTCATACTTGTGCTTCAGACTGATGCACAGGACTCACAACACGAGAACCAGAGCAAGCGTTATAGGCATTTATACTTGACGCACATTGGTGCTGTATTCTCCAAAAGGACACGTGGCAGTACTCTCTACATAACCATTGTAAATGCAGTATAACAGAGAACACTTGACCAACACTATTTAAATGGAGCACACTTCAAGTTACAAAAATTGGAAGGTGACTGACCACATGCTGTGACACAGCGCAGGGTTGAGGACGGTGTGATTGTGTGTCACTGTTGGTGCGTGCACCCTCACACCATGTTCAGTGTGTCAAGTATAAACCAAGCTTTATAGTTTTCCTATGTATTTCAATGATGATGTCAGAGTTATCGCCTCTTTCTTGTGCGCCATTATTATTTCAGCATTTTTATTGATACGTTCTCTAGAAGGGTGTCATTCTCATTTGGATGGTGGTGTTTTATTCAAACAAAAGGAAAAAAATATCCATTTGAAAAAAATATACAACTGCGTATAGTTTTATAATAAGGAGCCTTTATTTTTCAAGAAATGAAATGAGAATCATTTAAGGCTTAATCGTTTTACATGGAATGTGTTTGTGTACATGTTTTTGCTACCTGGTGGGGATGATTTTTTAACATTTTCTCAACACACACAGGCTGGTGAGGTCCCGCTGTTCCTTATGGGGACAAAAGTTGGCTCCCATTGGGGGAAATGCCATTGATGTGTCAGGGGTTCAATTTAGGACTGAGGTGTGAATTGAGTTTAGGTTAGATTTAGGGTAAGGCGTCAAATTTAGGATGTAAAAATGACTGGCAAATGAATGGAAATCAATTCAAAGTCTCTTTGAGGATAGAAGAACAAACGTGTGTGTGTATGTGTGTGTGTAATGTACAGTACATCAGCCGGCCCACTGACAGCACAGGCTGTTTACCGCCCTTCTCCCATATTTGGCTGAGGCTGAGCCCTCAAACATGTCTGGAATAGCTGGTCAGAGACAGACAGAGACAGATAGTGAGACAGACACACGGAGGCTGGGAGGGAAAGGGGTCGACAAGATCACTGAAACATTTTAAACGCAGAGCATTTAGTGTTTTTTTGTTAAACATATTCATCTGAAAGACAAGACCAAGAGATTAAAGAATGGGCAAAAATCAAAGAATTAAGAGGAGCAGCTGAAGAAGCCAACACTGGTGAGTGTACGGACACTGAATTACAACTTTTGCTTTCCAATTTGAAAAAACTAATTGGTAAATGTAGCAACTTTGCAAAGAAAGAAAAAAAATCTAATGTTCTCAAATCATAACCTTGGCAAAATCTGACTTACTTTGGCAGTGCTCACGCAATTTAAAATATTGTCTTTTTTAAAGTAAATGACAAGAGAGTTACTCTGTTTGTCTGTTTGTTGCGTTTCCATGACAGCACGGTTGTGTTCTTTGTGTTTGGCGCCTATAATGTACCAAATGAGTCATGGAGCAAGCAATTTGTGTGTGGAACATTTTATGAGCGGGCTGTAATTTGGGTACGCCAAAACTATTAGGGACTTTGATTGGGAATGGCCTGAGCGCTGCAGAGAACTTAGGCTTGGATGCAGCACAGGACAGAACTCTGCTTTACAAATGAGGCCAGAATTTTCTTTTTCTTTTTTTCTTTTTCTTTTTTTTTTTGAAGCGAGATACTTGAAGAAATATGGGGCCTCTTGTGGTATATGTGACCCGATTGCAGGACAGATTCTGCGTTGAAACTGTGAAGCTGCATATATTCAGTTTGTCTAACAAAATGTTACAATACAAGTATTTTTAAACCAGCCTGTGTGTACTTCACGAGGCCTGTGTGTGTTTGTGTGTGTGTGTACTTCATGAGCCCATAATGCTCCTAGTTAGGCCTCTTGTTGACAGCACGGTGAGTTGTAACAGCAGGTTCAAATCCCGGTCCTAGAAACCCTGTTGAGTTCCTCCTCTTAATATTTTTACTGTTTATCAATCATCCACTTCTTTAACAACTATAATAACAAATCCTCATTTCTTTACATTCTAGAAAACTAAGTCAATAGTATCAGATTTAATTTGATCTAATAAATGACTTAAAGTTACTAGAAAACAAGGTTAGACATATACGACTGCACATAAAACACAAATTCAGATAGGTGGATGTGTCCAGGTCCCTGACAGACCAGGCATGTAAACTATTTATTTTATTTTTTATATGGCCATTTAATTGAAAAATTCTGAAAAGAGATGTAGCATTTTAAACACGCAAACAGGGTAAATCATCATCATTTCTCCCCCTTCCCGCTGTTCTGCATGTGATTAGATGGTGCAATGAAAAAATGGTCTAGGCCAGGGCTATTCAACTAAATTGCTCTGAGGGCCACAGTTACTGGAAAATGTTCTCAATCTATAAGACAACAAATTATATAGTTTTTTTGTAAAAAGCCTGATTTATTTTGTTTAAAAATGTAAATATGAGTTTTCAGTTCAGTTTATTTATACAGAATGAATATTAAACAATTCAGTTTAAAGCTGGTAGGCAAAAACTCCAGATAACTCCAGATATCAATCAAATAAAAAATTAAATGGGTAATATTCTTTGAATGAATGCATGTCGCCCATTGCCAATCAAGTCAAAGTCATAATTTAGAATAGCTACCCAGCTGCATCTTGCAAGATGTCTTGGAGTCTGTGTTGAAGATAACTTTAAGCAACTGCCAGACCAAATTTGAGCTTAGTATTTGTAAAATGGACTATGGTATGACCATGTTTGTAATGCTGAGCTATGGTGGCAAATCCTGAATTGGATTCACTTTTAGGAGCTGTAAATAAGCAAATGTCTTCATGTAAAATAATGTAACTGTTTCTTATACATTTTTTATACTTGTGTTGAAATAAAGTAGTTAAAGTGTTCAAAATCCTTTTTTTGTTTATTTTCTCTGAGACATAAATGTAGTTGATCAAAGCTGCCAGATCCACATCTGATACGTCGACATTGAGGTGAGACAGAAGGCAGAGTCACTGTTTTGATGGCAGCTGATCCTCAGAGGGGATGGATGGATGGATGGATGGATGGATGGATGCGTGTCATGGAGTCAAACTCATTTTCAGTGAGGGCCACATAAGCATAATGGAGGCCCTCAAAGGGCCAGTTGTAATTAACTTTCACTAAACACATAATGTTACTTTCCTTTTACTGACTAAATATGAAATAAATAATACAGTAATACTATTAAATGTAAAAGTAAATGATGTGTTTATTTTGTGGGTTGTATGGTTTTACTCACTGATGAGTTGTGGTAAGTTGCTGTCGTTTTGAAATTTTAACTCTCCCAGTTTCGAAAAATAAAGAAATTCAGTTTTCTAAAACTTGCAATACAACATTCAGCACAATACCCATACATTTTCTCTTTAATTAATACCTTCATATATGGCAAAATCATCTATCTACCAGACAGACAAAGACTCTAACAACCCTCTGTAGAGAGGATAGTGAGAATATTCTACATGTGAATTTACATGCATAAATTGTGTGTCTACAATAGCTTAGAAATCTACGCTCCCTAGTTTTACTGGATAGGAAGCAAAGCTTCTTCAACCCCAAAATAAAAGTCCAGTGTTTTTGTTGTTTTAAATGTTTAGGTTTGGATTAATGGTTCCATTAGTTTCTTTGGACAAAAGTGATTTTGACAGTAAAATAAATATAATGTACTACAAAATCAAGTTTATCTGATGACGTGCTGAACTCTGTATTGCCCCATAAAAAACACTGACACGAAGACATGAATCAGACATGACTGGGGGTCAAAATTACTGACAGACAGCCGGACGGATAGATTTTTATGACAGCCACTCAGATGTCAGACAGACGGACGGATGGCTGGATGGGTGACATCATCCTGAAAGCAATCGTCGACACGATCACATCACGTCACCTCAAACTGTGACAGCTGGACAGCGAAGGCGAGACTGAGAGGCAGACACTGCAAATATAACAGCTGTTCTTGTACCAGTCGCTGATACCCCAACCACGACACCTTTTTCAGTGATAAACTTAACGTAAACTTATCCCTTATGAGAGGCTTTCTCTTTCTCACTCAGGCTTCACTAAGGCAAAATAAAGTTTTCTGACAGCCTTCCACCTGGTAATCAGAAGTATTCAGCTACAACTGATGAAACTGATGTGCAGTATGTTCACAAGGGAATATGTTATACAGTAATTAGTCCTTCTCAAGACTGAGCTGATAAGACAATGTTTTATGTTAAAATGTGGAACACAGTGCAACATACTACAAAATACACAATGCAATTAAATGCCTAGTATTCCTTGAAGGATTGCTAGTGCTTGTGGACAAACTTGCTAATAGATAGTGCCCACACAGCAGTCAGGTGTGGGCCAGATGTGGTGTCAAGTTGACACTACTTCTTGCATGGCAAGTGGTTTTTCAACTGGATGTGGACTAAGTCTGGCAATGAGGGCACTGTTTTTAAGATGGCACGCCACAATAGGCCCGGCTGTTGTTTGGTTAATGGGGCCCAAATCTACCCATGTCACAACTGGCCCAGATCTGGTTTAGTTTAAGTGGTGGTGGCCCATGCATGGACCATTTCTGACAAAGCACAGCTGGGCGCACCAAAGCTCACCATCAAACTTTGTGATTTCTGGGGAGAGTGCATTGTGTGGGCCAGAACTGGGCCAGACACATTTTTCTGTATGGATGTCAATTTTAACTGGTAATACTGAAAGTTTAAGCAAATGTGATGCAAATTGTGTAGAAACTTAGAGTATTTGTTGTGAATGACTCTCAGCTACTACCACACGAAGTTTTAGCTAAATATCTGTACAATCATCTAATTTAGAGCCATTTTTGTGTTTGATAAAATGTTAGCTGTGGCGCTTATCTTGAATTGGGTTGACTCAAAAATGTAATCAGTTGCAGTTGTGTCCTTATTGACTACTTTATTAAAATTTAACTAAAATGATGAGTTCAAGAGATATTTTGCAAACACTACTGACAGACACAGGCAACACACTACTGCCCTACCACTGCTACTAGCCTTTTACGTAATTTTTAAGACAAAAGGGCACTATCAGCTGCCTCCACTTGTTTTGTTGTTGGCACATGTGCTTCATCCCAGGTAAGATTAATTTCCTGCAGCTCTGATTTCAGCGTCCTTTGCCAAGTTGCTTTTGGCCTTCCCTGTTTCTTTTTACCAGGTGCTGTCCATCGAAATGGTACTTTAATAATATGCTGACCTTCCATTTTCAGTACATGGCTCAGCCAATTGAAGATGATGATGTTTTACCTCCATCCTCTACCTGTCTTATTTGATATTCTGGCATAGATTTTTTTTGTCATTCTCATGGGCCCAATATGCCACATATAGTGTAGACACTTAGACACCTATTGTGAAAGACATACAATTCTCACATTGATCTTACTCTCCAACACTCAGACCCATCCATTTTCTGCCGCTTATCTGGGATCGGGTCGCAGGGGCAGCAGCCTAAGCAGAGAGACCCAGACTTCCCTCTCCTCAGCCACTTGGTCCAGCTCCTCTGGGGGAATCCCGAGGCGTTCCCAGGCCAGCCAAGAAACATAGTCCCTCCAGCGTGTCCTGGGTCTTCCTCTGGGCCTCCTCCCAGTGGGACCTGGTGAAGTGTTCCGGGCACACTCAGACCCATACAGCAAAACAGACTTAACGTCACTGTTGTACAGCCAAAGTCTGGCAGTAGCAACATGTTTTTCCCAATCGTGCTGAAATTACTTTGGTGGTTCTCTTGTCAGGACTTCTATTTAAGGCCTGGTAAGTTTATGTTATAGTAGACATGTCAGTTTAGCACCCAGACTCTTTTCAAAGCCACCCACACACCAGACAGGTGTGGGCCAGATCTGGTGTCAAGCTGGCACTGCTGACTGACTGGCAAGTGGTTTGTCAACTGTACGAGGGCCAGGTCTGGTAATGATGGCACCGTTTATATGATGATGTGCCACAACTGACCTGACTCTGGTTTGGTTTATGTGCCCCAAGTCTGTCAATGTCACCACTGACCCAGTTAGGATTTGGTTTTTGTGGTGCTACCCCATGCATGGACCACCTCTGGGCCACCAAAAGGATCGTCATTCTTTGAGCTATCTGTGCCCAGTGTTAGACTGTTTAGTGCATTGTGTGGCCCAGAACTGTGCCAGACAAATTTAGCTATGTAGGCATGTTCTGATTTAGCAGAATGTGGTTTTGGTGTTGTCTTACCTAAATGTACAAGATATCAGCTGCAAAACCTGGATTATGCCGTTATTTGCACCAAAGTTTGTGTTTAGTCATCTATTTCCCTAGGAACAATTCTCACATGTACCTTAACTGTAACATTTTCATTCATTTATTGATACCCTGTCTTTTAATGTTAAATGTCCTTTACATGTCCACATTTAAAGCTTGACCAGATGATACAGCAATAAGAGTGTTTAAAGCTATGGTCTATTTATAATAAACCATTACCACAGGTGTTAAAAAGCCTTTTTAATTGCATTTGGTGCTGAAATGAAGCAAGAGACACTCAAGTGACCACCTAATAGAATAGCAAAAATGCAGGTGCTGTGTTTGTGTGTTATAACATTTTTTACCCTGTAAGACCCCTTTTTCATAAAATATACAACCTTGTGAGGACCCACTGCTTATTTAAGACTAAAGTGAATTCATGGATGATTAAGTATGTGGTGTAATGGTTAAGTATTTGGGTTAAGTATGTGGTGATGGATAGGGGTCATGGTTCAGCTATAGAGATCAATGAAAAATTGAATAGAAGTCAATGTAAAAGCCCTGTGAAGATAGAAAGAGATGATGCGTGTGTGTGAGTGTGTGTGTGCGACAGTGTATGAGCAAGACTTTTGGCACAAGAAAGGAAAGCACCTGCCACACCAGAGAATGTTGAGCACACACACAGGTGTGGGTTTGTGTGTTAGAGACACTCACTGTGGCAAACCCCTGAAGAATATGTGTGTACTTATATATATATTACAGCTCAAGTCAGAATGGGTTTTAGTGAATACTGGAGCAAGGGGTGGTGGGTTTAAAGCACAAAGACTGACACGTTCCTGTCAGCTGCCAGATTGGGAGGCGAGTTGTTAGCCATTTGTGTAAGCAAAGCCTCTGTGAGTCAACTGATCTAATTTGAGCCCTGCTTTGGCTATTTATTGACACCAGAGGAAAGCTATTTGCTCTGTACAAATACAGAGCCTGTTACGTCATTCATAATTACCATCATTAGATATAATACCTGACTAGAGAGCTCATTTTCACACCTTTAATCTGTCTTATTTAGAAGTATTTTCAGATTTAGATTCAGATTCTCTTTATTGTCATTCAAACATAACTTCAGGGATGCAATGTAGAACGAAACTGCAGTTAAGAACACCCATTCAAGACGACACACATGACAAAACATGGGGGAACAGGTGAACAGGTCATTCGGCAACCAGGGTAGCGCTACATTTTACAGCTGGAAATACACAATAGAAAAGATGAGTTAAAACAATTGCTCTGGTCCTATGTTTACATCAGAAACATAAGATCATGCACATGTTAACAAATAAAATCCTTCCGATGGCATGATAGACAATTGTGGTAGTATTGCGGTTATAAAAACTCAGTTCCAGAGCAAACTGTCCAAATGTCCATGTTTTAAACAAAGATCTTTGTGTGATCAGTCTCAGCTACCACATTAAATTTTAGCACAATATTGAAAAAATTGCCTAAGTATACATTTTTGTGTTTGTAATCATTAATAAATATTTAAACTGTGATGAATTTGTAAGAGTTTCATTAAAACCTCATCAAGTGTTTCATGAGAGATTTTACTAGCAGACAGGCAATAACATGATCTCCAGTCTTTCATGGCTATGTGTAATATCATGGCTAACGCCAAGTGATCATTAGCCAAGGAAACAACTTTATCTTTTAGCATAACTTGGTGTGTTAAATATTCTTTCTCTTCATGTCAGACCAGGGGTCAGATTTGTAAAGCTTGCGTACGCCACTTTTTACGCAAAGGTTGTGATTAATAAAATCCAAACTTGATGTGAAAATGTGCGGTCCCTCACGCCAGCTCTGACCCATGTGTACGCTCAATTTGGAGACGGGAAGCTGCGACACAGATGGTGAAGTGAGGAATTATAGCCACACTGTGTAATGATCACTGTCAGATATTTAATTTACCTTCATAATCAGACTTAGATTTTTATTCAACTTTATCTTAAGCTTTCTTAACAGTACTATTTATTAAAAAATAGTACTATTTATGCTTCTGCTGGTGAGCCATAAGGACCTTTGAAATAAAATTCTTAAGTCTTAAATAAAAGTTCACGCATCTCCATTCATCTCCCTCCTCCTCAGACGACCCTGACCCACCCTCGCCAGTGTGGATGTTATAAAAAGTTCTCTCTTTAAAGTCTGTATTTCTCACATGCAAGTCTGTGGGGATGTGTGAGGGGGTGAGGAGACGTCAGCCACAGATAACAAAGCAGGCAGGAGGGGGAGGACGGGGGAGAAGAGCGGTGAACTTATTTCTAACTTTATCTGACTTATTTAATTTAATTTATTGTTTTTATCGTCCTGCAGGCTTTTTGTATGGTTTCCACAGAATCCTTTATAAATTTAACCCCTGGTCTTTTATCACATTCAGCAGCAAGGAGAGAGTCACTAAAGGACAATGTGAAGAATGCATCAACCTGAAACTGATCAGAAATTTCTAAGTACCTCATCACTTTTACCCACGTATTTAGACTCTTCTTTCTTCTAAACCATGAGCCACAAAGCGATTGTTACACCGTGCTGTAAAAAGCAGACGTGTGCAGGAAACTTTCTGAGAAGCTCATATAGCATGCATCCAAACAAAAAAGTTGAAGGAGCTAAATTTGAGACAGCTGGGTGAAAATGTGACTACAGTCGTAAGCATCATTTTTATACTTTGTTGGACTCAGGGAAACTGCAGGTTAGCTTGTTCTCATGTAGCTACAGTTCAGCTTTTGTCTTCTCAGTTATTTAGTATCCAGATGACAGTACTTGGACTGCTTGGTTGCAAACTGTGTGCAAAATAACACGACCCAGCAGACCTTCAAAATTTACCCTTTGAGGTTTACACTTAGAAAAGGTCTCAAAATATACTCTACCAATTGGTTGATATCAGACTTAAATAAATAAGTGTGTATATAGGTATATAAGACTTTATATATAGACT
>JAUBOC010000097.1:6975989-6991321 GCA_032275365.1 Anablepsoides cearensis | reverse complement strand
TTACTTTAAATGAAAAAAGGAAACATAAAATATTGTCCCCATGAATAAAGACAACCAGTCAAAAACAAATGTCCTCAGTATCAGCATGGAGGTTCATGAGGATAGGTGAACTTGGCCTTGGCGGAGGTTAGCACTCTCTGAGTGCTTCTAGTTTGTTTTTGAATAATGACGAATCGTAATGAAAAGAAGAAATGACACAAGAGTAACAAGGCTATTTTTAAAGTGTAAGGAGTAGAAGTAAAAAGTTGGCTGAAAAATGTTACTCCAGTAAAGTATAGATAGCAAAAATGTCCACTCAAGTAAAATAATGAAGTATTTTTACTTTGTTTCTTGATACTTCCAGCTCTGACTTTGCCTTTGGCGTCAAGCTTACAAAGTAATATCTTGTTACTCAAAACGTTGTTTTTGCATTTTCAGTACGTTTGTCTCTCGCTCTCAGCGATGACATATCAAACAGCAATGTGTGGTTTCTCGATTTGACCAACAACTGGAAATGATGCCACACTAGCATGGTTAAGTCATTTCTGCCTTTTAGAATTGAAAGATCATTTTTTAGAGCAAGAACAAGAACACCATATCTTCTTTCAAAGTTCAAAATGAGCCAAAGAAAAAGCTGAAAAAAAAAGTAGCAACATATATATAAACACTGTAGAAAATCTTAATCTGAGGTCCTATAAATCTTAAAAAAAAGAAGGGACATAAGTTATTGAGGTTGAAAATTGTTTAATTCATCAAACTTATTGTGCAGAAAGTGGAGGGAACCCCCAGTGACCCCCCCCCCCCCCCCCAAGCTGAATTCAGCTGCTGGGAACTTTAAAAAATCATCCAAGAATGCCAGCTCACCCCTCTCGACACCCTCAATGGTTGAGCCCCACCTCACTCCAGCAGAGTACATGTTGGGTGATGGGAGGGCATAAATCAGAGGGGACAGGGATAGTCCGTGAAGAAGCTCAGAGATATAAAAAAGAAAGATGTTTATTAGAAGCTACCGGAGGACTGAAAGGAGATTAATTAACGTTTCATGAGCTGTCTGGTGTCAGTGGCATAATTTCTCTCAGTACAGGTAAGAGAGATGTTTCTGGTGAGTTTTATATTATAATTATGACTTCCATGAGTGTGGCTTATAATTAGGACATAAGATTCTGAACTAATTCCAATATTCCAAACAAATGTAACTCTAAACCTGCATTTATACTTTGATAATGTGTCAACATTTGGAGTGACCGCAGGAACAAACTGTGTTTACAGCTTCCTCGCCTGCCCTCTCTGTTGCTGCTGGGCCCAGTAGTTGTTGTTGACATGGGTTTTGAAATAGCTGCAGTCCGAGTGATCCACCATCTGTCCCAAGGGTTTGCTCTATTTGGAACAGCACACATACGAGCCAGCCTCGGGCATGTATATGTTGTGTATCACTTTGCAGAAGTATCCTACTTAAGGGACTCCAGCGGCTTTTTTATTGTTATCTCAGAGGCAGTACATGTGTCAGTCATGCCATCGTTTTGGGTTGAATATTATAATTTTTTGACCAGAAACCACTTTGAAGAAAACAACTTGTTCTGTCCCAGTTCAATCTAGAGTGTTCAAACTGGCTGTGACGCAACCTAGCCCCTATGGACCTTTGCTGACGCAACATGACATGTGCTTTAGAACTACAAATTGGATATTAATAGACCCAGATAGTTTGTGTTTCTGGCGGGTGGGCTGCATGCTGAGCCTTAGGATTGCAAGAGCTGGGTGCAGTGGCATATGATTGAATGAACCTTTCCCATGTAAATATAACCTGTTTTGAAGCTACTAAATTTTGACCGAACCAACTCTTGCATAATAATGAGGTATTAAAATAGCCTCAAATGTTACATTAGTTTTAAAGTATTTGCCTCTTTATGACTCTTTCAGATGTTGCTCACACTCAAGGTCCGCTTGATGGAAGTCTTTATGCTCGAGTCTGCAAGAAAGACTCCTTGGAGGGAGTTGTTACCATCAATGGCCTCCCAACTCGTGAAAACCCCCTGAAGAATGCAGAGAACTCATTACAGCAGAGCAACCATCCACTTCAAACAACTGAGCAGACCCTTCCTGTGACAGGCCACACCTCTCTCCCAGCTGTAGACCATACTCTCTCCGTGAGCAGTGACTCGGGCAACTCAACTGCATCCATCAAGACTGATCGTACCGATGAGCACAGCCAGTCCTTGCAGATTGCCACAAGTCAAAACAACCCGACAGCTCACCCACCACTCAGCCCACAAGAGAAAAGAGAACTTGACCAACTTCTGAGCGGCCTAGAGGCAACAACTCAGCGACAGGCCTATTTGTCCACATCCACCAGTCCAGGAGGAGGCGTGAGACACCTGGTCCCTGCACAGGTGCACGTCAACGGTGCCCACACAAGGCTTCTTGCGGTACCTTCAACAGAGGAACGCGAAACAGATATTCTTGACGAAGAGCTGCCTAATAGCCAAGAGGGCAACAGTGTGGACAGCCTGGGTACCCTCTCATCCTTAGAGGGTCAGGCAACACCAGGTAGTCTCTACTACCAATCGCAAACACCTGTCAGTGTCCAGAACGACGGCCCGTATCTTGAAAGGAACGTTCTCGGGGAAAAGCTGAACGAAATGCCTGTGCATGGAGTACGCACACCTACAGCATTACAAGAGAGGGCTGTAGACTCACCATCGCCCCAGGGGGGATACAACAACTACCAAAATGGAGGAGGGATGTACCGCTCACAGTCCTTTGGGAACCAGCCAGCCAGTAGCCCTGAAAACAACTCTAAGCTGATGCCCAGGGCCCCTGAGAGGAGTACCAGCAGTCGAGAGGCTGTTCAAAGAGGTCTCAACAACTGGCACCAGCATAGTCTCCCAGATGATCCCTTTGGGCCTCCTCTTCAGTCAACCCACAGCCTTCCCTACTTCCCAACCCCAGCCTCACAGCAAGACATCGAGCAGTCCATCGAGGCACTAAACATGCTAATGCTCGATCTAGACCCAATCAACTCGCACATGTCTAAGTCCCACAGTGCGCCATCTGGGGATACAAGCATCAGTTCATCCCAGATACCATTCTCTCAGACCCTGGCCAGGCCTTCCTACCAAGGGGACTCTGCTATCCATGGCTACCACAACTCTGGGTCAGTAAATAACACCCATTATCCGCCCCAACGGTCAGCAGGGAGGGTGCCAACAATGCCAAACCAGAGTCCAGGTATGGATTCTTCAGTGCAGTCTTCTCAGAGGTCCAACAGTGGCTACCAACACCAGAGCACTACCCCCACACACACTCCTGAACCCTACCTCCACACACGCCAATCACCCCACCACTACCCCACGGATTCTTCTTCTTCTAACCTCAACCAACAGAAGCCAATAAACTCATACGCAGGAGTTTCACACTCCCCGGACCTGCAGGGTCCATCTCCGTATCCAGGCTACAGCACCTCTTCTTCTCCACTTCCTGCTCTTACCCCGCAGCCTAAAGACACGTCTCCTTCACCTTTGCCCAGGGAGCAAGATGCAGAGGAGGAGACACTAAACTTGGAAGGCCTAGTTGCACATCGTATTGCCGGTAAGGTGTCCTCACATTTTTTTTGTTTTTGATGAAGCTGTACGAAAAATAATAAATAAAGGTAGAACCTTACAGCACATTTGTATTATAGGCTTTAAACGATACAGAGGGAACTAAATGGGATCTAAAATGCTGACAGAAGCTAACAGAAGACTCTGTAGCAGAACGTGAGCAGTGCAGCTTTCAGCAGTTTGTGTTACAGATTTATCATGAGGGGTGCGGGGGGGGGGGTTCTGTATTGGTGGAATGACCTGTGCTCATAAAATTAGCTCTGCAGCTCAAATGAAGCAGAGCTGGTAAAAATATGGGAAGGGGAATAATAATAGCCAAGCATTCAGAAGCTTCCCTGCATTATCTGCATTCAGAATGTACCTTCATTAGGACCACTGTAGAAGCTCTTTGCTGCCTCCCAGTGGAGCAACAGTGTAATATCCATTTAAAAACATTCCCTCTGGTCAAGCTGATTACACAGACATGAGTTTTGTCTTTTAAAAAGGTTTTAAACAATCCCATTTTATCCTTAACTCACTTGCGAGTGATTCCCACTATTCACTGTTCTGATTTTCACCCATTTTTTTTCTTTTTGTGTTTAATCCATCTTCGTTCCCATCATTGCTTTCGTCTGCACCTCTGTCACCCTCTCCTTTTCGCTCCTGAACCCCTTCCCCCTGGAACAGAGTACAACGCTCGTATTCGGGGCATCAGTGAAAGCATGACACCTCAACAATCTGACCGCCATCGCTCCTATTCCTTCTCTGGTTTGTTCACTTTCCCTCACCTTTATTTTCCTCATTTATTTTTATTGATCTTTCTGTTCCTGCACCAGCTAGGTTTTTTTTCTCTGCCTCCCAACCATTTCACTATAATTTAAGATCTTTTATGGTGGCTTTTTCCATGACTTTTAATCATTTCCTCTCTCAGGTCTGTTTGTGTTTCCACACTGCTTTTAATTTATCCTGTTACATCCAGCTGTTTTATCAAACTGTTTTTGCACGTGCAGTCCCGCCTGGTAAAGATGTAACGTGGCTTTTCAGGGGTTCGTACAAGAGGGATGACTCCAGAGGTGACGCAGGAGACAGGTAGACGTCGGACCACAAGCGAGGGGCAGTATCAGAGCAGCCATGATAGCATGTCAACGGGACATTCGCCAGACTTTGCCAACAATCTGTCCCTTAACCCAGGAGGAAGACCCAGAGAGGTACAGTCAAAAGGTTTCTCTGTAATTTGACTTTTCTACATTTTTTTGTCACATTGATATATTATATATATAATATATTAACCAGATAGAATCCTTTTCTGGAACAATTGTTTCAAACATCCCATTTAGGTATCATTTTTTAATAGCCATCCATCCATCTATTATTTCTTCCCACTTCTTCGTTTCAGGGTCACTGGTGACCATATCTAGCAGTCACTGTGTGAGTGGCAGGGTACACCCTGGAGAGGTCGCAAGTCCATCACAGGGACACATAGAGACAAACAACCATTCACTCTCTCACTCACACCTAGGGACAATTTAGAGTTATCAATTAACCTGACAGTCATGACTTTGGTCTGAGGGAGGAAGCTGGAGTGCCTGGAGAGAACCCACGCATGCACAGAGAGAATAATGCTAACTCTACACAGAAAGATCCCTGAGCTGAGATTCAATCCGGCCACTTTTTTTTCTATTAACTAAGCTACTGCTCAATTGGTCAATACAAATGTTGCATTTTGGGGCTAAATATTAAATGTATTTCTCTTTTACAGGGTCATATGCACAGTTATCGGGAGGCGTTTGAGGACACTGAGGCTGCACGTCTCGCCAACAGTCCCACTTTTGGAGGAAGTGGTAGGAAACCCAACACTCCTCCCAATGACCCCCACTTTCCAAATGTAACCAAAAACTCTTTACTCGAAACTGTGCAGGTTTGCAGTACTTGTAGGTGTAGGGTGCTCCACAATCTTCAGCTTTGAAAGAACTTCACTTATACTCTGTTTTGTGTTTCAAAGCTAAATAAATTTGCTGTTTCTTTTTTCTATATAACAAGACTAGTTTACACATTAAAATCAATTTTTTATAGTTATAAAAAAGGATGATAGAAAAATATATTTTAAACCACAAAATGCAAAAAAAAACTATTAAAAACATAAATATATAAAGTACTTATCAACTATAGTGACTTACAGAAATTGAGAAACATCATTCAAAATGTTTTATTTTATTCATCATATTCATCATTATTCATTATATTTATATAATATGTTAAGTTCACGAAACATATCTTTTCAAGTTAATGAGTTTTTTGTCATTTTCTCAACAGAAATCATATTTTACTCTTCTTGTTTTCAAGGTTCATCTGAAAACACATTTGTATTCAGTGACTAATAATTTTGTTTTATGTTGTGTCTTAAATGGTTTTTATTTTTGGTACTGTTTATAGTTTTGTGTGCAGCACATTGATCAGCAGTAGTTGTTTTCAAACTTGGAATATAAATACATTTGATTTATGTTGAAATATTCAAGCTTGTTTTCTTGAAAAAAGAAAACGTATCTTGAAATAAGACAAATAGCTCATTAGCTTGAGATATTTTTTTTGTTTCAGAATACCTATGGAGCTAAAAAATTTGTTGTTTTTCTTTTATTCTGTGGTAATGACACCACTTCACTTAACTTCTCAGGAAAATTGTTTATTTGCCCCAATATAAAACACTCCTCTTTCTTGAAATAACTTTGCTGTGTTTTTATCTGAGATAACTCAAAACAATTCTCAAAAAGAAAAGTTTATTATTATCTTGAAATACTGACTGAAGCCACTTCTTGAAAATAAGTAATTTATCATTTTATTTAAAGAATACAATGTTAGCTTTCCCAGAAAGACAAGCTATTTGCCTTGTTGTATTGAGATTACATTTATTTTTCTCAATATCTTTTTATTATTTTTAGATAACTTCACACATCTTCTTAAAAAAATGAAGTTATCGTAAAAACTTTTATTTACCCAAAATAGAAACATGTGATCCAAGAATAAAAAGCACTCCGTGAATGGTCAATCAGGATTTATTCCAATTGCAGTTACACATCATGTCACACAGGGCAGTGGTACAAAATGTGTAAAATGAGACAGTCTCAAATACACTTATTTATACAGTATGTTATCCAAAACAGACAATAACACCTCTCCAAACCAATTTAAAAATAAATTACAACAGAAATTTATTTTCAAATTAAGTCAAAATAAAAAAAAAAAATTAAACTCAAATGAACCTTTCCCTCTCTTTTTATTTTATTTTTTTTTTGAGAGAACACAATTGCTGGAGAGGAGTTACGTCCAGATTTGAGTCTGTGTTTGATGCTGGCAGGATCAGATGTAAGGCTTTACATTTAGTCGTCCACAGATGTCAGAACAGAACTGGACAGGACAGGACAGGACAGGACAGAGGCGACAGGCTCTCTCTCCTCTTTTCAGACTTTTTGCAGATGCTGTCAACAAACTACAGTCCTGCAGCGGTCAGTGCACCAACCTTTGTGCCCATTAGTCTTTCAAGTCGCCAGTTTCTTCAAAGTCGTGCTGTGCATGGACAGCTTCAGATAGGTGCTTCCTAAATTATGCTTGGTTGGACATACCTTATCTCTTCACATGTTAACAGACTTTTAAACTGCACCTTAAATAGGAAAATGGATGAGTAAAACAGGATGATGATGAAAAACGAAGAGTAAAAAAAATCTTCTAGTTAAATGTTTTGAGGTCTCAAATTACTTTTTTTCAGTAACTGACATTAACCATTACTTTGTCACACTGAACATTTCCTTCTGAACTGAAAAAGAACAAACAAAAACACAAGATAAAAGAAATAAAAATAAGAAGCTTTACAGAAGACTCCGTTATTTAGATCAGGGATTTTATGCCAGACTCTGCGGACTCATGAGAGAGAGAAGAGAAGAAAATAAATAAATAAATAAATAAATAAATAAATAAATAAATAAATAAATAAATAAATAAATAAATAAATAAATAAATACAAATAAATACAAATAAAATGAAACAAAATAAAATAAAATACAATAAAAAATAAACACTGCAGCAACTATTAGTTTTAGTACAAAAAATATGTGGAAGGTAATCTATTAATATATATAATATTAATGTGCACTATGTCAGGACATCTGTCTAATCAAAGAAGATATAATCCTACGGTGAATGGTTGACCCAAAGTATATAATAAAAAGCATAAAGATTAGAACAACTGAAAGATAAATGCTAAAATTTCTAGATAAGATCCAAATTAATGAAACCTGTACATACAATTTGTTAATATCATCTCAAAGGGAATTTTATAAAACCTACTGAAAACAAGTATGGCTGTTCTCAATGTCTGTAGACAGTCAGTCAGTTAACATTAAGCATTTCAAAAAGACTCAACTAAGTTTGTGTTTATATTATTAGAGTTTACAATCTTATAAAATTTCTGTGAAGAATAAAAAATAAATATCAAAAATGTAGAGACTCATTTAAATGTTCTTTTCTACAAAATTTAGTAGCAAATAAAGTGTAGTTCTTCTGTGCACTCATAAGCCTCCCAGACATTTTCTTCAACACTCCCAACAGTAAGACCAGGGGGTGTACCAACAGGGGTAAGTCCTGGAGTTGTCCTGGCATGAGGGGGTCCTGTAGGTGTGTCAACGGGAAGAGGTACTGCAGGTGTGTCAACAGGAAGAGGTACTGCAGGTGAATCAACAGAGAGAGGTAATGTAGGTGTGTCAACCGGAAGAGGTACTGCAGGTGAATCAACAAGAAGAGGTACTGTAGGTCTGTCAACAGGAAGTGGTACTGTATGTGTGTCAGTAGGAAAGGGTACTGCATGTGTACCAACTGGAAGGGGTACTGTCGGTGAATCAACAGGAAGAGGTACTGTAGGTGAATCAACAGGAAGAGGTACTGTAGGTATAACAACAGGAAGGGGTACTGTAGGTGAATCAGCAGGATGGGGTACTGCAGGTGTACCAACAAGAAGAGGTACTGTAGGTGTGTCAGTGAGAAGAGGCACTGTAGGTGAGCCAACAGGAAGAGTTTCTAGAAGTGTGTCAACAGGAATAGGTACTGTAGGTTTATCAACTGAAAGAGGTCCTGTAGGTGTACTTATCTGATGATCTCCTGGAACATTGCGAGCTACTCGATGTGTATCAGCATGAGAGACTGCTGGTGGTGAACCAACATGAGGGACTCCTGGTGGGGTACGAGCAATAGAAAATCCTGAAGGGGTACCAACATTAGAAGCTCCTGGAGCGGTACCAACAGTAGAAGTTCCTGGAGCAGTACCAACATTAGAAGCTCCTGAAGCAGTACCAACATTAGAAATTTCTGGAGTGGTACCAACCATAGAAATTCCTGAAGCGGTACCAACATTAGAAGTTCCTGGAGCGGTACCAACATTAGAAGTTCCTGGAGTGGTACCAACATTAGATGGTCCTGGAGCGGTACCAACATTAGGTGGTCCTGGAGCGGTACCAACATTAGAAGTTCCTGGAGAGGTACCAACATTAGAATCTCCAGGCGTGGTGCCAACATTAAAAGCTCCTGGAGGGGTATTAATCTGGGGCACTTCTGTTGGTATACCTGTTGGTACCCCTTCAACAGGAGGTACATCTCCTGCAGCTCCATGTGAGCCAGTGTGGCCCAATCCATTGTTCCATTTGTTCACCTTTAATGCTGCACACTTCAAGTTAGCCTGTGGGCAACCTGGCTTTCCCCCTGAACCCCAGGCCTCATAATCCACAGGTTCATTGTCCACCCAAAGCCACCCATCCACAGGGAAAAAATGTAAACCAATCCAAACGCGTTCTGTGAAACCACCTTTGCTTAATTCTCTCTGGATGAGCAACATCTCTGTTTTGGACGTCACACTGGCCAACATGTTGTGGTGCTTCTTGCAGTATTGCCAAGCTTCCTCCCATGTCTTTTTCTCCTTTACCACAATCGGGTTGTAACAGAAAAACGGAATTTGAATTTGAAAGAAATAGTTAAAATAGTAGTTAGGAACATGTACCTCGCTTTCTTCTAATGTATCTGTAGGATCACTCTGAGTCCAGAACATCCAGGATATCCTTCCACCTCCCCACCACATCCACCTTTCTGTGTCACCATTGCTGCTCTCCGTTCCAGTCCAGCTGAAGGAACTGACATTTCCAATTTGCCGCATCCATTTTATATCATTTTTACTGCTGATAGGAGCCAGGTCAGTGTAATTTTTCTGGCAGTAAACCTGAGCCTCAAACCAAGTTTTAGCTTCCTTTACATAAACATATTTCCCCAAAGTTCCAAAGAAGCTCAGCTGGATCAGGGTGCAGGTGAAGGTCCACTTCATGGTTGTGTTGTAGGAAACAAATAGTCCAACAGAGCAGTGAGACTCTAGTGAGTTGTTGAAGATGTATATGCTGGAGTTGTCTTGCCTTCAAAAAGTATTTGCATTAGGTGGGCCTTTCCAGTTACTGAAGCATTCAGGTGTCAGCTGAAAATGCATGGCAGCTGCTTCTGTGTACTTTAGACTGAAAAGACGTTAACTCTTTCAGCTTTTGTAACAGGTGTCTAAATTACTAAGCAGCCAAAAATATAGTCTTGTGGATTCAAACATGCATCACAAGTTTAACCCATATTGGTCAACCCCTTCGGATGTTTACCTGTACACTGACAGTCAAAAATCCACAATTTTCACAAAAGTCTGTAGTACTCTTACATGATATAAGCAAGCAGAGGGTGGGGGATGTTACCAATGTGGCAGACACCTCTCACCCCTTCTTCCTACTTTCTGAAAGGAACAGTCGAGGATACAGTCAGTCTTGGTGGTACCACACTGTTGGGAGGTGGTTATTTAAATGTATGTGTGTTTTTGTGTTAAATTCCTTTAGGCTCTAAGACGTAAAACAAATTTGTCTTCTCTATACATCCTTATACCGCTAAAATGGGTAAATCTATGTCATTTATGGACAATGTGCACAACTTGACATGTAGCAAAAAGCATTTTCTATATAAAAAAAAAAGGAACAAAGGCAACACTGAGCGTTGAGCAGCTTTGCTGAAATTTACTGAGAAAACTGAAACTTAGTTGTTAAAGCTGAAAGAAACTGAACAAAACTTATCTTTAAAAAAAAAGATTGAAAAACTTTGTTGGAACAACTTATTTATACATTGAAATGGGTAATTATTGAATTATTTTTTTAATGTATAATTTTTATATAATAACTGTAATTAATAATTTAATTTCATATTTATTTCATTCTTGTTATCTGTCATTTCTATGCGTATGTAATTTTAATGATGGACCCCAGGAGTAGCTAAGAGGAATCCTGAATAATAAACAATAAACAAACAAGTTAAAGGTCCCAATGTAGCAAAAAGAAAAAAGTACCCTTAAGCTAAAAGTAACAAAAGATCAAATATAAAGCAAGTATGCCTAAACGGATTTTAAAGAACAATATTTTTGAAGGAATGAAAGAAATTACAATTTATTTCAATGGGGAAAATATTTGAAACAAGAGCAAAATATTTTTGAAAACTTTCAAAGTTACAAAAAAACAGAAATCCCAGCAACCGTCTCCACAATTAGCTGAATTTTTTAACATATTAAAATAGGTTAAATACAATTAAATGTTTTGAATGGACTACATGTATTTGTGTAAATTTACAATAAAGTTTATTAAAATGTCAAGTTACCTTCAAGCAAATACACTCCAAGAGTTAGTCGATACTTTTGTTTTAGCACATATGAGCACGGGAATAGTTTTAACTGAGCTCTGGAGGTATTAAAATACAGTGTGCAGGAAAACACAAAGCCTGTGTTTAAAAAAACACTTTTCACATGCCCTAAACAAATTTCGTATTAGCTTGAGGAAGTGAAGCGTTGCCTGTCTCCGAGATGGGATGATAAAAAGAAAAGCAAAAAGCAGGTGTGTGCAAATCCTATTTTCCTTTTCCAGGGAAGATGATTCATCATACTGACATTTGTTTTCTTAACAAAACAGACGTTTACACAGAGAAGACGTTTACGCAGGATTTTAAGATATGTTCATTTATTTCCAAGCATGCAGGAGCAACAAAACAGCAGAACCAAAAAAAAAAAATTACATTTAGTGTAGAAATAGTCTACCATGGTTCTTTTTTTAAAATCATTATTTCTTAGTTTCTTATTATTTTTGATTTTTGATACATTCATAAGCTTGTTAGGGTAAAGATGAAACACTCACCGCCTGACTATCTGTGGGGCGTATTTATCATAAATGGATCTTTGTGAAACTCATTCCTGCTATATTTTTTGCATTCAGTTTTAAAGGAAACTCTGTCTAGTTGATAAACATTTACTTCAACTATTAAAACAAGTGTGTAAAAATACTTTTTTATATGTTTTTATTAATTATGTAAGTGTATTGTTACATAAACATTTAATTTACACTGCAAAGCATACTGTGTAAAAATGATGACACTCAGGTGCTCTGGTGCAAACTCTATCCAGCATGAACTCTAATTTTGGACAGTATCAGATATTCAGCCCTTTTTAAATGACTGCCAAATTATGAAAAGTTTGGAGACCTCTACATTGAAGATGGAATTAAAAAAAATCAACTGGATGCAATGTAATGCTAACAAATTGATCAAATAGCTAACTTTATTAGTCATTTAGTGGAAAAAAAATATTTCGTAAGTTGGCATAAGTTGTCTAAAACGTCATGGTGTGACTGGGCCTTTAGCAATAAATCTTATATAGTTGTAAAGCATGTGTTTTTTCTTCCTAAAATGTAGCACATTTGCTAAGAAAATACATTTGTGGGTTGCACCCATCTTGCCAAGTCTTTTCTTCTACTGTCAAACAGCCTATTCTGCTATTGACTTTTATTTGGTTGTAATTTTGTTTGGATTAGATCATTGAAGTCAAATAAGACTTATCAGAAATTTAACAAACAGGGGTCTCAATAGCATGTGGAAGAACCATACACAGCCAAAATAGCCTGGCACCTTTTCCTCATGCTGATCACCAGCCTGGTCACACACTGCTGTGGAATGGCTGCCCAACCTTCAATCAGCATTTGTTGCAAGTCAGCCAATGCAAAAAAGAAAAAAAATGTTTAATAGGGTTGAGGTCAGAACTGTAGGCAGGCTGTTCCATCATCTTAGAGGTTAAAATTTTGACCCAGCCTGTGGAGATATGGGATGGCCACTGGTTACTCACAGGTGCTGACAATCAGATACCTGAGTTACCAGAAACTCAGAATAAGAGTTTATAGTAGAATAACTAAACTTAGCACAAAAACTAAGGAAATTTGTGTTTTGTAGATTATTGCAATAAATCTTGTGTTATTGGAAAACCTGTTAATTTCTGTTTAATTAGTGCCACATATGTAAGGAACATGCATTTATGGGATGAGCAGTAGAGCTGAGTGAGTGGGTTGTGCACATGAAAAACTTCCAAATCTTCCCTGCCAAACAGCTCATTTTTCTGTTTTATACGTTTTGAGCATCTGTTAACCCCAGGTGCTGCCAGTCAGGTACTCAGTACAAGATTCATTACCAAGAAGCAATAATACAACAAAGAAATGATCTACCAAACACACATTTCCTTACCTTTTGTGCTAAGTATAGTTATTATAGTTATCAGGGATAATTTGTCAAGTAGGTTTTCCTATATACTCACCTCTTCTACTAAACCCACAAATGCATTTTTATTTACAATCTTGGCACCATTTAATGGAAAATCAACAGGCTTTTTGATGACGTAATATTTACTCCCAAGAAATAGTGAGACAACAAAGAAATACAAGTATTTTTGAATTGAACTGACTTGAATACTTCAGTTTTGTTTAACTTAACAAAGCCATTTTATCACAAATATTTTTAACAACTTTCCTGTGTTTTCATTTGACTATTACCACATCACAGAAATTTAATGTTAATTCAAACTTTTTTCTTTTTTTCCATTTTAGCTCGCTCCACTCCAGGTTTGACAAAGACACCTCTGTCTGCGTTGGGCTTGAAGCCTCATCAACAGGGAGGATCAGGTCAGTACCTTCAAATCTATTTACTGACAGCAGAAGAAAATATGAAACAATCTTCAACAATGCAATGTTTTCCAATACACACGATGATGCAGTTATAAAAATTACACCACCTGACTGAATGAGTCAAAGTGGGACTGGGACTCAAAACCTCCCTACGTCTTTATGAATGGAAGTCTGTACTTTTTCAAGTCAGTCTTTAGCGTTCTTACTTTGAGCTTTATTGTCTTCTTTGTTTTTACGTCCTCCATACGTCTTTTTTCTTCTCGTTTTTTGGTTTTCTGCCTTTTCTTGCTGTCAGAGTCTGATTGTAATAAAGGAGAACAAGGTAAGGACACATCCATGGAAATATACTTTGTTTAAACTATATTTCACTTCACCCAAATGTGTTTTCTTTTTAGTTCTGCACCTAGTATTTCCACTTTTGTTGTTTAAAAACATCATCAAAACCAACATTTTGCTGGTGATTAACTCTGTCTGGTGTCTATGTGTCAATTTTGCAGATAATTGCAGTGTTGTGGATGCAAGGGCACAGCTGTTCAATGCTCCTCTGTCCTCCTGCAGTCCCATCCACAGCATGGATGGGTGAGTGGTTGTTTGTTTTTTCATTATTCAATTTATATAGTGTCATTTGACAATAGTAGCCATCTTAAGGGCGAAAAATGTCCAAAAAACATGTCCAGATTGTAAATCTAATTTTAAATTCATATTCATTTATTTTTTATATACTTCAATACAGTCACATACATTGCATTAAGAAATACAAATTAATAAAAGTCATCTACCTTGCATCAAATTTTTATTTTAAACTGTTTCTCTTGGCTGGCTGGGGCTTGAGAGTACATAGAAGAGACAGAAAAACAACTTAGTCAGGGTGTACAGTGTGAGTCAAAAGTCACAGGACACCCTTTTATTTCGATCCAATATGGTGGCTTTTGAGACAGCGGCCATGTTTGGTCATAGGGTAAAAAATGGACTTCATCAGCTATTACTTGCTGGGGTATTCAGATATAAATTTTTTCTTTTTCCTGAGACTTTTGACCCTGCAGTTTCTGCATGAACAAAAACAGGTCTTTGACGGCTGCAAGAACAAACATGTAGAGCAGAGTATCTAAAGACAGCAGCAGAGTGAGGAAATGTGGTCAGTTTGTCCTCAAACAGTCTAGCAGCAGAACTAAGTACCAACCAAAGACAACCCTAATTATAGGATTTATCTAAAAGAAAAGTCTTAACCCTCATCCTAATTGTAGAGTGTCATCCTCATTGACAAAATTTGAAAGTTGTTTCCACATGAGAGAAGCCTGATATCTGACAGCGTCCTGTTCTGCTTTTAGAAACTATAGGAACCACAAATAAACCTGCAGTCTGTAGCAGAAGGAACTTGAAAAACCTAAAGTTTGTTAATTTATTAGCAAAGTTTACAATCAGTACGGGTCTGCAATATAAAGAAGTCTAATATTTATTTTTTTTTAAATCATCTGATGTTCAAAATTAATATCAGCAATGTGTTCCAGTGATTTTTACACAGTCCACAACGAGATTTTTTACTTTTGTGTTCCCACACAATACTATTGTATTACCTCACAAAACTTGTTGCTTTAGCTCACAATACCTTGCATTACCTTGCAATACTATTGTGTTACCTCGCAATACTATTGTGTTACCTCGCAATACTATTGTGTTACCTTGCAATACTATTGTGTTACCTTGCAATACTTGTTGCATTACTTTGCAATACTTGTTG
>JAUBOC010000097.1:6918888-6930580 GCA_032275365.1 Anablepsoides cearensis | reverse complement strand
TGTCCTTTCTGGCATGGTGCCCCCCCCCCCCCCCCCCCAGCTCCCGCCCCCACCCCCCTGACAGAGCAGCATCTCAGCCAGTTTGACAAGTGCGCCTCCCCGGCTCCCTCCCCACCCCCTCAGAACGGTGTCTGACATGCCCATCGTTACAGGCTTCGCCTCTGGCAGTTTCTCTCTTCTTTTTTTTAAAGACCCAGATGAAACATCCAGCTCTCAGTCTGCGCGGAGCAGAGCTGCGTACATTTTGGAGGAGGTTTGCGCCACTTCTGGACTTCAGCTTTTTGGAAATTACTTCCGAGATTCACCTGTGGATGTTTGAACCCTGTTTTTTAATAAGAAATATTTCATTTTAAGTCTCAGAAGCTGCGGGGAGTTTTTATTTTTATTTTTATATTTTGTTCTTCTTTCTTTCTTTTTTTGGAGGAGATGGAGCGCACCGTGCTGCTGGGCACCCTCCCCCTCCTCCTCCTGCTGAGCGCCCCCGGCGGCTGCGGCTCCTCCTTCGTGCCGTGCGAGCCGTGCGACCCGAAGGCCCTGTCCATGTGCCCGCCGGTGCCGGTGGGCTGCCTGGCCGTGAAGGAGCCCGGCTGCGGCTGCTGCCTGACGTGCTCGCTCGAGGAGGGCCAGCCGTGCGGCGTGTACACGGGGCCGTGCGCGCGGGGGCTCCGCTGCCTGCCCAAGAACGGCGAGGAGAAGCCGCTGCACGCGCTCCTGCACGGCCGCGGGCTCTGCATGAACGAGAAGCTGTACAAGCTGCTGCAGCCGCCCAAAGGTACGCACGCGCACACTTCCCAGTTAAGCCAGGGTAAAACTTCAATTTCCTCATTTAGTGTCATGTTAGTGTATAATTTTTTTTTCTTAGTTAGTGTATCATTTTAACAGGGGGGGCACTGAGGGGCGGGCAGAGGGGCCAATGACCTCACCACCTCACAGCCACCCTATGGGATCCCCTGGCTTATTGTCTTACATAAATCTGTCTGTTAGCAAAATATCTCACAAACCACTTGACAGTTTTTAATGAAACTTTCAGAAATGTATCCCCAGATAAGCATCTACTACTGATTCACTTTTGTAGTCTGCTCAATTCAAGATGGTTGCCACAGGTTGTCACCTTTAGCAAAGACAAGACGTTCTGTAACTAAGCAAAGCGTACATGTATTGACGTGAAACTTTGCTTGGTGGTAGCTGAGAGTTGTCCCCAACACATATTCTGAGCACTAACAAGTAGTGCAAGGTTTTTGTTTACAACATCGCAAGGCATTGGATGGAATACAATTTGCTTTGACTTTGGTGTTCTCAGTCAGTAACATCATCTGCACAGTGAACAAACAAAGTATAAAAAGTGACTCTTAAACTTTCCCATTGCTGTATTTTTAAAGAGCCTTTGAAAGTAGAATATTTAAACTCTTGCACATTTTGAGTGTTTCTCACCTTTGTTTTGCAATCTGTTGCATGATATTAGTAATCACAAAATCATATTTTTCAGATGTAAAATTGATTTAAAAAGGGAGAGGGCAGCCCACCTGTCGTTTTTCAAAGTTCTTTGACCCCATGAACTCTGTCAACAATCAGAGCCCATCATCTCAGTTTGAAAGGCTCCTTTTTATGGCTCTGAGGCATAAATCTGAGTGGCCCCCTCACCTCGGGGGCGGGGTCCCCTGCAGATGACATTAAACAAGGGAGATAACAGGTGGGGCTCTGAGTCAGTGTGTCTGCAGGGGAGGGCAACTTTGCTCATTGTACTGAAGGTGGGAAATCAGATTTTATGTATTTTCTTTCATCTATACTGTTTTTGTTAATATATGTATTTTTTTCCCACACCTTGACCAGCTTTTTGTCTTTTTTGTTTCTCCTGCCCTACACTCTTATCTCATTTTCTTAATCTCTCTCTCTCTGGCTACAGTCCCTCTTCATCTCCTCCGTCTTCCCTCTGTCCTCACATTGATCTTTTATAATGCTGCCTGATGGCCCGTTTTCCTGCAGCTTTTTTGTATCGGCTTCCCTTTTCACAGTCCTTGTCGTCCCACCACTCTTTCTCGGGGTCTCTTGTCTTTTTCTGCTACTCTATCCCTCCTTCCACTTTTTGCAGTGCAGGCAGGCCTGGGCTGTGTAGTGATTCAGCAGAATGCAGGCTGAGTACGGGTTACAGATCCCCCCCTCCCCCACAATGTCTGTCAGCCAAGCTTTCCATCATCTCCTGCGTTCTGTCCACGCACAATTTGAAATGCACACTCACAGGATTGTGCACGCTAAATCTACCGACGCTCGAGAGGATCTTGACGCCGAGCCAGAAAACATGTCACAATGCAATGCACGAGCTCATGCTGTCATTCACATTTCAATTTAGGCTTAAAATAGGAAATAATTGATCTGCACACAGCTCTAATATCAGCTGGGTGTGTTCGTTTTCAAATTTCCAGATGTTGCACGAGAGAAAATGCCAAAAATGTTTTGTTTTTTTTAATTGATGGGAAGAATTCTCAGTGACTAAATCTTCCAAAGAAAATAGCAAGCGAAGACCAGATTTGGACTGTCGAGTCATTTTGTTTTCTGACACTCCTGTCATCAAGCGAAGGGACAGACATCGCTCGCAACAAGGCCGTGACCTTGTCACGTCACTCGTTTAGCTTAGTAGCTTAGCCATCAGCTGAAACTGAGGTTTACACACACAAAAAAAGAAATAAATAAATCAAAATCTGCCAGAAACAGAAGAGACTGCGTGACCCAGCTGTGCTAAGTGGGCCAGCTGTGGCTTAGAACAAGGATAAAGCCTGTTTAAGGCTCGAAATGAAATGAAACGTCCATTTTAAAGTGCTTCTGGGACAAAAAATCCCCCAGTTGCTGTGGTTTTGTGAATAAAGGGTGGGGACAATAAGGGGGAGTGTGACCCCAAAAGCCTTCCGCAGCGCTGTGTTTTTTTTTTTTTTTTTTTTGCACAGAGGAAGGACACACGTTTGCAAGGGTTTCAATGACGGGGAGGGGTGGGGGTGTTGAGACCCAAAATGGGTTGTGGCTGTTTCTGGTGGCTTGCCACATGACAAGAGTAATAGTATGTTTGCACAGGCCTGGGTGCCAGGGCGAGACTAAATATCTAATTTGGGGTCACTTGCTATAAAAGTTTTCAAACCCCTTGTCTACAACCTAACTCGCCATAAATGTAGGCTGTGTCGTCCCTCGTGTCAACATGTTCATCCTGAAACTGGCAGGACGCCACTAAGTGTGCTAAATAAAGAAATCATCACCTTGTGTTGTTTCTAGAGGGCTCTCCAGCATTTGTGTCATTTAGGTTTTTTATTTTATTTTAGTCACTTTAGTAGTTCCAGGTGGCAGTGCTCTTGATTTGGACTCATCTTGTAAAACTGAAAAAAAAGCTTTGAAACCCTTCTTTCAAATTACTTTTATGTCCTAGCCATTTAATAGGGTACAGAGAGGGCAGCTGTGGCTACATTGTAGCTTACCACCATCAGTGTGTGAATGTGTGTGTATGAATGGGTGAATGTCTGTAGTGTAAAGCACTTTGGAGTTTGACAGGACTTGATAAAGCGCTATAAAAGCTCAGTCTATTTATCATTTTACTAGAATTAAAGTGTTTTTAACCTCTGCCCCCGGTGCCGGGGGCAAAACAGCATTTTTCCATTTTCTATTTCTTTTGACTGATCTTAAACAGAAGTTAAAAGAAATAGAAAACAGAAAATACTGTTTGCACCTGGTACCGGGCGCATGGGCTCAATAGTTTAATCCAGTCTCGTTCGGAATTTGTAACGCTTTTGCACAAACAGCCGACTATTTTGTGAAAAAAAAAAACAACCAGTCCCCCCCAGTCGTCTTCTTTCAGCTATTCTCTTCAGAGCTCGACGCAGCTGATCTCCTGCCTCCATCAAGCTTTTAGCTAGAGAGGTGTCAGGGTGTCGTCTGGACACCCAGTTTTCCAATGCCTTCTTTCAGAGTGGCAACAACTCCAACAATTTCCTTGTAAGGATGCCCTCAGGGCACTGTGTAGATCTACTGATTTGACAGACATTTTTCTTGATGAGACGCAGCTTTTGCTCTTAAACGCACAAGAGAGCCCTACTAGCCAGTCAGAATAAGGGTGGCCAAAACTTTGATCCAGCAGCAATCATGCACCAAGCATGGACTACAATTTTATGAAGCCAGAGGAGGACACATAAAGAATGCATTTTGCTGGCTTAGATAAGGAGGTGGGTAGCGGTTTTACAGCTGCAGTAGCTGTTGTTGCCACAATGACTTGTGGTCAATGCCTTCTTCCAAAATCCTACCTAAAAACCTGCTTTTACATCTCTAACATTTTAACTTAACTCCCACATCTCAAGACCCCAAAGTTGTTGCTTCGGGGGCCTATAATGGCGTCCTAATTCAAACTTTGGGAACCACTGGCTTAGCTGGAGCTTAATTTTAAAAGTATCATCAGATAAAAATGATCTATGATGTCTGCAGATGGCATTGTGATCTGTAGGGAAGGTGGGGAGCAGGTGTAAGAGAGCCTGGATAGGTGTAGCAATAGAAAGAAGAGGTTTCACAGTCAGTAGAACCAAAAAATAATGTGACATGAAGGCAGATGATCACGGCTGAAGACGACTAATATAAGAGCAAACAATTTTTTCGCAAAGTAGTCATCTTGAACTTGATCAAAAGATTTTAATTTGTGTACCCAACTTAAGTTAAAAAAATGATTGCTATGACATATTTTGCATAATTGTCCCAAACGGGGGATAAAGTTAGGGTAAAAATGGATAGATGCAGTCGATAAATGTTGTGTAGCCTGTTTGAATATCTTAGCAAAGAATACTTTGGGTCACAAGTTTCTGTCACGGTTTTATGGGCAGTGGTGGAGCCATCCAGCTTTTTAAGGGGAGACCAGACTAGGACCACTAGTCACTCAGGAAAAGATATATTTTCCAAAATGGCAATTTGATAAGGATCTAATCATGTTTCTTGATTTATTTATAAATGCACTGACTACCATGTAAAATTACATCATGACAATGATCTACTGTACTTGAGCAGTGCAGTTGAAATGGCGATTGTGCATATAGAAATGGCTTCACCAAAATTCTGTTGGCAAAGCAGTATTTTGGGTGGCCACTGGGGTGGCCAAAGATTTTCCTGTGGTGGCCATGGCCACCTGTGGCTCCACCCCTGTTAGTGGGTCCTAAGTTAAAAACAACTGGACTGTTTTTTTTTTTGTTTTTTGTTTTTTGCTGTTTTTGCTGGTTAGGTTAGGTTATATCTTGTTTGGAGCAAAAGAAGAGATAAATTTTAAAGGATGTTTTAATTCATGAGTAGCTATTTACAAAGTCTTATAGTAAAAACTTGATGAGAGACCCTGATATCACTTTCTCATATGTGTCTTTGTCTCTTCCCAACACAAAATCCACAATGCATCATAGAGTCAACACAAACCAAGGTACCTTTATATGGAGATCACATCAGCAGTCGCAAGGCTCAGGCCATGAAGCTAGCCAACGACCGCAAGAAGTATTTGGCTAGACTGGGACACCTCGGTAACCGAGAGCCAACGACAAGTCTGGATAAACTGGAGCCAGAATTTGTAAGCGATTTGGAGATTACAAAGATTATCATTACAAGTTGCATTTTGGATTCCAAATTAGGTTTGGATTCCATGGTTTTAATCAAAACCAAAGACTTCAGAGCATTTTGATTTTTAAACCAAATTATTTATACCTGTGCTTGTGTGTAGGGACCCTGCAGGAGGAAACTAGATGGTCTCATTCACAGCATGAAGGACACTTCTCGGGTCTTGGCTCTTTCTTTGTACGTACCCAACTGTGACAAAAAGGGCTTCTTCAAACGTAAACAGGTTTGGATGAATCCTTTATATTGATGCTATTCATTAGTTTATTTAAATACGTAGGGTTTTTTTGTAATAATGACACTAACTTTTTCTAACCTGCAGTGTAAGCCGTCTCGTGGCAGGAAACGGGGAATTTGCTGGTGCGTGGACCGCTTTGGTGATAAAATCCCCACCATCAACTATGCCGGAGGGGAACTACAGTGCAAAGATCTGGACAGTGGCAACAACAGCAATAAATGAGGGTGAACCACTCGCTGAGCCCATTTTTTCTCAAAAGCTGCCAAACAAGCTAGAACTCTTTATGACTGACAATCAGGAGATTACAGCACCAACACTTTTATATGTAGTAGAGTGTGATGGACTGCATTGTTAATTTGTGAAATGGAGCCAAACTGAAAAGATTGCTGAAGTAAGAAGTCTATGTGTGTAGATCTTGACTGTGGCTTTCCACTGACTGTGTATGTCAATATGAGTTTAGCAACCGTAATCTTCTGCTAAATTTTTCTTTAAAAAAATCAGAGACAAGACATATATTTAATGTAGCTTAGTCCAGACATTTTTCAGATGTTTGTTCCAGTTAAACAGAAACCATCGCCACAGACAAATACTGAGTGTGATTTGTCAGAATGAGAACAGTTCAATGCAGAATCTTAGCTTCCAATAAGGAAAATTTTTTCATTATTTTTATAATAACTGGGTAGTTCTAAAAATATTTAACTCTGACTTCTAAAGATGAATAAGTTTCCTAAAAACCAATGTCTAGCACATTTGTAGCTAATTTGTTTAGCTACAGGAACAAGCTAATCACTCAACTTGTGTGTATTGAGGTTAAAAGTTAGATTTGTTTGGGTTCCAGCTTCCCTTTTATGTGTTATATTCAATGCAGCATTCTTCCTTAGTTATTGCAAGACAATGTTAGTTTTATGTAGTTACCAGTTTGGTAAATGAACTCAGGAGGACAGAGAAGATAAGCTAACAATCATTTCAACTTGTCAAACAGTGATTTCACTAATAGTTACTCAGTTATGACCATTTCTTTAGGATTACAAATAGAACTAAATTATAAAAACAATTGGAACAATAAAAATCATTATTTAAGTCTATCTCCAGCTACTTGTTTTAGTTCAGAACAAAGATTTTAAAAAAGAACAGCTAGCCAAAATCTGCTCGCTAACAGCTCTTAAGTTTGGTAAATGACAAGCCTTTTCATAGTGTATCTTTAATCTTGTCTAATTTTGGTTGGCCACAAACCAGTTGGTCAAATAAAAATAAAAAACCTTCCTAAACAGTTATGCACTGAACAAACATCCCCATAGCATGATTAGCATTAGCTGAAGCTGATTTTCCCGCCATTTTCAGGAAACATTTGTGTGCCTCTGAGTAAGTAGGTTGAATTATTGGTAATCAAGCCAGTTGTAATCATATGTTTTATCCACAGTTTTATTTTGCTTCCCTGTGCTTGGTCAGTAACTTTCTTGCACTACAACAGACACAACCACAGAAAACTGCCATTATAAAAAATGCCTTTTTACTGGTAAAGTTTGACACTTGACTGGTCCTGAAAGGTCTTTTTCAGAGTCCAGAGAATTAGGCTAAGTTCACACTGCAGGGAAATGTGACCCAAACCAGATTTGTTTCAATGTGACAAAGGCATTTTTTTCAAACCAGACCCAGGTATTTTCAGTTTGTGGTACATAATCAGGTAAATATCTGATGCTTTTCAAAGGGATTGCTGTCTGAACACGTTGCATTTTATCTGACTTTGACTTCATTAAGGTGGGGGTATACGGATCGATCCAAGTAATAATAATGATGATAGCCTCAAGTCATGCAGTTTAAAGTTTGAAATTCTGCACATCTTGAGCTACACAACAGAAGTCCGGTTTCTGCGTTATTAATATTATTTTAATTTTTCATGTTCTGGATGATTGAGAATCCACAGAAATCTATAATAGTAACGTCGCTCTCCCACCATATCAATACTAAAGTTACCATATAAATACATTCTGCATCGGAGTAGCTGACCAGAAGCAGGTTCAAATGTAAACACTGAACTAAACAATGTTTTCAGCTATGATTGAACACATTCAGAATCAATACACACATGCTAACACTTAGCGTCCATATTTACTTTAGTAAACTCAGCGTGCTGAGTGTGACGTCACATCATCTTTTGCCTTGGAGAGTTCACGCTGGAGTCTGATGGAGGTCACATTTAAAATATAATGTAAACATCCATGTAAAAAATTAGATTTCAGAAAAAAAAAAAATCTGAATTAAGCATTGAGACTTGTAGTGGGAACGTAGCCTGATTCATAGTGTGCGTGCTCTCGAGTCTGCAGCTCTCAGCTTTTAAAAAGCTGGCCAGCAGAGCCTCCTTAAGCTACACACACCCACGTTTTGTGTACATTCCACCCTCACAACGTGAACACAAATTGTATGCAAAGGCCCCCGCGCTGTTTATTTTTCCATGTGGAGGGTCCTCGCTGCCACCACACATGCAAATCTCGCAGGGTTCACTGGGTCCTTTATCCCACGAAAAGCAAGGTTGCTGCGTTTTGATGTAAATCAAGTGCCTTCCGCCCCATGCCGCTTTGAATCTTGATTTGCATTTGGACCCATTGAGTTGCCGAATAAGGAATGCCTTAGCAAAGTGAAAATAATGGTAATAAAAAAAGATGTGGATGTGATTTCCTGACAATATGATCGTGATCTTCCAGTCAAAGTGCTGCTAAACATATATTGACAAAGGACAGCATTGTGTTATGTGGTTCAGATTTTTTTTCTTACAGTGATTATTTTCTTAATGTTTAGTATCATTTTAGAGTCTTAGCACCTCGTCTGACGTCGGCACATCAGCCTGTTTCTCATAAAACACCTCTCTTTTCAAGTCAAGCTCATATAGACAAAGCAGACTATTTGAAACTCTTAAGAATCTCAGTAAAACAAATGAATGTGAACTTTAAGGTGGAATATTTACCACACCTGTAATTGATGTACTCTTCTTTTTGATTATTTTGTAAAGTCACTATTTAAATAAAGCTCTGTACTCACAATATTACCTGTCAGCACTTTTTGTGCAAATCGACTAAACTGCACTTTAAATGCTGAGTCAGATGTTGTGTTTGGTGAAAGCAATAATGTGACACTGTGATAAAACTCCATGCAGGTGGTTTCTTATTTCTTGTCAAAGACAAAAAAAAAACACAGAGAGGTCAGGGTTGTAGTATTGTAAGACCACCAGCAGTGGGCGGTGCATGCAAGCAGAAGGCTGTCACTGCTGGCGTTTGAATAAAAACACAAGCACAGGTTGAACATGTTTTTCTTTTATTTGTATTAGCTCTTTATCATGTCCTGCTGAACATTAACTACTAGTCGATACTCTGCATTTAAAGCCAGGCCGAACTTAAAAGACTAGCGGGAGGTGCAACAGTAGTCTGCAAGCTGAAGCACGAAAACACACCTAAAAACACCCAACACACTGAAGGTTTGCTCTCTCTTTTTTAACCACACAACAGTACAAAACACAGATAACAAAGCACTCTGACTTAGTCACCATTAGTAAAAGCAGTGTTACAGACGCTCCAACTGAATACCTATGTGTTAAAGGAGTCTACTCTTTACTCTAGTCTGAAGTTAAATCTTATGCAACAACTTGGATTTTATCATTTAACCCCTTCTTGGTGGTTAAGATTTCAAATCTCAACGTCATCAGATGAACTACAGACACAAACACACAGAAAGAAATAGCTTATAGCTTACTCAGTTGTTTTTTTTTGTTTTTTTTTTGTTCCCAAGTTTTTTCTTTGTTTTCAATCATTTCATGTCACGTTAAATCTGGGCAGTGTCGGGGAGCACCAGCTCCAGCTCTGTAAGGTATTGGCTGCAGTTGGGGTCACCCCTCACGGTCGGGGCTGATGGGATGCGTCGGCCGGTGTGGGGGTCCACACACCAGCACTCGCCCCTCTGACCATGGAGAGACATCTTGCACTGAGAAAATGAAAGTTTTCTTATTGTAGCTTTGCCTGCATATTTCCTGTTTGCCTGCTTTGAATTTGAAAAGCATTGATTGTGTTTGCAGAAATTCTGTGTCCATGTGTGAAGTCACCTGTTTTAGGTTATACTGCCCCCTCTTGTCGCAGTTTGGGATGTGCAACGCATAAAGGTCTTCCAGGGGACCTCGGTTATCTCTGAAGGGCATCTTGGATATCCTCTCGAGGACCTGGTCAAGCTCCTGCTGACACTGCGTCTTGAAAAGAGCAAACAAACAAACAGTCATATTCACAGGTCCAAATAGTGGCAATGTGGGTTTGCTGAGTGCACCGTATTCTGTCAGGACTAAAATGTTCTGTACAAGCTGTTCCATCTAATCCCATTTTTGTCAAGCTGTTTTTAAATCAAAAAGAATATAAAATATCGTTCAAGCAAATCCAACCACACAAACGTGTTCCCCAGGACACATTCGTACCACGTTGCGCTTGCCAAACAATCAGCGCATTTTTCTCTGGCTCGCTATAAAAGCCCATATTAAATGCACAGACACGCGCTCGTTCTACGAAGTACTGTGAAAGGTTTCCTGCTACGAGCAAATGAATCAGAATTCTTGCCAGAGGCGGATAAATTTTTTTGCCAAAGACCTTAGGTTTACCTCGCGGGGAAAACCGAGCCAAAGTTTCTTTTCGAGCAATAACCTTAAAATGGGTTTTTATGGCGGTTGGAACATAACACAGGGGCTAAACAGAAAGGGTTGCAGTTGCAGGTCAGGTGTTTTTAAGGTCAAGGAGTAGCTGCAATAACAGGTACTTAATTATTTTTCAAATACCACATTTTAGTACAGTTTAATGTCACTTAGATGGGAACTGGATCCAAAAGTTTGCAGAATATGTTTGTTTATCAGTCATGCTCAATGACATGTATTGAACAGAGACGTTACAGAAAGCTTCAGAAGATTGACCGCTGTGGTACGGTCGTGACATAATATTGGAAGGGGCAGGCTGTCAATGTAAATAATTTGTTATGGGTAGATTTCTGTGTAGATATCCTTTTTTGTTAGCTTCTGCCTATTAGAAACATAACTCATTGCAGATATGTGTACCTTGGCAACATGTTTTTTCCTGATATGATAAAATGTACTGACAAGCATTTCTATCAAATCAAAACACTGATTGTTCTTATCAAACTGAGTTTCATTGATGTGTTGAGCAAAATGTAACACTTTTAATATGAAAAGTCATGTGATAACTCTAGCCAATATACTTAATTGATTTTTACAAGTACTTGTACTCATACAAAATGCCCCAATGCTGAATGGTCTGAACTTGTATAGCGTTTTATCAAGCCCAAAGTTTCCAAAGCACTTTACTACAATTATTCACACACTGATGATGGGAAGTTACACTGTAGCCACAGCTGCCTGGGACACACTGACAGAGGTGGGGCTGCCATGCACCAGCACTACCAGACAACCCTCCAGTTACAGGACAACTTCGGCCACATCCACCCCGATGCCAGGAAGAATACCAATTTGGATACTGGTATCAATACTCTGTTGAATGTGTTACAGTTTAAGAGAAAAGTTTGTTAGTTCCATGTTCAAGAAAATTATTATACTCAAAGGAAAATCTTGTTTTTATTTATCTTAAAATTGTGCAAAGGTATTTATCATGTGTTCAATTTTATTCAGACAGGGGGGATGTAGGTAGGCGTATAAGGATGGAGAGCCACCTTGTTTAAAATAAAATGTGTTTTTAAAGTCAGTATACATGAAGTAATCTGTATCAGCAGTCTTAAAGTATCTAATATATTTTGTACTTAAGTATCAAAAGTAAATTTCTGACATAAAATGTACTTAAGTATTAA
>JAUBOC010000097.1:6843655-6853928 GCA_032275365.1 Anablepsoides cearensis | reverse complement strand
GTGTGTGTGTGTGTGTGTGTGTGTGTGATGGCCCCCTGTTTGTGCCTGGGGACCTGAGCTCTTTAGGTTTGCCCCTGGTCTTACTGCTCAGTTTGTGCATTTAATAAAGTTACACCATCACTCATTTTCTTTTTGTTTTTACCTCCTGTAACTTGTAATTTGCGCTCACATGATATCAAAATAAACATAATTATTTAAACGTCCTGTTTTTACTTGTTGAACCTCTGATGAGGTACTTGAGTGTAGGACGGTAGTCGCTGAGCTCAGGTTTCATGTGAGGGGCCTCCTCTCTCAATGGGGCCGAGTTATAGGTGGAGGAGGTGCAGCAGGAGGAGGAGGAGGCTACAGGAACCAAAGATCTCCTTTTGTCCCCTCTGGTTCGGGACCCCGACACACGGGGTCAGACGGGCTGAATGGGTTCACAGCCGCGGCGGCTCAACACTCGGACTGGGGACGAGAGACAGGCAGACAGAGAGGGCGAGAGAGAGGGCGCGCGCGCTAATTAGAAAAACCTGGCGAAGCAATTAAGCGCGAGGAGGAGAGAGGAGAAGCAAGACGCGTGAAGCGGAGCTCTCACACACCGAGTGTTTGGCCACGCAGAGAAGTCATCTCGTCCCTTCCTCTGGTTCCGAGAGGAGGAAGCAAAGCGTTTGGAGTTCAGAAGTTTAACCGAGAAGTTTAGGAGCTGCGCGTGCCGGACAGTGGTGAGTCCTCCTCCACCTTCTCTGCTCGATTTCAACTCAAAACTTCATTTTTTGTAAAGTAAAAGTGTGCAGTTTAAGTTTACTTATGGAACAAGACTTGAATAACAAACCAGGTTTAAATGTTCAGTTTAAGCTTTTTTCCACTTCTAATTAATCCCGTTTTACTCCTTGTTTAAAAACAACAACATGGCTTTAGCCTCTCTAAGTCAATGGACCATTTTCTCTCTCTCAGTATAGGCTAAAGTTTGGCAGCACTTTGTTTTCCTCCAGGAATGCCACAATTTCCAAAACATTTCAGTCTGACTCAGCAGAGCTCCTTCATCCTTTTTTCAGTTCACATTTTTTTCTTCAACCTTTTTTGTTTAAAACTGCAGAGGATAAAAAAAAGTGTCTGCTTGGATGAGGACACCACAGAGGATATGATTTAATTGACATTTTAAAGGTTTCTCTCGCTGCTCCGGTTCGGTTCTGGTGGATTTCACGTGCCCTCCTGTCTGCTCCATGAACCCTAAAATCCCAAGCTTTCTGGTTTTGGTTAGGCAGGAATGTTACCTCTCCTTCTGCTTTGTCCAGATCCTTTTGCCCAAAATTCTCCAACCCCCCCCATCTCCTCCATCTCCTCCTGGAACCATTAAATCTGAGCAGCACACAAGCAAGTCAGCCACTGAGGGGGAAAGTTTGCACTCACCTGAGCCAGGAACCATTTTATTATGAGTGCACTGCTGGGTGATGAGTTGTTCTGGAGGAGGAGAGAGGTCTGTTTGTCAGGCAGAAGTGCAGTTGTGTTGCTTTTTTAAATGTAACTCTGAGGCAGTTTAGGATGACGAGTTATCCTTTTATAAAAACATCAAATGTGCAGATTGGACAACTTTTTTGTTACGCCAAGCTGGTTGAAGCACAGCAGGTTTAGACTCGGATGTTGTGAGGTGGGGTTGGAGCTGTTTTAGTCAGTCTTTGAAAATGCAAGCTGTTCAGCTCAGGGTGGTAGTAGCTGAGTGTCTCCATACAGTTTTAGCTCAGGATCTGTAAAACTGTCTGAGTTCTAGGTGTGTTTGCTTTCTGGAAGTTATATTAATATCACCTCAGGTTCATTAGATGTGTTTGCTAACAGACGGCACTGACATCAGATTTAATGCAGTGAGTTAAAGACGTGGTCGTTGAAGGCCACTAACCTGCACATTTTTATTGTTTCCTTTCTCTCCAGCAGGTCTTCAAGTTCTGCAGAAGCTTGTTAATAATCCATTTAATTCAAATCAGTTGATTTATTCTCAAACTCCTCAGCTTTTCATCTACAGCAGGGCTATTCAACTCAATTTCTCCAGGGGCCGCAGTTACTGCAGGTCAACAGCTGAGGGGCCGAACATCCAGTAATTAAATATGTAAATAAACCATCTATTACAAAGATCAGTTACCTTTTGAAATAGTTTATTTTGCTGCATTTAATCATGAATAAAACATACAAAGCCCTATAAAGTAGTGATAATTAAACACTATCAAAAACAAAAATAACACATCATGCCTCTTATTTGACACATTATTTTGACACATATGAACAAAATGTGACAGTTTTCACCTTCAGCTGTAAACATTAACGCTGAGCAATACCATTTATAGACCTCAGTTAGTGCTTCTAAATTTAGCAAGTGCTAATCCGCTAATAAATTTTAAAATTGGCAAAAGCCCTAACTGGGAACTGTGCCCACCACTGATAGTTTTGTCTTCAACTGCTTGTAGTTTTAACAGTCTCGACTGTGCATAGAAATAGATTTTTACCAGCTTGTCAAGATTCTGTGATTTATGTAGATATCAAACATGTATATGTTTAACTAAAATAACTTGTAGTAATTAAGTAGAAAATCAGGGGTTTGGGCTTAAGAGATGAATGAACCAGTTGGCTGGCCGAACTTTGGTCACTCATTTGTATAGCCCTGCTCTCGACTGACAGTAGACCTGGCCAACTACGTTTGGGTGGTAAACAATATTATCATAAATAAAAACATTCAATATGCTTACTTCATTTTAAGTACACTAACTTCATTTATTTATAACAACTAAAGGCAACAGATTGTTGTTGGTCATTTTTTTTAAATGCAGTTTTAAGACCCACATGACCTCAACTTTGGGAACCACTGATCTAAAAGTCTAGTGCTCCTCAAGGACTATGGTGAGGACAGCTGACTTGGTGTTGGATCAGTCTCAGGTACTACCACACCAAAGTTTAGGTCCGTATCTGTAAAAAAAAGACTTGCTTCCATCTGCAGACGTAGGTTCATGTGCAGGTTTTATTGTACTCCATCCAGTGGTTCACCAGTTATTGAGCCAGCTCCCTTCCCTCCCTGCTGATGGTCATTAAGGCAGCAAAGACGTCTTCAAAAACTTAAATATTCCTCATCGCTGTCAACTTTGGTTGTTGAAAGTCTGCACGTTGCGCACAGTCTTCAGTGATATATTAAAAAACAGAACTTGTATAATCTGTTTATAAATCTGTGGATGGGATCAGTCTGATACTGCCACACAGTTACAGCTGGTTTTGTTAGCGTCTGCATCCATCCTGAAATAGTTGTTGTTCCACTGATTGCTCTTTTGTTTGATCATTTGGTTTGTGAGAGATTTTACTAACAGAGGCACTTGGTTGCTCACCTTTCACGACAGGTGGTATTTATTTCTTTTAAAGGGAAAAACTTTAAAAGAAATCTGTATGGAGTCATTTGCATTCTTTTGCTGTTTGTAGTTTCTCTTTCTCAGATGTTAACAAAGACTGAATATAGGTTTTATTGTTAGGGCCACAGCTGATTTATTTATTTAATTATTTTTTAAGAATTCAGGTTTTAATCTTCTCAGAATTGAGATTAAAGTCACAACTCAAATTATTTTTCTTTGTGGTCCTAATCCTCTTTGTAGGTGTGTGTGGTGTCCCCCCCCCTGGACATGAAAATCAGACTAAAGTTTAAAGGGACAGCCTTTTTTTCATTGTTAAAGCTTTTTAAATTTCCCATCAGATGTGAGAAACCAGAGCGCCACATTGAGCTAAACATTTTAATAAATGTATTAACCCTGTGTGTGGACACCCCCACCTGTAGGGTGATGGAGGCTTTAAGCAGATGTCACCTTGCAGCTGTACTTGTTTCTGTCTGTCGGTCCTTCAGGGTCACAGAGGCGCTCTGTTTGGTCAAACAGCTCAGTTATTCCCACAGTGAGGAACCAGTATTTACTGGAGGCTTGTTCTTAAGTTAATGACACGATGGGCTCTGCAGCAGATGCATCTTGGGGGAATTTGTAACAGTTTATGACAGACTGGTAGGTCTGAACCTCAAAGCGTATAATTTAAACAGTTTGGTTTTCGTCGCTCTCTTGAAGGCTTTTTATTTTTATTTCAGTTTTTTTTTCTCTTCTGGTTGAATATTTTTCCAATTGGCACATCTGGTTTAGACAAATTAGTGTAACACATCATCTGAAGCTGTTTCTGTTCATGTCTGTTAGCAAAATAACTCATGAACCACTGGATGGGTTTTACTAAAACCTTCAGGAAATAATTATTAGATGTGAATCTACAACTGATCACCTTTAGGGGTCAACCAGATTCAAGATGGCTAATAATTTATAACTCGTGAACCACTTGATATGATTTAATCAAACTTTGAGGAAACCATCATTGGCTGTCACTGCAGCTGAATAAGTTTTGGAGTTGGTCCAGTTTAAGATGGCCGCTACAGCTAATACAAACTAGCCATCAGAAAATGTCTACAGCTCGTCTTAAAGATAATGAAACTATGATCATGTGGTAAAAGCTGCAGCTGAGGAGCAGTGAATGTGACCCTAGGTTCTGAGCATGAGATGATTTTAGTGTGAAACTCTGGGATGATCCCTCAGTGATGGCCTCACCTTTTCATCTCAAGTGATTTATTTTTCTCCATTTGGTTAAAATAGGCTCTGCTTGTAATTTAGTTCTCCATTTTTATATGTAGCGTTTAATTTCCTTGAACTTGGCCGGATTGTAAACGATGGTGTCACCAGCCTGAGTTTTTAGTTTCTAATTATCTGTGTTTTTTTTTTTTTTTTTTTTTTCTAAAAGAGGCCGAGTTTGGCTCGATTCTGTGCCCAAAAACCTGGAGCAGCACAGTTCTTGTGAATGTTGGCCGTGTTGAAGGTGATTTTTAATGGTATCACTTCAGGTAGTGAGGTGGTAAATAAATTCCTGAGTAGATTCGTTGTTTTATTCCAATAAGTCCTGCAGTCCAAACCCTCAGCAGGTCTCTTGGCAGCTCTCTGCTTGCCGACCACTTTGATTTTTCATGAAGCTGCTCAAGCTTGGTCTGCCAGCGAGCTGTGAGAATGCAGGATTAACCAAACCGCTACCAGATAGTTTACTCTCACCAACAAAATTAATTGACGTTGTTTAAAGTTAAAGAAATCTGCGTGTGAGTTCCACGAATAACACAGGACATTTCCTTGTTGTTGAGACTTAAAGTACTTTTTATGTACTCTTAAAAAAAAAAAAAATCAGTTTTTGCTTTTTTCAAGTGTGGTAGTTTTGACACTTTGGGTTCTCTTTTTTATTGTCCCAATTAGGAGTATTTCAGTAATGGTAAAGGCTTATAAAGCTCACTGACGAGAAGTCAAGAACAAATTGTTTTCCCCATTTATTCATGTGGTCTATAAAACGTTCAACAATCAGAGGGAGAAAAAAAACATTCATTGCTTTCCTGGTACAAAAGGTCTCAATGTGCCATTTTGTCTTACAAGACCTCAAATATTCAGAATAAACTCTTTATGGGGCTGAAACACAAACCAGTAGATGTTTGGGGGGACAGAATCTTGAATTTCTTCACTCCAACAGTTGGTAAACATTACGTAAAAATAACTTTTTTTAAATATGAAGGCTTCACAAGAACAGAGGTGCCACCAAAGAGGGGGAACAGGTCTGTGGACCCACCTTTTATTTGCTCGGTCCCCAACAATTCTAAATGCATAGTGTCTTGTTAGCAAAATAATTCCTGAACCATTGGATGTCTTTTAATGAAACTTGCAGAAACTAATCACTTTCTGGACATCTGCAACAAATCAACATTTGGAGCTAACCTCATTCAAAACGACCACCACATAAAAATCACCAATTCCATCATTTCTACAGATGAGCTAAAATTCTTAACATTTCAATTGTGCCTAAAATTTGGGGAAGAGGATGAGGTTCCATGTACGATTACATCCAGTGAGCTGAGCAGTGACTGATGTTAGGGGCTGCAAAATCAATCTGTAATGTTGGGTCACTGTTGTAATCCTACTGAACGGCTTACAGAACTCTACACTGCCTTTTTACTGTTTTTACTAGAAGTGCAAAAACTGTCAGTAAGCTTGACAAACATATTACTGTGAAAATATAAGAAATTAAAAAAATCTGGCAAACTTTGGAAGGTTTAACTTTTCACAAAGTCACATGGCTCTAAGGGTGCATTCACACCGAAAGAGTTTTGCGCTGCCAAAAAGCGCGAAACGTATCCAGTTCGACGCTTATTACGTTCACTTGTTCACACCGGGGCAGAGACTAGACATGCGGCTGAAGAGGGAGGAGCGTCTGGGTCTTTTTCCGGTTGGTCTCAACTGCAGATGAAATGAAAATAAAATAAACGGCTTTGCTTTATTAACTTTAGAGCAAGCGAACGATGTGCACACCACATAATTAATTCAGCAGATGATTTAAAGGCAGTTTGTTTGGTTAGTTTTGCCCATCCAGGAGCTGTGAGCTGACAGACTACTTTTCAACTCTGGCATCGGCTGCTTTCGCCGCACCACATGCACGGAAAATGCTCTGCTGCCCCTTCCACATGCCTTGCGCGCCGCTCAAAACGGACATGTAGCGACGCTAGACCCCTCGAGGCGCGTCCACCATTGACTTTGCATGTAAACTTGCTGCTCCTGCAGCTGAAAACGCGTTCGGTGTGAATCCACCATAAGTCGGGGCTCGTTTTTAATCAACCATCTTAGTGGAATTTGACTTAAGTTCTCACAATTCTTTAAATTTACTCCTTTCAGAACTTAAGAGTAAATGCCAATTATGAAAATTCTTAAGTCTAAGAATCACTCTTGTTCTCCCCTTAAAGATAACCAATTAAGAGACTACTGGAACTGTCTTAAGTTGCCACTAGGGGTCTGAGATGAACTGAGACAGTTCACAGCGTTGCCCTCCCCAAGAATACACTGCACCACCACAAACTGCAGAGGTCCCCCACCTGAGTGGGATTCTCAGTTGTAATGTACAAAGTGACTAAAATAAGGCGTGGAAATCAGGTTAAGGTATGCAATTGGCTTACAAACAAATAAGGGGGGGGATTACAAACACCATAATGTTAGACTGAAATGTGCATATTTCTGTGCAGCCTTTGGAGAGAATATTACACATCAGATGAGTAAATGCAGCCTACATGAGGCAGTCTATGGTTGTGTGTTTTGTTAGAGAATTTTTCATGCAGGCATTTAAGTGGAGGGACGAAGAGGGTGTCAATTTCTTTTGAAGCTGAGTTTTTGAAAACCCCATGAGATTTTCTTCTGTATTCGTGCAAAATGGTGTACAACCTGAACATTGTGTTGAATGTGAACTTTCTTAGGATTTTCATAATTTTATCTTTTATTACCCAGAATATTCTTGAACATGAAATCTGATATATCATCCAGAATCGGCTTTGTGACACAACAAAGTGTTGTAAACCATCTTCAACACTGACACTTAAGATTTAGTTGAACACTTTGTGTAAAGTGAGACTTGGTGCATTCACACCAGCCCTGTTTAGTCCACTTTAATCAAACTCTAGTTCATTTTCCTGGAAATTCTGGTTTGTCTGGGGATGTGTAATCCAACTCTGATGCAGACCAAAAAAGGGAACTCTGGTCCGCCTGAAACACGTAGGTCTCGGTTCAGTAGAAGTGAACTCTGCTGTGGTTCAAATGCATCTGTGAACACCAAGCAGACCAGAGACCACTCCAAAAGCATGAAGCAGACTATATCGCAGGGCATTCTGAGTAAAAAACATAATAAAGTTACTCATATCTTGTAAATACCTCACTGGATGTCTGTATAAGGTGAACATCTCTTCTGTGAAGTTGGATGCGCTCCTCCTCAGTGAACACTGCCTCACATGGAGTCGTCTCAGCTTCCTTGTGAGAGAAAACAATATTCTCTGTGGTTCTGCCTCATCTTCCTCTCATGCTGAGCTTGTTTGGTACATTTGCCAAAATCAAAAAAATAAATCCTACAACCACTAAAATCTGAAGTCACTCCATGTTTACATTTTGTAAAGAAGGAAGTTGCGCTCCATGTCGTCTGAGGTTTTTGTATCAATTCCTTCCGTGGTTCTTGGTGCAGCGCCCCCACAGGTGAGATGGGGAACAGGTTGTTTACAGGGTTTGGTTTGTTTGACAACGTGCAGAACGACAATGTAAACAAATCTTGCAGTTTTGGTCTTCAATCGAACAGTCTGCTGCACTATCAGATGTGAATATGACCTTTGATGCTTGATAACTGACTTTTAATCCCAGCTTTGAGCTGAGAATTTTTTTTATACTTAAACCTGATCCCAGGTCATGTAGAGTTGAAGCACTGTTCTGAGGTCTGAAGAGACTCATGAAGTCCAGCAGGTGAAAAACCACTCTGTGTGTGAAGGTCAGTCTCTCTGCACAGGAAACACCAACTCTTATACAGTTTCTGCTGGACTTAAATATTACTATAATAATTAACTATTATAATAATTTTCTCCATTGTGATTAATAAATGCTGTTTTTCCATCACACATGTGGAGCAGAGGGCTGCCATGTGAGGAGCTGAGGGCCCACAGTGCTGCAGACCTCCTTATCACAGGCTCACCTTCTTACCACTGCACCCTGCCCCCGCAAAAAACACACACAAAACAAGAGACTGGATCAGTTTTCTGATCTCAACATTATATTAAAAAAGGTGGGAATTTGGTTTCAATCAGATCATCTCTACAAAGTTAGTCGTCCTAATTTAGTTTTGAGTATTTTTGATTATTCTGGTTTAACATCTCCAACATTTGGTTCTTTTTTATGGGCTTTACTTGTTTTTCACTGCACATTATAGTTTAGGCATATTGTCTAACAATGACAACAGTCTGTGTAACACTGAACATGACACAGTGGCTCAAATAAATGTGATTCAGAGACTTTTGCCTGCAGTCATCAGTGTTTGTTTCCATGAAGGCAGGTCATGTTTAGTTGAATATCTCGGTCTCTTCAGTCCTCAGAACAATGAATCAGCAGGTGAAAGGCCATGTTGTTGGGTTTGTTAATGTTAGATTTTTAGCTTATAAACTGAATTTACCAGCCATAGACATCTGCCTTCACATCAGATCAACTTTAGTTACATTTTTAACTTGTTGGTTAAATCAGCAGTGAACCTTTTTGAAGGGAAATGAATGTCTTCTAATGTAGATCATGAGATTCTCTCTTGCTTACAGTGTTTAACAGTTAAATCTCATCTAATGTCTTTCCTGTGACTCAGATCAGATTTAGTGCTCCAGTGTCCTTGGCACCATGAGTTGGAGTTTCCTGACGCGTCTGCTGGATGAGATCTCCAACCACTCCACCTTCGTGGGGAAGATCTGGCTCACCGTGCTCATCGTCTTCCGCATCGTGCTGACGGCCGTCGGTGGTGAAACCATCTACTACGATGAACAGAGTAAATTTGTCTGCAACACGCAGCAGCCCGGGTGTGAGAACGTCTGCTACGATGAGTTTGCGCCCCTCTCACACGTCAGGTTCTGGATTTTCCAGGTGAGTTTTGTGGGGGAGACTCAAAATGCTTAGGAAAACAATCCACCGTCCCTCTGATTTACGCTCGTTTCATCCAGGTGATCATGATCACCACCCCGACCATCATGTACCTGGGCTTCGCCATGCACAAGATCGCGCGCATGGATGACGGCGAGTACCGGCCTGTTAGGACCAAGAAGAAGAGGATGCCCATAGTGAGCCGCGGGGCGGTGCGTGACTACGAAGAGGCGGAAGACAACGGAGAGGAAGACCCGATGATCGCTGAGGAGATCGAACCTGACAAGCCAGAAACCCCAGAGAAAAGTAAGGAAATGTGTTTTCTTTTGTTCTTGTTTTTTTTTTTTTTTTTTTAAAGTTTAGCAAAGATTGTTTGAGACGACCAGAATTGGCCAATTTTGGCTTGAACTGTGAACAATGGATCATACTAACACAAAGCTTTTCCCACCTCTAAATCATAAAAATACATAACTTTTAGTTTGAGTGATTGATTGGAATAAGATGGTTTAAGTGACTGGATGAATGTATTTTCCATCAGTTGATTTGGATTTTTATTTTTGTCAGCTAGTTTAACTACACCCCTTTTTTATAAATTGTGTTGTAAATTAATGCACAGTTTAAATCTAAACCTCCAAACTCAAATACTCACAGATTACAGTTGGGGATAAATTTCACACAAATGGTAAATGGTAAATGGACTGTACTTATAACGTTTTTCTACCCATCCAGGACACTCAAAGCGCTTTACACTACAATCTGTGTCCTCATTTACCCATTCACACAGCACTCTA
>JAUBOC010000097.1:6802941-6817845 GCA_032275365.1 Anablepsoides cearensis | reverse complement strand
CACACACACACACACACACACACACACACACACACACACACACACACACACACACACACACACACACACACATCTCATGCTTCCAGCCCCCTCCTCTCTTTGTTTTGAGTGGCGCTCTCGAAGGAGGGAGAACAGGCAGGGATGGGAGACGGAGAAAGCAGCTGGGCACTGACCCTCTGAAGCAGCCCTTTACGTCAGAAAGAGACGCTCTTCACATCAGACACAAAGACACCTGGCTTTGGCTTATTTGCATCTCTGCCTTCGTTCTGTCTTTCCCCATCTTGCCACCAGACTCAAGAGTAAAAACACCTACGCACAAACGGGAACTGCGTCCTGTTTTCAGTCTTGATGTTTTTTTTCCTCCTTTTTCCCCCCTCTTGATACCACACCCAAGGCTTTAGGGATGCTTTTCATGAGCTCAAGCTACAGGTAATCATCTTTGCTTGAAAAGAAGCACTGCTTAAAGATGAAGAAAATCTGGTCCAAAAAGAGATTTCAGGTGAGTTTACTGCTTTATGGAAAAATAGATTTCACAGTCGTGTCGTTTTTATTGTTTTTTTTTATTGTTTAGATTTGTTTTTCTCCTAAAAACATTTGATTAACATGCCACACCCTTTATTTGATAATAATGCCCTTTTTAAAAATTATTTCTAAAAATTACCATAAAAAAAGCATTGGTTCAGATCATTTGAAAGCAGTTTTGTGGAGGAAATGCACGAGCAATAAAATAATGGATGAATGTGACGGTTGCTGTTTTCCGTCACTGATATTTGCTGGAAAACAAGACAAATAGCAACAGCTCATTGAAAAAAAGGAAAAACTCTCTTCAGGAAAACTTAAAAACAATTATTTGAATACGTGACCCAAATTAAAATAATTTCTCACACTAAAATACTAAAAGGATCAAATACCCCCCCTTTCCTCTGTCATGTTGCGCACATTCTGTGTCATGGAAATATGCTTCTTGATTTGGCAGCCGTGAGAGTTTTGTTATCTAATAAGTAATTCATTTAACAGGTTTTACAAATTTGGGGCAGATGAAAAGTGTGTCAGTAGGCTACTCTCCACAGAGACATGGGAATCAGGCCAGCGCCTCGCAAGGGCAACAAAGTGGGAAAAAGGCACAAGATCAAGTTTATTTCTGTCTTGCCCTTTTTTTGCATTAGAATCAAACCCTTGAGACATGTGATCTACAGTATCCAGCTCAAATTTATTTGAATAATGCTGTCAGGATTTGGATTATACTCGCTTTCTGAAGTATTTGCCAAATTCATAATTTCCAATGGATGCCATCTGAGGCTGGGTTTTACTGATACAATTGCCTTCAGGACACAACAATGAGAACCACGGCAAAGAGAGAAGCTTCTAGGAGGATCAGCAAAACACCACTAACCACCAGGCAGCCATTAATCAAACTGCCTGACACAAAAGCATCAACCAACGGGGAGTACACAGTTAACACAGTGGGAGATTAGTGCAAAATGAGTCACTTCACTTTTCCTACTTTTTATTTCTATTCGCTGGAAAGCAGTGAGTCATGCTGAGGAGCTCTCAATAGTTCTGATTGACTGCCAGGAAGCAGTTTTCTTAGCTGCTATATCAGCATGGACTCTCTCTTGAAATACGTTCTGAAGCACATCTTAGGTACATAATCTATAGTGTAACTGACTTTTACTAGGGCTGTGCATTTCTGGTGTGGTCAGTACAATATGAATCTTGATGCCCTGCTGACAATACCTTTCATTAAAGACACAAGCAAAATAGTTACAATATGATTCAGATCCTATTCACAATACATTTCAACCTGTAATAACAAAAACATTCAGTCTTTATCATCATCAAACAATTTGGCTCTTAATCAAGATATAAATTGGACCTATAAGTCACAGTATGTGTTGGCCTTTATTTATAATAGAAGTCGACATTTTGCTAATATACCAGTCAGCCTTTAGTCTCTATGCAACATGGCCTTTAATCATGAAACAAGTTGGCCTTCAGTCACTATACAAGCTGGTATTTAGTCACTGTACAAGCTGGCATTTAGTCACTATACTAGCTAATCTTTTGTCACTATACTAACTGGTCTTTAGTAACTATAAAAGATAGCCTTTAGTAATTATACAAGATGGCATTTAGTCACTATAAAAGATAGCCTTTAGTAATTATACAAGATGGCCTTTAGTCACTATACACGATGGTCTTCAGTCACTGTACAAGATGGTCTTCAGTCACTATACAAGATGGCATTTAGTCACTATAAAAGATAGCCTTTGGTCATTATACAAGCTGGCCTTTAGTCACTATACACGATGGTCTTCAGTCACTATACAAGCTGGCCTTTAGTCACTATACACGATGGTCTTCAGTCACTATACAAGATGGCCTTTAGTCACTATACAAGATAGTCTTCAGTCACCATAAAAGATAGCCTTTAGTAACGATACAAGATGGCCTTTAGTCACTATACAAGATGGTCTTCAGTCACTTTACAAGATGGTCTTTAGTCACTATACAATATAGCCTTTGGTCATTATACACGCTGGCCTTTAGTCACTATACTAGCTAATCTTTTGTCACTATACTAACTGGTGTTTAGTCACTATACAAGATGGTCTTTAGTCACTATACAAGATAGCCTTTGGTTATTATACAAGCTGGCCTTTAGTCACTATACAAGATAGCCTTTGGTCATTATACAAGCTGGCCTTTAGTCACTATACAAGATAGTCTTCAGTCACCATAAAAGATAGCCTTTAGTAACGATACAAGATGGCCTTTAGTCACTATACAAGATGGTCTTCAGTCACTTTACAAGATGGTCTTTAGTCACTATACAAGATGGTCTTCAGTCACTATACAAGATGGTCTTTAGTCACTATACTAACTGATAATTTTACACTATACTAACTGGTCTTTAGTCACTATAAAAGATGGTCTCCAGTCACTATAAAAGATAGCCTTTAGTAAATATACAAGATGGTCTTCAGTCACTATACAAGCTGGTCTTTAGTCACTATACTAACTGATAATTTTTCACTATACTAACTGGTCTTTAGTCACTATAAAAGATGGTATCCAGTCACTATAAAAGATAGCCTTTAGTCAATATACAAGATGGTCTTCAGTCAATATACAAGATGGTCTTCAGTCACTAAAAAAGATGGTCTTTAGTCACTATACTAACTGATCATTTTTCACTATACTAACTGGTCTTTAGTCACTATAAAAGATAGCCTTTAGTAAATATACAAGATGGTCTTCAGTCACTGTACAAGATGGTCTTTAGTCACTATACAAGCTGGCCTTTAGTCACTATACTAGCTGATCTTTTGTCACTATACTTACTGGTCTTTAGTCACTATACAAGATGGCCTTTGGTCACTATATTAACTGATCATTTTTGACTTCATTTTTCAGGTATACGAACGTATAAAGCAATCTTATGGATTTTTTTCAAGTCTTACCGACTTTTTCAAAACCTCATTTTCAAATTTATCTAACATGTCAGTGCCTGTAGGATGATTTAAAAAACAATAAATAACACCAAATAACCATCCTCCAAACTTTACAACCTGTTCTGCTGGTAGAAATAAGTTCTGGAGTTTTTTCACTCTCCTTTCCTCCTGCTTTGCAGCAGGTGCTGTCGAGTCCACAGCCGACAGCCGACCCCCACCCATCCATTCGTACAACTTGCAATTTATGGATTTTTGAGGCTCTTTATACAAGTAAATATCCAAAGGTGTTGACATGTATGCTATACAAGATGGTCTTTAGTCACTATACAAGATGGCCCTTAGTCACTATACTAGCTGATCTTTAGTCACTATACAAGCTGGCCTTTAGTCGCTATACTAACTCATCTTTAGTCACTATACTAACTGATCTTTAGTCACTATACATGTCGGCCTTTATGTGACATTGCCTTCAATCACAAAACAAGTCAGTTTTTGGTAAATATACACTCTGGCATTTAATCACAAGATGGTCATTAGTCATGACCATGGCCGGCTGTTAGTCGCAAATCAAGTTATTTACGAGATAATTCAGCCTTTAATGTTGAGATCTGTTGACCTTAATTCAGAAGATCAGTCCGCTTTTAATAGCGGGATGAGTCTGTCTTTATTTTTGCAAATGTTATGGTTATAGTGAGTGGGGGTGGATAAAGAAAGCATATGGGCACAGGGTATTCACTTCTTGGAATTGATAAATGGGTCCCTAAAAATTCTTTTCCTTTTAGAGCCAGGCAGTGGTCTAAGTAACGCAAAGAGGTCTCTAATTCAATGCCACAGGCATCGCCATTGTCATGGCGTCCCATCACCATTTTGTGTTTAAGCAGGTTGTTCCCAGTTAGAAATCCAACAAGTGTACTTAAAGTTTTCCTTGTCAGGGCAATGAGAGCTTTTCCAAAATTTGGGACATTCATCAGTTCCCATAACTGTCTACAGTCCATCAGCTCCCTCCAGTGGATTGAGTGTTGACATCTAATCCAGGCCTATAGAGCAGGTCTACAGACTGTTGTTGATATACTTACAAGAAGCTCTTTATTTTTGAGAAAATTTGGACTCTAATTACCGGCCTTTGTTCATTAGACAAAACAGTCTTTAATTGTGTTTTGATTCAGCAATAAATCACAATTTGATGAGATTCATTCTGTTTTAACAAATGTACCAAAAGAGTGAAACACTCTTTTGGTACAAAATGTTTATTATGGCTAATGGTTATTGGTACAGTATTTATGTCCTGATTAATCCTAAACATCCTAAACATTTATAGTTTTCAAGAAATCCTAAAGTTTTACAAGTAAATAAACTTGGAATACTGAATTTGCCATGTAAGTGAAATGCTTGAGTTTTAACTTGATATATAACTAGCAGCAGTTGTTGCCAATAAACACTATATATTTGTGACCAATCAGACTGAACCAAGGCTTAAGTTGCAAAGCAGTATGTAGAGCTATAGGCAGCCTTACTGCACTGGTTGACAATTTGTAATTTTGTCAAAACATGATGAATAAATATCTCATTTATGGGTAATTTGAATGAAATGTCTGAAATGTAAATCTAAAGAATGCACCAAAGCACTTTTCTGAGCTGCACCAACAAATACCATGATTTTGAACACAAAAGACTAAATGTTTGGTAATTTTTCCAGTGTGCAACAAAGGGTTATTGCTACGTGGGAAATCCCAATGTTCAGATATGTTTTGAGGTTTCCTCTTTTAAATAATGTCAAAATATTTTATTACAATACTCTAAAAATGGGGTTTGAACTGATTTTCCAGGGGTTATACCAATTGCTCTGAACCCCACCCATTATTTGCTGTGGTATTCAAATATTTCATTCATTTCTGAAATAAAAGGGTGTCTTGATGCTTTTGACTCACCCTATTTATTACCTTGTGATACAGTTCTTCTGTACCTTTGGGACCTATCTTTATGAATGCAGGCACACAAAATGTGCAAAGACCTTTAACAGCAGCAGTCTTTAATTTCAACCTTCTGTGCTGAGCTGGATCTTGAGCTGTTAGATAATGTTTTGTTTTCTCATGTCTTGTTTCAGAGAACTGGGCATTCCACACGGACATTTGGCAGATTGACCCATGGTGTGTTGTCAGTATGAGCTTTACATCAGTTCTCTATGATTCTACTGTATTATGTCATTTTGTTTCTGTTAAAACTGTAACTCATTGGTTTATATTTTAGCGCTGCTGTTGCTTTGTTTGTCTGTTTTTCTGTTTAGCTGCACACAAGTGGGTTTCGTGATCCACCCCCACAAAGCAGTATTTTCTTGCTGCTGCATCTCTGCATAAAATCTTTTAAGTTGGAAAACACCTGGCCTCAGTGCTTTATGGTGTAATATTTGGCAAATAGTGTTGCTTTCCTTGACTCAAGCCCAAAGCAGATGCTTGCTGCACCAAACCCCCCAATCCTATTTACAAGACAATTTGAGTTATAAAACGTCCCTCGTAATTACACTGCTGAGTCAATTTTCCTCGCTTGGTGTGCAAGCTATTTAACTTCATTTGGTATCGCCGTTGTATTATGCTGGCTTTCTCATCATTAGCTTCTGGAATGATCTAATAAGGATCTTTGACTTGATGTGAGGCGCAATGAGGTGCAACCAATTCTGTGGTTGTCGTCGTCCTCCTCCACAGGCTCTCTAACCAGTAAACATATCTGTCAGCCGACCAGCGGTTTGGCTGGTGATTTTAGACTCTAATGGGTACGAAGAGGATTGGTCGTGTGGGTGAGAGGGATGCTGGTTTCCATAGTAACGGTGCTCTCCCGTCTGCCCTCTCTTGCTGCCACTATGGAAGCGAAGTTTTCCGCTCCTGCCGAAAGCAAAGCTATGGTAAACCTGCCTGTCTTGATTGGTACTCTGCTCCCCACTCCTCAACCCCAGCATCTACCCTTCCATCCATCCACGTGTCCCTGACTCTGCTCATCCTGTGGTTTAGACTTTATGTTGATCCTTTGTGGTTTGTGTACCCTTCAGACATTTTTTCTCTCCTTATTGTTGACATTGTTTCATTTTTTCCCTATTAAACTAAAAGCCTGCTACAATGAGTTGTCTTTTTTGTTGATCATGAAGTTTAGATTCAATCTACAACTTTTTATATTTTCAGTTGTGTGCATTTTCATTTCTTGTGCTTCAAAAGGTCTAATTCGGCAAGTTTTTATGTGAAATTAGTTTGGTGTAATCAGTTTGATTAAGGGTTTGTTTTATAAAACACAAAGACTTCAGAAGAGAATGGAGAGCATTACTGGTATTTTTCAGACATGGCTTTAAAAAAGCCACGGCTTAAGTTCATTTGTTTTAATCTAAGGACTCAAAATGTATTATTTTAGGTTTTTAGGCCAATACTGATTTCAAAGTTTTGAACAGTTCTGATTTCAAATTCCAATTTCTCTCAAGAAATCATAATTAACACTACACACATTTATTTGGATAAGTAGATATTTTAAATCTGAAAATTTTACTTGTGTCTTTATGTCATTGGAAATCTACAAATATACACATGGTTGATGGAGAAATTGAAAAGGAATTGCATTATTTGTTTCTTATAAACCAAATTATATATTTATTTGTATTTTTTAAATAACTTTACAGTCCAAGAGTTCACTCGATTAGCAGTTTGTTTGTTTTTCAGTTTGAAAACGTAAAACCTTTTATTTAGTTTTAGATGTGTTATATTGCCAAATCTATCAGTAAATTAAGTTGCAGCTGCAACTATGTTGAAGATGCCACATTGCGAGCGCAGATTATCTGCAGAGCAGTGACGCGTTCATGGATTGCATTAATAAAATTGGATTTTTGGGTCCTAGTATCAAGTAAGGCTCAACATCTTGTCACTTCCTGATCAATGGGCGCATCAGTACTTTTGAAGAACATATCCATCTGCCTGTCTCATTATCCCCCCTCATTTCTCCTTTCATGGATTTGGGACATTTATAGGTGTTGATTAATATGTCTTTTTCTGTTATTTTAGACTCTGAGACCACAGAGGACGAGACCACAGAGCCACAGATGGAAACCAAAGAAGGGCCCAGGAAGCACCAGGACAAAGCTGGACGAAAAGGACCCTCAGGTTTTCACAGATTCAGCCCTTTTTTAGATCACACATCTGTCGTTTCAGCATTTTCTTTCTTTCTAATTCATAAACTTTTTATGGCTGCAAGCAGACACTACTTGCAAAAGATGTTCCAGAGTGCAGCATTGGCAAATTCAGCGGCTCCTGAAACATTTTTCAGTCATATCCTGCCAGATTTACTGTGCCACCAGTGTCGCTGCCAAAAACACACTTGTACCAAATTATGTTTGGATGTAGATTGATGGGTTTAATGGAGGCGGTTTTCTGCTTGGCCCGTGGTGTTTGTCAGATGAAATCCAATACCAGAGAATGTAGTAATCCCCTCAGGGTGTGATGCAGCAAGGTGACACACTGCCCTAGTTTCCAGAAGTAAGTGGTTCCACCGGGAAGGTGCAACCTGAAGAAATGAGATGTATAATTTAGGCTTAAACAATCAGAACTCCAGGTGCTTTGATATAAACAGAAGAAGTTATGACTTGCTGAGTATATTGTTATTAGAGCACTGAATTAAAATTACAATAGTTTTAATGTTATGTTTTGTTGTTTACCTATATGTTTTTTTTTTCAATTGGCCAATCCATGGGAATGCATTCTCTATTTAACAAGAATATAACAGCTGCCTAATCTAATAAACATGTTTTTAACAAACACTTGTAAAAACTTAATAATTTGATATTCATAGGTTGAGTCAAAAGTCTCAGGACACCCTTTTATTTTGGAAACGAAAGGGAAAAAATGTCTGAATACTACAGCAAGTAATGGGTAAGGTATGTCCGAAAACATGGCCGCCATCTTGAAAGCCGCTATATTGGATCAAAGACAAATTTTCCAATGGGAAAGGGGGGTCATCAAAGAAGGCCTGATTTGTCTTAGAAATGGATTGTTGCAATCAGATGTGTAATATTTGTGGTTCAGAAGTTAGCAACACGGAAAGTTCAATCAGCTCATTGTTCAGCACCAGGGACATCACATTGGACACATCAAATGGCTGTGCAACACAGGCAACGCTCCCAGTTGTTGTTGCAATATTCTGTGTATAACTTTAGACCCTACCAACAAAATGCATTTCTTACATATTTGCATCTAGACTTGCTGTTAAATTTTGCTACGCGATTCTAAAAGCTTTTGCAGTTCAGTGTTCAGAGCCTTGACACGTAAAAACTGAAGTATTTTCTTTCTGATGGTGACGCTGAGTCAGTATCATTTCGCTCCATCGGCCAAGCAGTCTGATGTTTTATATCCTCGACCTCGCTGCTTGTTCAGGATTCCTTTCGCTAACAGAAGCTGCTGACAGCTCTTTTTAGTTTTTTGCTGCTGAAGCATGTCTGTCTCCGTTGCTCATCGCTAAAATGTCCATCATTACCTGATTTGCGATGGGGCGGAGGAAGGCTCTGTTTAAGTGGTGCTCACTGCAAATCCAATTTCAGTTTTATTTTCTGTTTTCAAGCCGTCAATAGACCGTCTATCTGCGTGTTTTTATGTCCGCATCATTTTCTGCCATCTCAGGATTTGCTGTCACCGTTGCACTTTCCAGTTGGTTAAAACCCTGAACTGGGTCTCCGTGTCTCTGCAGGCGAGGGAGGAAGGATGATGGACTACAACCCAGACGCTTCAGATCGCAGGGCCACCCTCCCCGGCACCTACGACCCGGTGGTGGAGCGAGAGCTCCGCGCTCTGGGCTCCCGTCCTCCGGGGGCACATTTGGACCCCTCGAACCCAGCCAGGCAAGCCTTCGGCGGCAGCGGGGGTCCTGTCGAGGGGGGCCCACCTGTCCGTCACCTCGGCGTGGAACCCCTTATCCGAGCATCTCACGCTAACCTGGCCCGGCCCGTTCAAGGGTCAGAGGAAAGTGTTTCTGTCGGCAGCGACTACTATGGGAGCATGTTCAGCCTCTACAGAGGGAGAACATTTTCAATGCCGTTATAGCACACGGAGGTTGTTGGTTTTTTTTTTTTTATTTCCAGGAAAAACAAACAATAAGACTGGCCACAAACTCCCTCTAGTTGCAAAGAAAACCGGCACACATTGCACATTACATCCATAATGGACCCAAATGGCAAAAACATTTCTCCATTTCTTCATTTATTATCCTTTTTTCCCTCATTTTATGCTTCGATCACACTTTCCTTTGACTTGTCTGATTGCTGTGTGGTTTGATTTCAGTCTAACAAATACATTATATTGTAAATATTTATTAGCGCCATTAGATAAGCTACATTAGTGCAACCCACCAGTTCATCTACTTTAATGCTTCGTAAAACTTGCATGTTTTTCTCCCTCACATTTGGATTAGCATCATGTCTTTAGCCGTTTTTTGTGGCATGCGTTAGCTTTGATTCCAGCTAATATCGGCATGAACTTCACCACAAATTTTACAATCACGTAACCCACAGGTTCTTTTGAGGCATGACGTTTGTGTATTTGAAGTCAAAGCAGAGGCATTCTGTTTGACGTTTTATTTTAAATTGGTGAATTGTGAAGTTTTTGTTTTCCTTTTTACGAAATCGCACATATCAAGTGAAGTTTATTTGCTCTTATTTCATGTTCTGTTTTGTTACAAGCACACAGATTACAGACAAAACACGCTGAACTTTTTATATACAAAATAGAAAAAGGGACACTTCTGCATCTTCTCCTCCAAAGCCTTGCTGATGTGCTTGATCTCTAATGTCACACCTCCCATTTCCCCCTCAATCCTCATCCCTCCAGGACTCAAACTGCTCGTGAGTCATGGGGGCTCGCCTCCAGTGGCCCCTCATCTTCTCACCAGCCACCTTTAGATGCAGGCAAAAACAGCAGCACCGTTCAAAAACGAGAGGCCGACAAAGCCGAGCCGTTGGACCCTAATGCTTCTAAGCCAGTCCGGACGACCGGCGTCGACGGCGTCGTCATGACCCCTAAACTGGCTCGTGCCGGACCCAAGATCTTTGACAAAGTCTGGGCTTTTGAGGAGCGGAGGAGGAGTGTGGATCTGCCTGCTCCCAGTAACACAGATGACAGCAGAAAGAAGACAGGAGGCCCCAGCGAAGAGGAGGGACGAGTCCTGCAGGGTGCAGCCCAGAAGAGAGCCGCATTCCAGCACCGGGCGTCCTCATTGGAGGACAGCGTGAGCTACTCCCAGAGGGTCCAGAGCTACCAGAGCAAGTTCACAGAGGAGCTTCAGAGGATCAAGAAACTGGTGGGGAAGTCGAGCCTGAAGAAGGCCTTTTCCACTGAGCAGCTGTGCCAGAGGGACCGGCCGAACACCGGGAGAGTAGAGCCCATTCCTCAGCGAGTGGTTGAGAAGTTGGAGGCGAGGGAGCGAGCCCTGGAGGAGGGCAGAGCTGGAGGGAGGGCCTCTCCACAGGCACGAAGCAGCAGATCAGGGAACCAAAGGAGCAGACCTGAAAAGGAGAACATGACACAGAACGTGGACGACTCATCGCGGGAAGGCTCGGGGAAAAGCTCTGTTGCCGTGGAAACGGCACCAGTTCACCAGTTACCAGGACGACCGTTTCCAACAGCCATAAGGAAGAGCCCAATAAGGTTTGACTTTATTGATACACAATACAGGAAACTGTATTTTCAGTATTATCAAAGCTTATTTTCTTCTTTATACCAACAAAACTCTACAGTGACATCAGAGACACAAAACACCAGCAACTTTTGTTTATCTCCTCCAGAGAACTGGGAGCAGATTCAAAAAGAGACAACAAATCAAACCACAGGTCAAGCAGCCCGACAGGAAAAAGAATGTCTCCAGTAGCTGCGAGGGAACCGGGGTCCCAGCCTGCATCCAAACCCCCCCACCTGACCCCGTCACCCGCTCCCTCAGTCAGCCCCGTCCTGAAAAAGAGACGATCCGAGGCGGCTTTAAAAGCCACGGTCCCCACAATCCTGGTGGAGGAGGAGCACAAGAGGAGGGAGGGAAGAGCTCGCAAAATCAAGTCAACCAGGTCTCCAGAGGAAGGTAGGAGATTATTCATGAGCAAAAAACACAAATTGATCAGTATAAGTCCGACAAGCATGAGCCACTACAAATAAAGAGATGAAGCAACATACAAGCCTTAAAACTAATAAGATAAATTAAAATTTCATATTTAATTTGAACTCTCAGATGATTTAAATCTATTTAATGTGATATAAAAGACTCTCCTAAATTATATCAAATGGGGCAGTTTGATAGAGTAGTTTTCCGTAGCAGTTCTGCAATGTGGTATGCAAACACAGCACTTTTATCTGCATATTTTACTTGTGCTTTTACACATCATTGATGAACCTTTGAATCCCACACGGCTTTTCTAGTAGTAGAAAAAATAAAATTGGTTTAAAAATTTGGCAAGTCAGAGATGTCAAAATATTTGTGTTAAATACGAGGCATAATGTGGGATTTTTGTTTCTGATATTGTTTAATTATCACTAATTTTATTATAGGGTTTTGTATGTTGTATTCATGATTAAATGCAGCAAAATAAACTATTTCAAAGGTAACAGATCTTTGTAATACTTGGTTTATGACTTTAATTGCTGGATGTTTGGCCCCTGTGCTGTTGGCCTGCAGTAACTGTGGCCCCCGGAGCAAATTAGTTGAATAGTCCTACTGTAAATTAATAGTTTTAGGGCAGCTGTTATTGCATGATAAGATACATAATAAAATTGTTACTGAGAGTCAAATGTTCATACTAAAGTATGAGGCCATCTTTAGATTGACCATTTTTCCTATTGGAGTTTTGGTACCAAATATCAGTATCGAGCCCGATACCAGCATTACTCATACTCATACAAAATGCCCCAATACATGAAACCAATACCCGTATTAATTGTATTTATAACCCATTGAATGTGCTACAGTTGTATTCTGTCAGCTCCATGCTTAAAAGATTTTACAAGTTGAACGAAAATCTTTGCTTTTTATTTATGTTTAAGTTGCAACAGTATTGGATTTGATCCAGTCAGAGCAGCTGTTGGTCCATAAGGAAGTAGAACTACATTGTTCCAAATAAAAGTTAGTTTTTAAGCCATTGTATCATTTTTAACTTCTAACTCAATAAATTCTCGTTATTAGGACATCTAATATTAACATTAAAAAATGTGAAATTTAAATTAGGCGCTTAAAAAATTTGCTACTGAAAAAAAAACTGTTTTAGAAACAACCTCACCAATTAGAACATAATGGACACACAGAGATGAGCTGAAGCAGGAGTTCCTGTGACATTCACAGACCACACTGCAATCTGTGGTCAGAATAGAGAGCAGGTGGAAGAGAGTCTGGAGAGGTAGAGGTTGACTCCAGGGAAGAGAACAATAAAAGTCAGGACTAGCCAATAAGAGAAGAAAAAAAAAAACGCACAATTGTATTAAGTTCAGATTTTCTTGTTACCAGGTGGTTCTTCTGATGACCCCTACCTGTCTGCTGATGAGGACCCTGCCGAGGGCCCTGGGTTTGAGAAGCCCCTTGAGGACACTACTGCGCTATGTGGCTCTGAGGTCACACTGACATGCATCATCACCGGTAGCCCAGCTCCTATAGGTAAAAACAACAACAAAACCTTTAAGAGAGGTCTTACTCTGCATTTTAAATTGCTCAAAAAAAATTAATAGGCCATTACTTGGAGACTTTCTGTGCAAAGTACTGTGAAAAGTTATTTCTCGGATCAGAAAGCACAGCGAGAATATGAATATTCATGAAAATCTGGGTATAAAATCTGGAAAACAAAGAGCGTCATTCATTGCATTCTTTTTGAAGCGCACCGTACTGTACTGAGCTCCTGCTGTGGGAGTTGAAATGTGCTGCCTCTGCCTTCTCAGTGACATGGAGGAAGAATAATGTGGAGCTGCGGAGCGATGCTTTCTACCTCGTTAAATCCGAGGGCGAGAAGCACAGCCTGGTGATCAGGGAGATGAGGCCGCACAACGCAGGGTCGTACTGCGTCGCAGCTGTCAACGCGGCGGGCAGCACAACCTGCAGCGCCACCCTCTACGTCCTGTCAGGTGAGAGCGGGCCAGACATGAAAAGAAACAAGGTTTGATGTTATCTTGTTCCAACGTTACTCGAATTTAAACAGGTTTATTCTGATACCAACTCTTTAAAGTTATTGCAAATATAAAATAAACATTAAAAAGGTACTCTAAATCATATCAAATGGTGCAGTTTGAAACAGTTTACTCCTGTATTTTTTTTTTAGATTTATCTGAAATGCTGGTATGTACTCAATGTGAGCAAAGCTGAAACCTTCAAAAACCAAAGTTTGAGTCATGTGATTGACCTACATTAATCTGGTTTATTGTTTGATACTTTAAAATTTGATATAAATTCAATCCCAAGTAAACATAGGACCAATAATCACCACTATTGATCTGATACAAAATAAAAACAGACCAAACTCATGCAAACAAACCCCATCTTAATGGGATTTGCCTATTTAAATAAAGGTAAATAAAGTACTTTAACCAAAAGGGGCATCCTTTACAGTTTAACATGAGGAAGAGCCAGTGGTGCAGCTAGAGGTTAGCATCACTAACCTCTAAACCCCTACACAAATTATTTAGCTCCGCTAATGTTAAGACGCTACAAAGACAAAACATTAACTAAACCTCTAAATTTTAACATATTAACATCAATAGTTTTGTGCATATTTAGATTGTAGTGCAACATATTCAAAAGACATTAGTAGAATAAAAAATAAATGATGTTCATTTTTGTGGGAGTGGAGTCCGTTAAATAGTTATAAATTTAGCGCAAGTGCTACGACTGAGTAGTTAAACAGATATGTAAAGAAACTGAACATGTGAAGAACCAAGAAAAAGACATTGTGGTAGAAATGAAGAGTGAATCTGCTGCTCACAGCAAAAGAAAAGACAAAGATGAAGACAACTATCAGTATCAACAATAAAATCTTAAAGTGCCTGTAACATAAAATGTTTGTAATATATATGAAAGCATTTTTGGAAAGGTAAAATTAATAACATACTGCAAAACAAAGTTCATGCAGCTGATATGAACAGTTGTTGAGATATTTACGTCTCACTTCTAACAGGATGTGATGTCAAAGGAGAATGTCTGCATGTGAACAACAGAGCATTGCTACAATAACTAACAACACAGACTGAAGAGAATAATCTGATTATTTTGAATCACTGTCAGAGAGATGAAGAAGACCCGGAGTTCAAAAAATATTGTTTCAATAAACAAACCAGAGAGTTTGTTAAAGGGGTTATATTATGTGTTTCTCAGGCATATATTTAAATACTATACCCTAATAAAGTATCTATGTCCCCTTTAGTTGTTATTAAAATGTTGTTTTTGTGTTTAAATAGAATAGAAAAGTTTTCTT
>JAUBOC010000097.1:6769058-6782475 GCA_032275365.1 Anablepsoides cearensis | reverse complement strand
TGAAATATATGAGTTTGTATGTAATGTATGAATATAATATACAAGTTTCACTTTTTAAATGGAATTACTGAAATAAAACTACTTTTTCATGATATTCTAATTTTATGACCAGCACCTGTATATATAATTGTAACTATTATTATTCTCACTACTGCTCGTGATAATTGCACTATTTGCTTTGCAGTCATCAACAAATAAGAGCATCAGCACAGCAATGCTAAAGGAGGTTCTTTCCAGAAGGCGCTGGCAGGTAAACTGTGTGGATGAGACTGTTTAACATAAAAGCCTGAAATATTTAGGGTTGCATATCACCCTCTGATCTAAAGGTTAAGGCTCTATCAAACTAAACTTGTAAACAACTTATGCCAACTTATGAGAATTTTGTTCAACACTGAAGACATCTACATAGAATTTGGAATAAAAAATAATCTGCTGGAAGCCTCTTTTGTATGAATACATACAGCAAAGGTAATGATTAGCTCAGATATATAGCCTATATGAGTTTTTTAGTCATAACATTTTTACAAGTTGTCATAATTTGTCTAAAACGTTACAGTGTGACAGAGCCTTATATCAGTTACTTAAAAAAAAATTCTGTTCAAATTTGGCTGGTGCTTAGTGAGATATTTTGCTAACACTATAAAATCCACTAGAATTTAAGTGCATTTTTATTTGCTTGATTATGTTTGGAATAGCAAACGTCCAGTGGTGGCCACAGTTCCCCTAAAGCACTAATAGGGGAACTAATTTTCTGATTAGTGCTTTAGGGCTTTTGCTAATTTTAAAATGTATTAGTGGATTAGCACTTGCTAAATTTATAGGCTAAATTTAGAAGTACTATCTAAGGTCTATAAATGTTATTGATCAACATTAATGTTAACAGCTGAGGGTGAAGCTGTCACACATTTTGTTCATATGTGTGTCACTGATCCACCAGGTGACAGTATCTGAACCGAAATAGCTGTGGAGTCAATGATAAGTCTTAGGAGAGCAACATGACAACATGTGACTCATGTTGTCTGTTGAAGAATGTTCATGGGTTGGTTGGGTTATTTTAGTGCTTTAGAATTAGGGGACCTAAATATTTGAGCTAGTGTTTTAGGGCAGGTGGAACATTGCTTCAGCTTACTTATATAATCTCCTTGTTGTTTGTGTGTCGGTCGTTTTCAGCGTTCTCTCATTGGCTACAAATCCAAAATGGTAATGAGGTCCATCCCAGAGCTCCTGAATGACTCATCCAGTCATGTCTCCATTGCCGTGACCCGCCATCTAAAAGAAGGCTCCCCGCCACCTTCGTCTTCATCTGATTCAGACGCAGATGTGGACGAGCTTCCCTTTATTCCTATGCCCCTGTCTATGGTCTTCTCTGGTTCCAGAGTGTCTCTTAATGAGATCCCAGGGGAAGAGGGTGTCAGACGGTCGACTGTCGTTGATGATGGGAGGAAAAAGGACATCTTGACTGAAGCGGGCACTGCAGGAGGGGCTGGTAAAAGCATGATAGATGAAACCCCAAATGAAGAGAGGCTAGGAAGGTCAGGACAAGATGCTCTCAAAACAGAAGCAAGTGTTGAGTCCCAGGAATCGGAGACGAGAGCAAGGCGGGCTACGATGAGAAGAGGCAGCTCTGCTGATTCAGCGCTGCTTCTCAACGTTGACCCTGAAACTGGAAATGCGAATGAAGATTCTGAGACGGGTAACAAGGGCCTGAAAAAGGCTGTTTCTATGGAGCTACCAAACCGCAGCCCAAGCCCCGGAGCCGCTAACTTAAGCCAGGAGGAATATGCCCTAAAACTGGAGCTGATGAGGCAGCGGCTGCTCCGGGGAGGGAACGTCAACAAAAAGATGAGCGGGCTGCGGGGCCCCTTGTTTGAGACGCTAGGCATGGATGTCGAAAAGCAGACAGGTTCTCTTGATCGAAACCTGAGGAGATCCAGAGCGGGGTCATCAGCGCTCGCCCGAGCAGCATCCTCCGAGAGTTCTGGAGAGGATACACCAAAGACCAAGGTTTTCCGTAAAAGCGTCTCCTTCACTCAGGGGGATTCTGAGCCCATGCCCCTGCACCGAAAGTTTGGAGCCCCCTTAGAGATCCCATCTGCCTGCGGGGCAAGCGTGGAGGGGAAGAAGCTTCAGGAGGCAACGTCGATGTCTGCACTGACAGAACAACAAACACTAGAATCTTTATCTTCTTCACCAAGCGAGAAAACTTCCTTTGTATTCCCAGCAACAGAAAAACTGGACCAACAGTGCAAAATGAACAATGTGGAGGAACATGAGGACCGAAGGACCAAAACTCAACATGTATGGACTAATAAAACTCCTATAATTGTAATAGAAGAGGATGATGGGGTGAGGAAAGACAGTCGAATGCTGGAGATGGATGAAAATAAAAGTAAAGAAGCTGCAGCCAAAGCAAATGACAAGAAATCTAACAGTACATCTTCAATACCTGAACATCCAGCAGTATTTGCCAAAGTAGCAACTGGAGATGGAGCCTCTGCTTCTGCTTCTTTTTCATCAAACGCTGATCTTCCCACCATGCCCCGCCATCCAGTGCTCAGAACAGACATCAAAGACATTGATTCGGAGGAGGTCTTCGAAGCCAGGTTTAAGAAACGGGAGTCCTCTCTGACTCGTGGTCTTCGCAAGCTGACCCGGAACAAATCAGAGGAGAAATCGCCCGTATTAAGTCGCAAGGCGGTCGAGGGAGGTGAGGAGATTTACAGGCCGGGACCAGGGGGGGCGCCGCTTGAAATGTTATCTAGAGGACTACCAGAGAAATCCAAGTCTGTTCAAGATTTAAGAGAAGCTGGTCGGGAAACAGGCCTCGGTCTGATTGGGAGGTTCTCTCTGTGCGCCAAAAGGTCAACATCTGCTGAGAAGAAGGGGGACAAATCAAAAGAGGAAAAGCAACCAAATGTTCAGGAAACGGCTGGAAATAAGAGGGTTTCATGGGCTGTTGGTCGCAGTAAGTCACTGGATACAGCAGAGCTGAATAACGCTGGGATACGAAAGCAAGAGGATGAAAGAGAGCAAACAAAAGCTGAGGAGTCGTCGGTTTCTGCAATGAGGCGCAGATTTGAGTCTAAAGTGGCGGGTATCTCTGCCAAAATAAGGAGTCAGTCAGAGGAGAGGAAGCTCAAACAGGCAGGAGGGAGTCAGAAAGACTTGGTACAGAAAGATCTCAATAAGGTCTCTGAATCTCCCGTGTTGGCAATGCGTCAGAGGTTTGAGAACAAAATGTCAGAAATATCCACAAAAATACGCAGTCAGTCTGAAGAGAGGAAAGTAGATGCAGAGGGCAGAAGCCCACCCCTGTTTGCTCGTCATCGTCATTCCCAATCAGAGGGACGTGGACTCAAAGAAATGGGTATCCCTGAGAACCAGCTGGCAAAACAAACAGGTGTCGCATCATCAAAGGAATCCATTGAATCCTCCTCCAGCATGCAGTCGGACAGAGCCTCAGAGAGCGACCGAAGGTCGCGGTGGGACAGGTGGGGCTTGACCAGGGCGAAGAAGGACAAAACTTCTTCTCAGTCTGAGTTACCTTCATCTGTACCCAAAGATGAAGGCTCGACCAAAGGCCAGCAGTTCGTCCGCTCTGCTTCCGATTTCGCTCCAGTGTTCCACATCAAATTGAAAGACCACGTTCTGTTAGAGGGGGAATCGGTGACCCTGAGCTGCCTCCCAGCCGGCAGCCCACATCCCAAAATCACATGGATGAAAGGTTAGTTCCAGCAGTGGTGGGTTTATTAAACCTCAGGAAAATGTTAACTTTTGGTAGGCACTGGCAATCAAGTCAGCGCATTAATGATGGGAAACACCCTAACTTCTAACTACTAATATTTCTGAAGTATTGTATCAATCAAGATGCAAGAAAATAAAAATAAATAGAAACAAACGAAAGCTTGTTAAAAAAGAATTCTATTAAAAAACATTTTCTGTTGGACTCGCTGTGATAGATACTGGTCAGCACTAATTTGAGTATCATCATATTTCCAAGTGTAAGGCAACTTTTGCAAAAATTTGTTGGTCTGAATAAATTTTGTTAAAAAAAATAAACATTTGCTCCTTTTTATCCAAAACATTTCTCTGATGAAATCCCAATCCTAAACCCAAACAATCAAAATGAACCTTGTGACATAAACTGGCCACTCCGAGACCGCATCAGACCGTCGAAACTGGAGTGATTTGCCATCAAAACTGCACTTAGAACAGAAATAGACCCATATTTGTTCTAACATAGAACAAAAACAAAAATAGATAAATGGAAAAGGCTGATTTTACCAGAATAAGGACACAAATTTACCCTAGACCTGTAATAATAGGTAAAAGAAATTGTAATTTTTCCACCTTACCACATTTGTCCCAAAGTCAATTTTAAGGCTAAATACCTAAAATAGTCTGAGGTGTTTTACATAGTACATTAATGAAAGTAAGGTTTGTGGTAATGAGGTAACAAAAAGAAAACCAGAGGCCTCAAAATGCCATCTTTTCAACTTTGGTTGGCTTGAATACTCTAAGAGCTCTTGTTTTATCCAAACCCACTCTGTGCTGAAAACTGTTCAATGGACTTGAACAAAATGTTCAGTGATTTCCTTTGACACAATATTCATGATCAAAAAAATCACACCTGTTGTAAATACAGTACCTAATTTGCATTTTTGCAGATCGGAAACCACTGGACACGACGGATGACAGAATCAAACTGGTCTCTCACCCGGATGGCAGACAGCTCGTAACTATCCAGAAGTTGTGCCACAGGGATGCTGGAGTGTATGAATGTGGAGCTACCAACCCCATCGCTACGATCACCACCTCCTGTGCAGTTTCTATTGCTTGTAAGTCGTTTATATTCCTCCCCTGGCTTCCTTCTGTTGTGCTATAAAATGAGGAATTCGGGAATAATTCTGCGTGAATTTGTGAGTTACACCAGAGGAACATGAGCGTTTCATTAGCATTTCAAAGTCACACATTTATTTTTGTGATGTCACATTTTGTATTATTGAATTTTAATTGCATCGGAATTAGGGAGATTTGGAAAATTAATGTGAACCAAATCTACAGTAGATTAACCTAATGGATTTTACGCTTTTCTCTTTTTCATCTATTAGGAACAAACAGTGTTTTCATTGTAATTTTATTGTATAAAAAATGTCATTTTTACCTAGCTGTATCATTCAATGGAGGGTTTTATATTATATATAAAACATGAAATAAATAAATATAAATGTAAATTTGAATTTAATTAAATTAATTAATTAAATGTATTATGCAATTCTGTAATACATCATTAAATAATTAACATTAAATTATGCATTGTTTTATTCAATAAATAAACGTACAATGACATAATTAAATTTTGTCATGATCCAAATGCTAGCGTATGAGCTCACTCTATAAGTTGAATATTCTGTGGAAACATCTTTGCCAGTTCAGTCATGTTAAATCCAACTTTCTATGACCTCCTAAACCTTGAATAATATTTCTACAGTGACATCTGTCTAACATTAGAGGTGTCAAGTAAATACTTTGTTACTTTACTTAAGTAGAACTTTTGGTTATTTATACTTTAGTGGAGTAAATATTTTTCAGACTACTTTTTACTTCTACTCCTTACAAATGTAATTCAATTATTTGTACTTTCTATTTCTTACTTTTTAAAAATGCCAAAATAATTTTATTTCTATTTAACTTTGACTTGTTTTTATTTATACAAATCTATTCAGATACGCCGAGCCCTTGAATAGAGTGAATTTGATTGTGGTTGGATGAGAAGTGTAAATATATCCATTCTGAACTGACTCCATCACACCTGTATGACACAATCACATCACATCCAGCAGGACAGACTGTAACAGATGCATGTAGCCTAGAATGAAGATGATCGTGGCTGAAACAACTAGTCTAGTTAGTTAGTTCCAAATTTTTCAACATTAACATTTTAATTTAACATTATACTCATTATTGTCTTTAGAAGAAAAACTGGGGGTTGGGGTGGGGGGTACGGTCTCCTTAATGGCCTTTTTTCCATTACTTTTACTTTTGTACCTTAAGTAGTTTTAAAACCAGTACTTTTATATTTCTACTTGAGTAAAAAGCTTGAGCTTGTACTTCAACTTCCAAAAAAGTATTTTTAAACCATAGTATCTATACTTCTACTTAAGTAATGAATGTGAATACTTTTGACAGCTCTGTCTAACATGAAGAGGACCAAACAAAATCTCATTGATCTCCATTATTTGTTTCGGTTAGGGTTATTGTTTTGTGAGTTTTTTGCCAATTTTGTCGATGGCAGTGACAGAATGCTTGTAGCACACTCTTGCCAACCGAACCACACATTTTGAAGTTTAATTCATGCTTTTGTTTTTTTATTTAAAGTTGTGTGACAAGATCTGTGTTAGAAATTTAGCAAACATTATGAAGGATGCTTTAACGCTTATGAATTGAATTCTAAGTCTTTATATAGCGAGTACCTAAGTTGTCACTTTTTTCCTCTAATTTTTCCTTTATCACTTTCCATTATATTGCTCGGCTGCTCCAGCTGTTCCCAAACGCCCGGGGACCCCTGAAGTAGCCCAAACCTACAACAACACAGCTCTGGTGCTGTGGAAGCCAGCGGACACCAAATCTCCATGCAGCTACTCTCTGGAAAGAAAAACAGAAGGTGGGAGAGTCAGCATGTAATATATAAGCTGTATGTGAGGACTACTGATACTTCCAACACTATACATAACATATTAATGAAATAGATTGAAACTTCACAAGATGCTATTATTGAGCTTTTGTAATTAATCGTCTCCATGTGTTGAACAGAAATTAAGCCACATAATTTGTTATGCGTTGTTGAACTTTTCTGGCTCTGACGTCTCACTAAAGCTTAACTTTTACTATGAAACAATGAAATAGATGTAAAATAACTCCATAAATGCATATTTTTATTAAAAAGATTTCACTATGCCAGCATACTAAGCTGCTTCTAATCGATCACTTTTCTGCAGGACAAATGAGTAATATCTTATAAGTTAGCCAACCGCACCATCTAGTGTTCATTGTTTTAACTGCAATATGTTTTTGTATTTAAAAAAGACAAAAAATAAATAAGAGCAGTTACTTTAACCCCAATTTTCCTGCAGGTGATTCTCACTGGGTGACTGTTGCCACTGGAATAGCTGACTGCTACTACAACGCCTCTGACCTGCCACCAGGTGGCCCCTTCAGGTTCAGGGTGTCCTGCGTCAACAAGGCCGGACAGGGTCCATACAGCAGCTGCTCTGCCTCAGTCAGCCTGGACTCAACAGGTGAATAGTGAGGAGGATGTTTTTTCAAAAATAAAACAGAATAAGGCCAAAAAACTGAGCAAGCCCACCTGTCAGACAAAAAAACCTACCAATACTTATCGGTTATTTCCCACCGCCATGCATGCCTGTGTTTAAAGAAAGATTTTATGTAATCTGTTAGCACTCAGCTTGTGTTGCAGATGACTCATCTACCGTCACACCAAATCTTAGCTCAATATGTATCAATTTGAAAAAGTTACAACCATGTGTTTGCTAAGGACCATTAGCTGTGGTGGTCATCTTGAATCAAATTGACCCAAGAGTTTGAGCTGTAGATATATATTCAGTTATTACTTTCTGAGAATTTAATTAAAATGCATCTAATGGTTTATGATATATTTAGCTAAAAATAAACAAAACAAAAGTACATTGACAAAGTTGTTGAATGTGACAAAATCCGATACATACGTTAGAAATGTATGCATCTAAAAAAACTGCCAACCAAATAAACAGAACGAATAACCAGGACTAGATATAAATAACAACACAGAACAGCAAAAAAAAAAAAAAAAAAAAAAAAAATTAAAGAAATTAAAGTTATAGACAAATCAACTACAGTTCCTGTCTACTAGTTTTTCTGGATCCACAAAATTTTGCAAATTTAGAGGTCTTGTCTGATCTCAGGTGTTCCATTGTTTTCTTATCTGTTCATGCAAATAGAGATAATAAATCAAGATGCTAAACTATGAACAATAAGATTAGATGGTACTATGAAATAATAAGAGGTTTAGAGAGAAACTAATAAAACTTAAAAGAGTGTATGACTAATAATCCAAATGTTAATCATATCATTAGCCTCATAGCATATTTGCCCAAGACATTGTTGGACACAAATGACTTAGGCATATATGCTCTGAGGCTTACGTTATACAGTATGTGTTTGTCCAACAGCAAAAGGAGGTTCACCTGCAGTTGCTGTAGTAAAAACAGTCGCAGCCCCTCCGGAACCAGAGTTGGTCCTTCAACTCAGACCAGTCCAGGACAAGGACACCAGAACAGCCTCCAGCCTCACCTCCTCTAAAGTCACCCCCTCCTTACCATCTTTTGAAACCCCTCCATCATCAGCTACTGAAGACACTCAAAAACTGGGCACCCTGCTTCCTTTGTCTCCCACGGTGAAAACCTCTCCATCCTTTACCCTTCCCAAAACTCAGAGTCCAGTAAACGTGGTGACTCCAATGACCCAGACACCATCCCCTCTTGTAGCCCCTCCCTCCACCCCGATGAAACCCGCCGTGGCCTCCGTGCCCACCTACATTCCCACGACTGCTGCCACTGCTCGTGTGGCCCCTACTCCTGTGTCTTTCTCCCCGCAAGTGCTCCAAACCTCCAGTCTGAGCCCCATCGGAGAGGGACCGAGTACCCCTACCAGAGGAACACCATCAGGACGCACCAAACCCTCCACTGCTCTACGACAGGGGGTTCCACAGAAACCATACACGTTCCTGGACGAGAAAGCCAGGTAAGACACCGTCATTGCTTTATGTGCCAAACATTTAAACTGAGTAGTTTTATACTTGTAGCTGTTTTGGTCAAACCCTGAGAATAACATTCTCTCACGCAATATCATAAAATCTAATAACTAGAGTATGCATTGAGGATGACATTAATCTAGTGCACCAAACTTTAGCTCAGTATCTATAAAACTTACCAAGACATACGTAGCTGTTGTTTTTTTTAAACATTTGATTAGCTGTGATAACATCAATATTTGGGTTGGCTCCAAAAGTTACATCAGTTATCAAAGAAGTACCATTAAGTTGTTATTTTCTGAAAATTTTAATAAAATCCATGCACTGGTTCATGGGATTTTCTGCTAAAAGACAGACATACAAACATACAGACAGGCAAAAACATCACATGCCTTTCTGCAGCAATTATAGTTATTAGGGTTGAAAAAATCTGGGAATTATCAAATGTGGAAACTATCTGTAGTAATTATTGGTATCTAATAACTTTTTAATAATTGAAAACATTCATAGTTGATTCTTAGCATGTATTTTAAATACGGTTTTGGGGGAAAAACTATGTTACCTGGACAAAGGGACACGTGTCTGGAGATAAATTAGTCCCAAAAGGATTTGCGTGTGAGTGACAATATTGGAGACAGTATTAAATCAGAATCAGAAAGACTCTATTGCCATTGTCCGTAAACAAGTTACAGACTAGGAATTTGCTCTGGTGTAATGATGCGCATAGCAAAGAGTGAAAAAGAACTAAAGCTAAGTGGTTGAAGTGAGGAAGGAAAACAAGTCAGAATACCAGACAAAGAATGAGAACAAAGATACAGGCACGTCCGGCAGCGATGGGCCAGAGCCAATAAAACATTGTTCATTAGTCTAATGGCTGACGGGAAAAAACTGTTCTTGTAGCGGGAGGTTCTGGTCCGAATGGACCAGAACAAAACCAAAACAAAACAATACTGTTTAAAGTTAGAGAACCTGTTTTGTCTTCTTTCTTCAGGGGCCGATTTGGGGTGATTCGTGAGTGCCGTGAAAACGCAACGGGTAAAATCTTCATGGCGAAAATCATTCCCTACAGTCCGGAGACAAAGCAGGATGTGCTAAAGGAGTATGAGGTCCTGAAGTCCCTTCATAACGAAATGATCATGTCCCTGCACGAGGCCTACGTCACCCCGTGCTACCTGGTCCTGGTGGCCGAGTACTGCACCGGCAAAGAGCTGCTCTACAGCCTCACGGACAGGTAGGATGGAGGATCTTTCACCTCACGCTGAGACGCTTTGACTCTGATAAACTGACAGGATTCTCCTTCCCTTTACCTTTTTTTTGTTTAACCCACTTCAGGTTTCGCTACTCTGAGGACGACGTAGCGGGCTACCTGGTGCAGATCCTTCAGGCTGTGGACTACCTCCACAACCACAGAGTCCTCCACTTAGACCTGAAGTCCGACAACATCCTGGTGACCAACCTCAATGCCGTGAAGATTGTGGACTTCGGCAGCGCTCAGAGCTTCAACCCCCTCAGCCTGAAACCTCAGAACTCTGGAGCGGGAACACTGGAGTACATGGGTGAGAGTTGATTCCAGATATTATTCCAATGTTTCGAATTGTTTCTACAATTTCATTTTTGTTTTTCCTAATCAAACAAAACAACATTATAATCCTCTTAAAATGTTTTCTTGACAAGCTCCTGAGATGCTAAAAGGTGAAGTTGTTGGCCCTCCTGCTGATATTTGGACTGTTGGAGTTGTCGCCCACATCATGTAAGTTTTACTGTTGGGATTTTAACAGTGTTTATTACATGTGTTTTATGTGGATAAGTGTTACATTAAGACATTTTGATGATTCGTTCTTGTCTGATTTTCTTTTCTTTTTTTTTTTGTTGTCTGATTTTCTAAACTAAGCGCTTACTTCTCTCTAACAGTGAAAACTTTATGTAAATTACATAAACCCATTCAGAAACATTGACATCCCTTTATTTGTTTTTCTAAAATGTATTTATTTATTTATTTATTTATTTATACTAATATACACAACAAAGAACAAAAAAGAACAAAAAACATGCAATCAAAATAAAATCAAATAAAATGAAAGACAGCAGAAAAAGAATAAATCTTATAATGTCTGCCCCTTTTTTATCCCCAGAATATGTTCAAAATGAAAGTAAATTACAACAAAAAATCAAAACTACTGAAAACACACAAAAAACTAAACTAAAAACAAAGCTAAATTTGAAACACCTACTTAAACAACAATTTGCATGGATTCACTTATGCTTCTCCACATTTCTTGAGAATACTAGATTTTATCACTCTCTTTAATACATACAAAGATCTGGCATTTTTAACCTCATCTTCCAGATCGTTTCACAATCTTATTCCCTGGATTACAGTGGATCGTTCCTTCACTCTCGTACGAAACCATATTTGTAAAACCCAAATTCAGAACTAGTCTGAAGGAACTTTGTACTTTAATTTAAGGAATAAAACTATGGAATAATTTGGGAAGTGATGTAAAAAATGCAGGAACACTGTATATGTTTAAGAAAATTATAAAAGTTGGATTGTTAAAGAAATACAAAATAGTATAATGTGTATCTATATAAATTTTTGTTCTAGAGGGATTAGATGATATTGTCTTTTGTTTTGTTAATGACAGATTTTTTGTTATATGAACTTGTTCTTGGAAAAAAGGGGCAGATATTATAAGATTGTTTTCTTCTTTCTGCTGCCTTTCATTTTATTTAAGTTTTTGATATACATACATCAAATTTTTCTCTTACTTTTCTTTTTATATTTTTCTTTTTGTATATTGTATATAAAATTGTTTGATGGTTTTTAATGAAATGAATAAACATAAACATTAAACCAGGGTTTCACAAACACTTCAATTCCCTGAAGATAATAACAGCTCTCTCTTTTAAGAAAATTTACTTGTATGTTGAAAGGTAACAGACCTTTGTGAGCTCTGTACATTAACAGCAAAATATTATAATCCACCAAATCATAAATTCATCTCTGGTCCAGATTTCTGCAGTGTAGGATTCCTTTAAATGATTCCTTCAAGGAATACATAACACCCACCAACTTAGGTGCCTAAGTTTTAAACTAAGATGTTGCACGATCAGTAAGTGCTCAGGGTTTGTGGTTGAGGTGACTCTCAGCTACTACCACACCAAACTTTACATCAGTGTCTGTAAGAATGACTGAGGTATAGCCATTTTTGCGTTTGCTAAGATTAATTAGCTGTAGTGACCATCTAAAATGAAGTTCACTAAGTTGTAGTCGTGAATCCAGTGATTATTTGCTGAAAGTTTCACTAAGATGTATCTTCTGCTTCAACACAGACAAAGGCAAATAAAAAAGATTGTCAACTTTTCAAAGAGGTAGAGGATCTTCATCTTCATCTTCTACTGCTTATCCATAGGTGGGTTGTGGAGGCAACAGGTCTAGTAGAAAAAACCCAGACATCCCTCCCCCCATCTATACTTTTTAGCTCGTATTGGGGAACCCCAAGATGTTCCCAGGCCAGAGAAGATACATAATCCCTCCAGTGAGTCCTGGGTCTTCCCCGGGGCCTCCTACCAGTGGTACATGCCCTGAATGCCTCTAAAGAAAGGGGTCATGGACCACCTTGACTGACTCTTTTCGATGTGGAGGAGTGGCGGCTCTACTCCAAGCTCCCCCTGATGATGACACAACTCCTCACTCTATCTCTAAGGCTAAGGTCACACTGCAGGCAAATGCGACCCAAATCCAATTATTTCCTGACAATCTGAATGTGACAAATCTTTATTTTTTCAAATCTGACCCAGGTATTTTAATTATGTGGTACTAAATTGGATACTTATCTGATGCGACTGCTGCTGGCTGTTTCAGGAGAATGCACCTTATTCGAAAGGATGTTTTTTGCAGCTTCCCTCAACAACTAGAGGAACTGACACAAGAAAGACAGCCCACCTTTTTTGCATATTGGGGCAGAAATGCAAAAGTAAAAAAAGAAAAAAAAAACAGGAGACACATGAAAAAAACTACACATGAAAATAAAGAGCTACAAAAAATGTAATACAAATTAGGAGATGCAAATGCATCTACAAGTAAAATGAAAAACAAAAAATATATTTTTAAAAATAGTAAAATTTAAATTATGTAGTCAAATATCTAATTTGTTGAAAGTAAGTCGGAAAAATAAATCTGACGGTCAATCAAATTATAAAACGAGGTGAATTTCTCAATTTTTTATTTAATTGGTGCATTTTCAGGTTTATTTAATAATTGGGTTATTTACATATTTCTGCTTTTATTTTTAATTTTGTCAGTTTTGGTCCTCCATACATTTACACATGCGTCAATACAGAGGAGAGTTTATACTGGAGTCTGATGGGAGTCACGTTTATAATACAACATGAAGGGCCACACAAAACTTTGAGCAAAAATATAAAACTGGGAATTGAGTGTTGAGCCTGCAGTGTGAACATAGCCTATATTATTCACCATACAGAGGAAGCTTATTTCATTTCATTTCTTGATCCAAACCTCATGACCATTAGCCTGGTAAAAACCAGACCCTTGTCCTTCACTTTGCTTCGGACGAGGGTCTGGACTCTCGGCTATAGAAAGCG
>JAUBOC010000097.1:6745899-6756572 GCA_032275365.1 Anablepsoides cearensis | reverse complement strand
TTGTGAGGACTTGAGAAATGTCCTCACAAGGGCCAAAAATGTCCTCACAAGGATAGTTATTTAACAAAGCAGACACATACACACACACAGGCCAAAAATAAAAATTAAGAACAACTAACAGGGGAAGTGACAGCTAAAAAGGGACCAATAGGAGCTAAGGGTCAGTTAATACAGCAGCTGGCAGACATGACTGCAAAATCCAGTGTGGGGATCCTCTGAATATTTACCCTGCAGCTTTCCCAAATTTCACACGTCCAACATAACCTGTGGGTACACCAATACCAAAAGAAAAATACATATATGTATTAAATACAATTTATGAGCATGGTATTAGCATTTATTTTTGATGCAGTCAGTCATTTTATAATTGTGAACGCTGTTAAAATCTAAAAGTCCTGCAGAAAAACAATGTAAGTATTTTGTCTAAATGAATTTTATGTTAGAAGAATCTTCATCCAATTTAGTAAATTGCAATACTACATGGGTTTACTGAGACATGCGTTTCCATCCAGTTGGTGTAGAGTAAAAATGGAAAATCTCTTGATATTTACCTGTGATACGGTTTGAGTTTTCCTCTTCTTGTTGGGTTTTGTGGTGTTTAAACAAGTGTGCATTACTGCCACCTACTGATTGAATCAAAATGTTTTTACATAATCTTACTATTTTTTTTCTAATTTCATGATTTTAGAAAAAAAAACTTTAATAACGTTAAGTTATTCTGTATAATATTACTTGGACCAGTATACTTCTTGTTTCTCGGTTGTATTTATTGGCGTTCACATTTTTGACCCTCGAGAATTGCCGTTGTACCCGGCCATGCCATGAGACGAGCGCTATGAAACGAGCGCCATGACACGGGCGTCTGCAGGGCTTCAGCAATGCACTCTTGGAGCACAGAGAGGGAGAGAGATGAAGGAGACGAACAAGCAGGAAAATGAAACTTATCGTCCTCATTTTTCTTATCAACCTCAAAAAAACTTATTGTTCAATTAATTGATTTATTGACTATCGCGACAGGCCTAGCTTTGAATACTTGTTGAGCTGCACAGGTGCACAGCTCTCAGTGATAAGACGGGAGAATAAAGTCATTCATTTGCCAAGTTTGTCTCTGGGTAATCATCGGTTATTTGGCAGGGATTTGCTGCCGCTTTTGTTCGGCTGCTAAAAATAACTTGTAATAAAAAAAAAGTGAACTGAATAGTGAGCACTGCAATACTGTGTGCATGTTTTCATTAGAGGGGAAGTTTCTTTAGCTTCCAGTCCTGTTTATTGTGAGAGTGTTGCTTTGTTCACCTGTGCAGTGAACCTGAAGTGTAAGGTTGTTTCCATTTGAGCCGATTGGTTTCATTTTGTTCAGGTTACAGTTTTCATACCAAGCCTGATGTCATCAGGGAGGCATGTGTTTAGAGTTAAAAATGTATTAACAAAACACGTCGTAAGTATGAGATTTTTACCAAAAAGAGGAAGTGGCCACACTGCATTCCTTCATAACTTCCTTAAGTCCATCAAATGCTGTTTTCTACTGGGTTGGTATTGAAGCTGAAGTGCTGCTCAAGTGGCTGTTTTCAGCTGACATCAGATGAGAGCTGGTTATGCAAGAGTTTCTGAAAAAAACCACCCATCTCCTGGAGGGTTTGTGCACAAAACAGAAGTATGAGAAAAGCTGTTGGATGTTCTGTTTTTTATACAACCACTGTGTCCAGTGGAATTGTGTGAAATTTGTGGCTAAAATCAACAAATTTCAGCTGAAATCGTGTCTCTTCTGGTATTTGACATAAAGGTTTCTCAAAAAATCTAAGTGTCGGTTTTGTTGTCTTTTGTAGGTTCTTCTCCTTCTCTGTCTTCTAAGAAGCCCCGGAGTGGAGGCCTCTTTTCCAACCTTTTTTGCTGCCTGTGTCGGGACCACCCTGAAACACCGCCGGTCAACAACAACGCCCCTCTCTTAGTCGAAGAGAATGGAACTGTCTCCAAGGTTGTTGAATTTACCAAGCAGCTAATTACCATTTTTTTACTTCAAAAGGATGGTACAACCCATCCACTTTAAACAAAAGTAAAAATAATTTGATTTTTTTTTTTTTTTTTTAGATCCAATCGAAGCCACTTCTCCCTCCAGTGAAGTCAAAAGATTCTGGAAAGATCTGTGTGGTTATAGACCTGGATGAGACGTTAGTTCACAGCTCTTTTAAGGTGAGAATCAGATTCACTCATTGTAAGCAGACAATGAAGGCAGCTCCTGTTAGAGAAAGTGATCTGTGTTCACCTGCAATGAAGGATGGAAAAAACTTGCTTTATAGCTAGTTTTGTCCTGTTAAAAGTTTTAAATGTGCCTACTAAAACCAGTGAGATTCAACTGAATGAACATTCTGCAGTTCCTATCTACAGGAACCTCTGCAACTACTTAATTCATAAATTCTTACAGTGGAGGAGTTGAAAAGTTACAAACCCTTGAAACGTGCAGCTAGCTGAAGCAAGGATAGCTAGTTCACATAGTTCTTTGGAAGGGCAAGAGTCAAGTGTTTGTGTCATTCTAGGTCAAGTCAAGGGCACAAATGTAGTTCCAGTCTTTGTTTTAATACTTTGTTCTGGAGCAAAAGGTACAAATAAAAAAGTGTCTTTTTCACTTTAAACTCTTTACTGTTGAGTCTCAAATATAGCTTCTCCTCTTGCATATCTCACTGATGTGAAGAGTTGTCAAACTTGTGCTGGACCAAGAGTTTTAAGGCAGGTGGTTTTTGAAACAGGAGGGATTCTCTTCAAATGATGAAAAGAATTTAAGTGTGTTTCGAAACAGCAGACATCACCCTCTGGATAGCAGACTTGTAGCAGTTGCTTCAATCCATTTGACGACTTTTGCCCCCAAAAAACTATTTTGGGTATATTCCAAACAGCCAGTTTGGTTAACCATTCTTGCATCAGTGCCTCAAGGACTTTGGAACCTTTTACCTCGTTCCCTGTTTAATTTGAGAGTTTATGAATTAAATATCTGCAGAGGACCGGGTACATGAAGTATCCAGGTGGTTCAGTTGAATCTCTTTGAAGATTGACAGTAAATCGTACAGGTCTTTCCCATCCCACAGAAAAGAAACCCATTTGTCAAAGCGTTAATTCTTCACAACTTCTTTTAATGAAGTGTCTAATAAGAAAGTAAGAAGCATCTTTATACTGCAGTCTGGCAGCTCCTACATACATCTGGACTAGGCATGGGTTGTTAACCAATTTCAAGGCGTGCTACCATCATCTGAATCCTGCAGTTTAAATGACTTTTTAGAAAAATACCAGAAACATCATTTTTGCTTTTTCTTTCCTTTCTCTCCTACCTGTTCTGAGTCATCATCTATGGATTAAAATTAGTCTCCAAAAATTTGAGCAGGCAGATAATGTACACACACACGGTCACATTGCATGTTAATGTGACTTTTAAGACTTTCTTACTGCAACAGAATCACTTGTAATGCTGTGTTCAAAGCAGGTGAAAAGCTGGGACATCTGAGCCTTACCACTTTTACTGGGTTATTAGAAGCAACTTGTTTCTGAATTAGTAGCTTATAACCCTTGTAATAAAACACACATACTTACATCAATATTACTGGGTTCCAAAGATATTAAGTTTCTGGACTATAGATTGGAAATAAACTGCTCAAAATGGTTAAAAAATACTGGGAAACAAGTTTTATCTTTTATATTTTCATACAACATTTTTGCTCAAGGTTTTATTACTGTGAGAATCTCATACCAGCCCATGCCTTTAACTGACTCCAGGGTGTTTAGTTCAACTTCAAATTTATTTCTACAGCACATTTATAATTAAGAAGGTGGACTAAAAGGCTTCACAAGTTATTTGGGGGGGGGGGAAATCAAGTAACAGCAACAATATTATAAATACAATAAAGCTACTCATAAATATGAATCAATAAGAGAAAATAGGCTAAAAAAACATCCTTCTAAACAAGACCTTTGACAACAATTTGTAGGGATTTTTCTCTAAAATTTACCATGTAAAATACTCATTTTTGGATCATACTTAGGGAAACGATGGAAGGTTTGGTTTATACCCTGATGATTGGTGAAGCCAATTTCTAATCATAAAATTACTGTGTTGCTAATTTTAGTAGATGATTTTGTACTTTGGCAGAAATTGCACGAGGCAATGACCGAACACAAAACAATGCTTTTTTATTTTATTTTATTTTATTTTATTTTATTTTATTTTAATTTATTTTATTTTAATTTATTTTAATTTATTTTATTTTAATTTATTTTAATTTATTTTAATTTATTTTGTTTTATGTATGCTGTATTTATACCCATGAAATTATGTTTATATCTGCTTTCCTTCTGTCTTTTTAAAATCAGCCTGTGAACAATGCAGATTTCATCATTCCTGTGGAAATCGATGGAACAGTACATCAGGTACAGTCGTGTTTTCCTCCTCATTGTGACAGTTTCTGATGTTCGTATAAAATCACTGGTTCTGTCTGAATCTGAAGATCTGTGAGGACGAAGGCTCGGAGTCAGATGACATACCTTTGGGTCTGGGCCTGATTCAAGTAATCCAGGATAGGTTTGTTCAGACAAGCACAGCCTGTTCCGGATGACTTGGTTCAGGAACGCTGCCCTCAAACGCCAACACATCAAGAAGAAGAAAGGGGAGAAAAATAAATCTCAATGAGACACATGTTTTTATTTTTGTAATTTATGCCGCAATTCTAGAAATGTGTCTTCCATTTAGCGTGCCTAAACGCATGCATGAATTAAATAGTATCTTGGCACTGTTTATGCTAACAAAAACATTTCTCAAGGTGCATACGACCTGCAGAAACATGTTGAGTTTAGGAAAACCAGGTGAGTGAACTCGGTTTAAAGATTCCTGTGTGTTCCAGGTGTATGTCCTGAAGCGGCCGCACGTCGACGAGTTCCTGAAGAGGATGGGAGAGCTGTTCGAGTGTGTCCTGTTTACTGCCAGTTTAGCTAAGGTAATGGGAAGCTAAGATGAGCACAGTGAAGAAAAATCCACAACAAATGGTGACTTTACATTGCGATGGAAAGAGTCGTTGCACACAGTCCAGATCGTTTTTGCTGTTTATCCAAGGAGTACTGCTAAATATCTGAAGTTATGTCAAGCAGGAGCAGGAAATATTTCTAACTGATAAAAGACTTGATGCAACGTGGTTGTAAACGTGACGCTGTTTCATAACTTCAAGTATTACAAGGAAGTAGTAATGTTTTTCTGTGTCAGGCTATATACTATGTTTTGCAAACATTTCTTTAAATGGGTTTAGATTGCAGGCTGTGAAAAAAAACTCTTTAAGATCAGAGAAAAAGTTTGTTTTCAGGAAAGTAGCCTGTAGACCCTGGGGTCTTTCTGTGTGGAGTTCTCCTCATGCTTGTGTGGGTTTTCTCTGCTACACTGCTTTCCTCCCACAGACCAAAAACATGTATATTGAGTTGTCTTCAGGCCCAGGCCTTCCTTGCAAAAGAGATTTGTGAGCTCTATGGGATTTGCCTGGTTAAGAAAAGGTTGATTAAAATAAGAAAACATTGTGATAACTAATGACATGATGTGGAAGTTTAAGATATAAAAACTCACAAACAACAACACAATGTATTAGTCATTTAGAATAGAATGGAAATAGAAACAGCCTTTATTGTCCCGTGCGGGGAAATTCAGGTGTAGTAGCAGCAGCAGATACATACATCAATCCACAAAACAATGTATTGCTATATGACAATATCAATTGTAGCAAAAAATAATAGATTTAAAGATAGTAACAATAAAAATAAACATAGATCAAAATAAAAATAAGAAAAATAATTACCATACCGAACTATCAAGGTGGAATTAGATAAAAATAAAGTAAAAGCAAGCTACTGTGCAGAAAGGTACTAAATTACAGGAAATAACAGTCATGACACACTCGTGCAAGAAGAGAGCAAGAGAAGATTTATTTAGCTAAAACAATTGTAAATACCGAAGCAGCAGGAAGAACCTTGTTTTGTACCAGTCACATGACGTACATCTGTATAGTCCAGGAGTATTTGGTCAAATTTGAATCAAACCTGGAACAAATTAATAACATACTGAAACTTTCAGGATATATTCAGAAAACTGTCCAAAATAACATAGTAAAAGTCCTTAAGAATCTACCTTGGGGCTATGGAGAAATTCACGATGGTGTTCAAAATGGCTGACAACTTGACATTTTCCTATTTTAGGCTTAAAACATCATAAAAATGTGAATAATTAGTCTAATAAAATCCTTGATTCATTTGTTTTTCACTCATTTTGTTGTAAAGTTATGTTATGTAACTGAGATGAGCAGTCAGGCTCACTTCAAAGGACCAGAGCCTGTTGTAGGTATCTCAACAACAGTCTGTAGGACTGCCCTACAGGCCTGGATTAGACGTCAACACTCAATCCACTGGAGGGAGCTGACAGACTGTAGACAGTCACAGGAACTGATAAATGACCCAAATCTTACGTTCAGGAAAGCTCTCATTTCCCTGACAAGGAAAACTTTAAGCACAGTGGTTGGAGTCCTAACTGGGCACAACCTGCTCAACCGCCACAAAATGGTGATGGGACTCCATGACAATGGTCTGTGTGATGCCTGTGGCATTGAATTAGAGACCTCTTTGTACTACTTAGAGAACTGCCTGACTCTGAGTAGTCAAAGGAAAAGAACTCTTGGGGACCCATTTATGGATCCAAAGAAGCTCAAAACACTGCATGTTTCTAACTTTAAAAATAATTCCTAATCCTTGTGCTAAGTTTGTTTATTCTTTATGTCAGTATGCAGACCCTGTCTCTGATCTTCTGGACAAGTGGGGCGCGTTTCGCTGCCGCCTCTTCAGGGAATCTTGCGTCTTCCACCGAGGCAATTATGTCAAGGACCTGAGTCGCCTTGGTCGCGACCTCAACAAAGTCATCATTGTGGACAACTCCCCTGCCTCCTACATATTCCACCCTGACAACGCAGTGAGTGTTAGCGATTTAAAGAAAGGGCTGTTACTGTTGGTGTGGTCGCTGACGTTTCTTTTCTTTTTTCCTTTAAGGTGCCTGTGGCCTCATGGTTTGACGACATGTCTGACACGGAGCTGCTGGACCTCATACCGTTCTTCGAGAGGCTGAGCAAAGTGGATAACGTCTACACAGTCCTCAAGCAACACGGGCCCGCAAGCTAACGCCACTCGACCCCCCCCTCCCCCCATCACCTCAGCTCCAAGCAAATCGGCGTTCAACAATAAAAGACGACAAAATGGAAAAAGGCACACACCCCAGTGAGGCTTCCAGTTCCAGCTATCACTGCTTCACAGGGGACAGAGCCCTCACCCTCTCAGCCTCAAACCAACCCTTTGTTCGGGCGTCCTCAGTGACTTTGACCTCATGGTCAAACCTGGTCTGACATGAACCAGCTGATACGAGTGAATGGATGAAAGGACGAATGTTTAGAAAACATTTTTTTGCGGAGGTCAGTAGCCATGAACCCTCACCTATGGGCACAGCTCGGGAAGCGGATTTCTTTATGGTTCGGTCCTGGAAACTGATTTTGGAAAAGGTTTACGTGCAAAACACGCTCGATGAGTCTTTGAAACGACATCTCTGTGCTGCAGATTCTGTATGACTTTTAAATTAGTTTTTTTCTTCTTCACATAATTATGCCCTTGTTCTGTCAGGTGGCACACTATTTGTCTGGAGCCAGAAGCACGTGATCCTTAAATGTCATTTCAGAGTTTTTGTTTTATAAATCACAACAGTGTTATTGATAAGTAATTCTTAAGAATAAATAAATTACAGCTAGGGCTGTAATCTGGAGTTATTAAAAATCTGGAAATAATTGGACAGCACTTTACATGTTCGATGTGTAGTCTATAGTGCAAAGACCCTTTTGCAAGACAACATAATTACATATTTCTTGTATTTTCTTTGCTCTCGATCCACCAGGATTGGGTTAGAGAGGCCAAGCCTTCCCCAAAACCCTGACACTAATTTACTCATAATAACCCATGAAAAAGTAGCTTTTAGGTCTTGGTTTTTAGGGGTAATTTAAAGCTAGAATGCAACATATTTGCACTTTCCTATCAATAAACGTTCAGCTGACACCAGAGTTTAGAGGACCACAACTGTCTTCAAAAATAAAAGACAAACAAACAAACAAAAATGGAATCAGTCACTGTTAATGGTGCATTAAAAGCTGGTAGCATCAGAAGTGTGGGATTTGTTCCTCGCTTTAAAGCTACGCACAAATCCTGAAGATTTTACTGCGTTTGAGAGACTCGTATCTCAGCGATATGTGGAAAGCTCTTTGGCTTTTTCCATTTATTATTATTTTTCCTCCCTAAGCGGTACTCATAGTTTGGAAACAGGTTTTGTTCAAAATTTTATCGTCAGGCAAACTACAGTTCCGTTCAGTCCAGATTTAAGAGTAAAATTCACCTGCAAACACTATTGATAAACAGCTCTTTGATACGTTTTGCTGTACTTCTGTAATGTTTTTTTGAGAATCTTATTTTTATTTTTTGGACAGAAACGATGTCATTTTCAGCACAGCTGCAGTAACATTTAAAAGATCAGAAATGAAATTGGTAAAAACGGATTTTTAAACACAAGATAATATTGCGACACCTACATCTTTTGCAGTCGGCTTTTAAGTCAGATATTTTTCTCATGCAGTTTGCGGTTAATTGAATTTATTTGCGATATCAGTGTTCACTGAATTGACATATTGATACGTATCTGATACAATGCTGCCTTTTTTTTTTCAATATCAAAACAAATGACTATTTTTGATACTGAAAACTAGCAGGATTCCACACCTTTTGGCCGAAGGTATTCTGGGAAATGTAGGAAATAACTTATCACATTAAAAATGTGTAAAATGGTTCAAAGCTGGACTCATTTTAGCTTTTATTTTATTTTGCAATCACATCTTAGTTTCTTTTTCTTCTCCTTACGATAAAGTTAAATTCTAGTGAGATAAAACCAACGGGGCTTATCAGCGGTTTTTTATCTTATTTGCGATATGACAATGTCTTGTGTTGACACTGATGAATGAAAGAGGGTGGGTTTGACCATGAGCCTGGCCTGCAGGCTTTCCACACAACAGGAAAGACTATTAAATCCACCCACTTAAGAGCTGTTGCCTTATTTTTCTATATGGTAAAACAAATTATTGTCAATCAGATTAGTCTTTCGTTGTCAAATGTTTTTATCCTTTTTTTTTTTTTTTTTGCCCAAGAGTGGCCCTCTGATACAATATTTATAGTACAATTTTCAATCTGAAATATTCTCGCTGTTTTTGTGCAACAGCTCATATTAGTCAATAGGATCCAAACCACCAGCAAATAAAACTGAATAAATAATTAATTAATTAAATAAACAGTAAATATCTGACTGTTGTGGGCACATAGCAGGGTAACTGTTTTGCAATTTATGCTTCATGTAAAGCCATCAACACGTGTTGGTTAGGTTTGATGTTTTTAAATTTATTGGCAGAAGAAAAGTATTTATAGGAATGTTATTTTGTCATCTGATTACATTTATAACTAGTATTGTGTCACTGTGTGGGGCCCATTTGCTGATACTGTACTTCTTACACATTAATAGATTTGTATATGTTGTTTTGCACAGTAATAAAGCAAACAAATTTCATTAATATATGAAATATTCATTTTACTGTATTCATGATTCTATAACTGTAACCTATTTTTTTCTGGCTTTTGTTGTTTTATCATACCAAATGATGTTTGGACTGTATGTAATAATGCCATTTTTCTTCTCCCCATAAATGCTAAATGACAGTCCTAGCTGCGGTTTTGTGTGCACATCTTTTGGAATTTGGTTTGCATTACCTTAACAAGATATTCCACATTTGCGTCAGGAATCATTAAAATCTAGTAATGTTGTTAAGCAGAAATAATAAATGAGACAAAATGAAGGCAGCTGTCGGATGAGAGTTGGGAAAAAAAGCATGTCCAGTTCACTAGTGTTGAAACGCTGATAATCGTTTTGCTATTTAGTTCACACTAATTTCATTTTACTTTGACCTTTTAAAGTTACTAATGCGCATGCGTAATATCGATCACCACGCCCCAAAGACGATCGTATCTTGCTTTATGTACTATCGTCCAGTCGTCGTTTCAAACCGCAGGTACAAAGATTATGACTAAAATAAAACCTAGATGGCTAGAGGTGATTTACTTACATTCAACTATGAGGTGAGTAGTTTACATAAGGTTTTAGGTTGGAATCTACAGCTGTGCGAGCTACATGGTAATAAGCTAACTCAAGAAATAAACTTGTACGAGTTAGCACAAATATTCCCTGTTAAATATTTACAGGAAATGCGTTTATTAGTGGGTAGCTACCTAATTTATTCTAACTTGTAAAACAAATTTAGCACTAAACTTCTTGTTAATTTGACAAAACGGGATAGCCAATTTGGGTTTGTCAGATTAACAAGTAATACACTTATGACAATTGTGTTAGTACTTAATTTTTTTTTTTACAATAAAATGTTTGAATAATACACCAGTTAAATATTAACAGAGTTGTAAAGTAACTAAGTAAAAATACTTCTTTACTGTACTTAAGTACAAATTTGGGGTATCTGTACTTTACTTGAGTAATTATTTTTCAGCCTACTTTTTACTTCTACTTCTTACATTTTTACACA
>JAUBOC010000097.1:6682156-6695553 GCA_032275365.1 Anablepsoides cearensis | reverse complement strand
CCTCTCCTTTTGCGCATGAACTCGGGATGTAATAGGTGGCGGAGGTATGCACTCTCTGAGTGCTTCTAGTTTTAAATAAGATTGGAACATTGAAGATGTACTGTGACCTTATAACACCTGACAGTTAAAGCTATTTAATAATAGTGATAATAAAGCCTGTGTACCATAAATTTTGTTGTATTTTACTTTTCTTTCATCTTGCATAAGTTGTGTTTAACATAGTGAGAATTAGATTGTATATTGTGTGATCCTTCCACCCTGGAAATAGAGCAGATCAAATAGGTCATTAAAGCTTCCACTATAATATGCGTTTCTTTCCCATGGTGATTTAATGACTCCATCCATCAGGTACCTTTACCCGCTTCTTCCTTTCAGGGTCTTGGGGTTCACCATGTCCATGACCAGCGGTCACTTTGCAAGGTACACAGTGGACAGGTCGCAAATCTATGTTAGGGCCACATTCTTGTTTCTCTTTGATTGGATGATCTGTCTGAGGCTTAATCCATTTTTGATTGACAGCGAAATGAGCGAATCAGTGATCTTTTGGTTTAAACATCTGTGGGAGCATTTAAATTTTCATTCTGTTTTGAGTTCCTAATCCTCTTGGAGGCATTTTCTTTGTCAAAAATGACTAGCAACAAATCGAGCTTTTATTTCTGGTGTTTTTTTTTTAGCTGCTTGTGTTTGGAGACAGAGTTTTATCACTCTGACTTCTATCACTCTTTCTGACTTCTATCACTCTATCTGACTTCTATCACAGTTTCTGACCAGCAGGTCCTGCTGAGCCCCTCCGTCACAAAGCACTCACAGGCGGACACACTTGACACTAGCCTCGCGCCAGTTGATCTTCCCCTCCTTGAAAGACCAGCATCCACCACTGAATTGTTTGTATTTATGAAGTTACAAATTTAAACTAAAGATACTGAGGCTCTTTTGACATGTAATCAACCTCTGGAAATGTTAGCGTTCTTCTGATGTTAATTGTCAAAAAGTTATACATTTATGGAGATAACACTGTGCTCATTGAATCCTCTGTAGTTTCTGTACTAGATCTGGCACTTTGATTTTTGTATTACAATGACATGCACATATGCGCAGGCAATTCAGTCTCAACCATATCTTTAAGCACAGATAAACAAATGACTGCAGCTGTCCGTAGTGCACATTCGTGTTATTAGACCAATGTCTGGCATAATTCCAAAATCTCCACTCTAGTACCTGGATTCCAAAATGCTTCAGTGTGAGAAAAACACTTTTGTCATTTACAGAAATGACTGAAATGCAACAGAAATTCTACGGATTAACTCAAAAACAGGATTATGTGAAGCGTAAAATGCTTGTATGACTGTAAAAATTTCACTCTTTTTGTTATTGCACGGTTCAAACACCAAGTTAGATAATAGTGTGTTGTTGAAGCTTAGTTTAATTATAAGTCAATGTACCATCTGATTTGGTTTCAAACATAAATGTGACGTTTGCTATGGAGTTCTTCCCATTATGTAACACAATCCACCAAACATTTTTTAACGCCCTCTTTTTTTCCTTATGTTGTGTTTTGGGTGTTCCTTAAACAAAGTTATTCTTTAAGCATCATTTGTAAAGGAATAAAATCAGTGGGCATCAAAGCATTCGTCTCATGGGAACTGGAGGTGAGACAGTGTTAGACAGTGTTTTCATAGCTGAGACGGCAGTAGCCCCGACTGAGACAAAATCAACCTTTATTTTCAGAGAAAGCTGGGTCATGCTGTTTGGTTTAACACACCAGAAGTAAAACACAATTCTTCCTCAAAACAAAACCAGCTGTTACGCAATACAATGGTAAAGTAAAGTAGTCAAAGAATGTCACATTGACATATTTTTGAATGCTGTAGAACATAACATTCTTTTTGCTTCTGCTTTTAAAAAGTCTAGTTGTCTAGTCTGGCTGCCATTCTAAGAAAATGTTCATCCTTGTGATAATCTACATACTTGAAAATATGTATGCAGTTGCAGGGTCACAGATTCACTTCATATATCAGTTCATCCATCCAACCATTCATTAACTTCTGCTTTTTTTGGAGTGAGGTCATGGAGGAAGCAGCTTGAGCAGGGAGGCCCATGCTCTTCCAGCTCCACTGGGAAGATTCCAAGGCATTTAGAGGCCAGTCGAAAGACGTCTCCATCGTCTCCTCTTTGAGGTTTCCTCCTAATTGGACATGAATGGAAAACCTTCCTAGGTCTTTTAATGTGGAGGACTCTGATCTTATATCATTTTTAACACTCTTTGCTTGATAAATTAAATAAAATATCCATACCAGCACTAAAAAAATCTATTGAAAAAATCTTTAAAAAAAAAACAAACAATTTGACTCTGACCTACTGACTCCGTGCTTTGTCTACTGGATAAACCTGAGTGAAAACCTCAGATGCAATTAATAAAATAAGAGTTTCAGGAAGCACTATTTGTATCAAACAAGACCCAGTTGTAATTGAAATCTTGTGACGGCTACTTAAGAGAACAGTGGTTCTTTGTCTTTTCAGACTTGTCTAGAAGAATGGGACATGACTTTAGAAGGCAACTTTTCATCTCATGAACTCAAGTTTCACTGGCAACTAAAGCAGGAATGATCAAAATATGTTTTCTGTTTTAATATGAAAAAGTATTGACTGCAAAAAAGAATATATCAAACATTTAGACTAATGGTCATACACCATATTTTCCTCAAGGAAAGTACTATTTTAGCGTCATCATTAGCCATCTACCCCTTTAAATAAGTTAGCTTATATTACAGTGATTTTTAATGAGTGGCTTTGTCACATCATAAATATCAGAAATATATTAGACCACATTAGCTTGATGGTCAGTTCCATGATTGTATTATCCTGATTTCCCTCCCATATTTCCTAATTAGCCACAATCAACTGCAACATTTGTGAATCCCAAAACGTACGGTTTGAATATTACACATTTTAAATGCTTCAACGTCACACTTCGTACAAAGTTCATACCAGTTTGAGTACCACAGGGCCAACCTGCACCATGGTGAAACATTTACAATGTACTCTGGTGTGAACTTTTTAACAGGCCAAAGGAAATTTCAAATGTTACTGTTTGAAAGGCCTTTTTGATAGACTGTGGAAACTATGAACACATTGTGCTACTGTGCCATGAGCTAATCTAAAAATAAAGCTTTTGTTGAATTGTTGATTTGTGGTAGTTACATATTTATGATTTCAGCCCTCGTTGCAGAGGTTTTAGAAGATTTTCTTGTGGGTTTTTGACCTTCACATAAATTTTAGTGAAAAAAAATATATCCTCCTCAACCTCATCTTGTACTACTAGTTTTAAATCTTACACTCATCTGACTATGAGATGACATCAACAACGTGTCACTTGCTTGTAATGTTTCACCTAATAATATGACTATTACTCCTTGTACTCACTGCTTCGGTCACATTGCAATGGCCATGTTTTACGTCCTCAGCTCCCACGCTGTTTATACGTGAAAAACTATTGTTTTAGGGTAAACAAGCACCTATACAGCCGTAATTACGGGGACTTAAATCCTGTCAGACACATAAACACACAAAGGAAGCCACTAATGCTTATTCATATTTTGCGGTTTGGTTTTATTGAAGACAAAATTGCATCTTTTGTATGTTGGAGTTAAGAGAGCATAAATTTCCCAAAAAAGTTTAACCATACACACAAACCAGCAGTTGAAAGTGCAACTGAGAATTATTGAATAGGTGTGTTCTTGTGTTATTGTGAACTTCATAAGAGTTGCTAAAAGTATTATTATGTTGAGTCATCTGCACTTTTACCTATGAAGCATGTTTCAATTTTGACATCTACTGTCTGAATCTGAAAGTTTCATATGGCTAGTTAAAATGTTGCAAAAGGCTGAAAATTTTAAGGAGCAAAAGAAGATCTCTGTGTTTTTCTGTTTGTAAATCAAGTTAAAGATTTTATAAAGTATCAAAGTTACCAAAACAAAATGTCATATCACCCATCTACTGAATGAGCTGTATGTTTTGTACTTATGCAGAAGTAGTTGGACTGCAAGAATCTACAGAAACAAAACAAAAACAGGAAACCAATAGTGTGAATGCTGAATCAGCTTCCACGCAATAAAGGGCTTCCAATCATCACTTTTTGTTCAAACGTTTTCAGATTTCTCCTACATTCATTCCTCCTCGCCTGTTATTTCACAGCACTCCTCCCATTCACGTCTCATTTTTTACATCCCCTCCCCTCCCACACTCCTTCATAGCTGAATGAGTGCAAACAGTTGGGAGTTTACTCCAAACAACTGCACCTGCCCCCACCTCCCCGCCACCAAGGGTAATCTTCCTCTGTGTGAGTTTCAGTGAACAGGAAGAGCACTTCTTGGTTTTCTTCAGGGTCACCGGTGTCCTTCCAGTTCCACCTTAAATGTGTGACATTGTGCTCGAGCAGAGGCCCGTGAAACTAATGCAGAAGCATTTTCTTCTGTGACTTTTCTATACTATAATACTATATATTTTTAACTTTTTAGGTTTTCTGTACCAACCTGTTTGACAGTGAACAGATCTTTTCTTTAACCTGTTCAAGGGCATAGTGTAGTAGTATACTGTCTCAGGGGCAATATGTTGCTTAATCATTCATTTAAACACATTGCCAGTTAAACTTTATGGCTTTGTTCTGTTAACCACAGGAACACTGAGGTGGGGCCTCCGATCACAGCTGAACCGATTACAGCTAGAGTCACTGAAATTTGATCTAAACTCAGAATAATTGGTTTAACATGACTTTTTATTTTCTCTTTTCAAAAGATATTAATAAATACTAATCCTTAAGAAGCCATGAGATGATTAAACATTATGAATGTGTTTTGGAAGGGAAAGAATCACTGTCGTTTTGTTTAGCAGGGCACACTGACCTTAGCCTAATGCTTAGTGGATTACTCCTTCTGCATTCCACGTGTTATCTTTGCTATGAGTAACAGCTTTTTCCAGCCTGGTTCTGCTGTTCTCACTCTCATGTGGAGGGAAATAAAGAGCCAGTTTTCAGATTTTCTCACCTTCTTTTCTCTGAGTTATTCAAGCCTAATCAGTCGGGATCATCAGTCGCCTCCACAAGTGGACTTTCACCTCTTTAGCTATATTTTTATCTCTGTATCATACATTCACAGCTTCGCTATCTCCACTTCTTTTTCCTGATTGTCCCTTTTTGCAGTGTAAACGAAGCACATGCGAGCTGAGACAGTGCACATGAGGCTGCGCAAAAGTATTTCTGGAGCCGTGAACGGTGCAGACCGGCTTCATTTGAAACACCAAAAAAAAGTCATATGTGAAGCGGTGATTCAAAGTGAAAGAAAGGACACATGTTTACGGAAGAAAATTGAGTGAAGGATGAGGGCTGAACAGGGAAGTTGAGAAACATTCACTCGTCCTCGTTTTTTTTTTTGCTTGTACTCCGTTTCGAACATTACCTCCCCGTTTGAATAAACACCCTTCAACTCACCTGTGGAGTTTTGCCTTCCCTCTCCCCCTAGCCCCTCCCCCAAAGGGCAGGTATGTCTCCAGCTGTAGATATAAAGGTATGCTAATGCCAAACAAAGCATCTTCTCTGCTCTGGAAGGGAGGAAGACAACAGGGCTGAGTGTGTGTGTGTGTGTGTGAGTGAGAAAAAAAGAGGCGGAGTGGGGAAGTTTTAAACAAACTTACAATTGGATTGACCGCTCTCAGACCTGCACTACAATCATGGGGTTTGGAGTAAGTATTGGAACTTTGTCACATGATCTGGTCCGGTTTAGGCTTCACGTTGCACTTTCTGAGCTTTAGTCTGAAAAAAATGTGCGTTCAGTTTACCAACCGTGGCTTGCCTGGCACATTCACACCTCGTTCTCTGAATCTTCCCATGAGGAGTTGTGAAATTTTGTGATCACAAGCTTCCTGTAGCATTGAGTGTATCTTGCGACAATGATTAACACAAGTTCCAAAACAACGTGTTTGAACAGTGAACGAGGGAACCGCTTTCTGCACTTCCCTGCCTCAGAGCAATCTTCCCGCATGTTCAGTCTTATTCAGAGGCTTGTGTTGTCTGACTTTCTTACATCCAGAAAGGGAAAGAGGAGTACCAACTGGCTGCGTCAGACGAACATGGCAAGAAACACAAGAAAGGCAAACAGAAGAAGGATATGGACGAACTCAAAAAAGAAGTTGACCTGGTGAGTAAACTAGAAGGCGCTTTCGAAATACCTTACACACACAAAAAGGAATGGTAAATACCTCACTGTGCTTTACTCAAACTGCATTCCCCTTAAGTTGAAGCCGTATAACTTCTGTCTCTACTGTTGGTCGCGGCAATTACAGCCTGCTGAGACACCTCTCATGGATAGTCACATGAGATGAAGCTGTCTGCCTCACATTTCATACAGATTGTTACTTACTCTGCTGCATGTGCTGCCCCATGTTATTAAAGATTACATAGCTGTAATTAACTCTTAAGACATGCTGGTTTGAGTCAGTTTTTATTGCTAAAATGTTGGACAGAATTCTGTAGAATAGCCCATTCTGTTACCAACTATATAGATATAACTTTTTTGCTTCATTGGATTATATTTGTTTCTATTTTTCCCGCTGTCAGGTTTAGATGGGTGTGTAGATCAGAGTGGACACTCAAATGGTTCATTTCCACTCGAGTCAGCATTTTTTGTCAGTGCCAAGGTAATTTTCCCAAGGTCAAGGAAGATCTTAGCTGAAGTTAACAACTATGTAAATGAGAAAAGATGAGTAATTTAACAGCACAGATTTTTTGAATGCGCAATGCTTGTTTTTTAAAGACAGAATGCTATTTTCATTGAAATAGATATAAGGGTTTTACAAAGCAACAACTAGCTGCTCCTTTCACCTACCTTGGTGTTCTTCACAAGGTCAACGCACAAGGTGGAAGAGTCCATTCTCACCTTCATCTCAGGTTACCAAGAACTTAATGAAGAGGTCATGTTAGGATCTATTTCTGAAAAAGATGTAATTTATGTATTTTAAAACTCCAGCAAGTAATTTTGATTGATCCCTTTGACTTTAAACTGAACACTTTCTTACACCGTAAACAAAAACCCTGATGATTAGTTTTATACATAAACCTTTTTTTTTTTAATCATTAGCAATCCAATGCCAATGTCACCCAGCGGGCTTATAACATTTAAAGTTATTTAGGTAATAAAACTCCCATCTTGGTGACATATTAATAGTTATTGTCCTTTGACCATCTTACTTGATCTCAAAGTCCTGCCGCCACTGAAGGACACCTGAATGCCATAGCAACCTTATCGCCTACAGAGACATCTTCAGCCTAGCAGGCATGGTCTTTAATGTGCTCTGAGCTGCAGTTTATGTTTGCAGATGCTTTTATGTTCCGAAAATTAAAAAGGATATACCATTATTGTCAAACTAAGTATTGGTGAACCAGAAACTTTACTTTTAATTGGAGTAAAATAATCCCAACCTACTGAATGGTGGTAGATTAGTAGAAAGTGTATATGGGTCTTTAGAGAAAAATATGTTGCTGACACGTTAATGATTATTGCCCCTTCAAACAGTGAACTGAATGATCAAAGTCCAGCTAAAAACAATAGGAGCTATTCCCATAGCAACAACATGCAGCCAGTGATTTGATCATATGTGACAAAGCCTGAACCAAAATGCTAAATATAGACCATTTTCTTGTTTGAGTCGGACAACAGCTCCAACCAAACATGATCAAAGTGTGTGTGGAATAAGAAGTCTGTAAATGTCCTACAGGCTTCAGAAGATATTTGAAAAAAAAACAGCTGTAGTTTTTGTGCATGTGATAACAGATTATCTGTGGCTCTTTTGTCATGCATGCCTGTCATGTTTCCAAACGCTGATGCTATTAGACAGAACCATGCAATAGCACACACTCGTCCTTTGTAAAGAGCTCAACGACTCAAGTCATCCAGTTATAGATGAAGACAATAATATTTTATTGGTTAAATCAATACAAAAAAATATTACTTATCTCAAAAGTAAAGTGTTGTTTTTTTTTCCCAGTAAATGTTATCCCTAACTTTACACTGGGGGCTACATGAGGGAGCACAGCTCCTTTTCTATTCAGAGAACTTTACGTGTGACATGGACAACCAAATAACATCCATGGCCAAGAATACAATTTTGCATATGGTTCCATTCAAATAGACTATGATTTTCAAAAGATGGCTGCTCTAAATGTGACCATGTGACCAACAGGTGACTCAGTTACAAACACTCAAAAATGAACAAGATTGCAATGGAAAGTTTGTTCATTGTGTTGTATTTTTCCTTACAATTTTGAGTTGTAGAGAAGTCTTCATCAGCCACACCCCATTGAGAGACTATGTTAGTCCACTTTTGCCGCTCACATCCACCTCCAGTCAAAAGTTTGGGCACACCCTCTCATTCAGTGTCCTCATTCTTTACTTTTTTTCCCCTAGATTGCAAATTAACACCGAAGTCATCCAGACTATGAAGGAACACTGGAACCATGTATCAAACCTAAAAGCGCCACTCAAACCAAAATATGTCCCAGATTCTAGACCACTCAATCCAAAACATGTTCTGGTTTGTTCAACACCTCCATGTTTGCTACATGGCTCCTTATGTGTTCTATTATAGTCTGGATGACCCCAGTACCAATCCACAAAATAAGATAAAAAGAACAACATTGAATGAAAAAGTGTATACAAACTTTTGACTGATAGTGTAGTTTTACTGTGTGAGCCTGACAGTTTTTCCCTGATATTTGTAGAACTTAAAATTCAACATTTACTCATCAATCTTTATTTTTTTTCATAAAGAAAAAAAAAACAGGGAGGTGAGATTGAGGCTCTTGTTCGTTTATTGCTGTTTTCAGCCTAAGCTCATGTTTTTATGTCAACATACCAACACAGAAACCAGGGTGGACATCTCTTCTAGGGATGTCTCATGAAGAGGACAATACGTTTTTGTTGTTTCACAGTACAACAGGCGTGAACGGTGGGAGTCATACCATTACCAATCATCCTTTTACATTGAAAGTATTTCTTTTTATTCTCTCACTGTAGGCGTTGTTTTTATCCTTTATTTTTTTAAATAAAATAGAATGTGGGCACATGAATGTGTCAGCCTTGCTACTTGCTTGGTTTGCATTTCAAATCTCACTATTTAACTTGCAAAAAATGAAGTTGCTGCTAGTGCATAATAACTCTGTTTAAATGTGGGTATCTAACAGCTAGTGTTTAGCTGCGAGTGTTGAAGTCTCCTAAAATGTCAGAGACATGAGTCTGTGTGGTAGCTGGATGTCACTGATCTGACTGAAAGTAGTGTTGGCTTGCATTTAACCGACTGCATGACATAACTGAGCTCATTGCAGCTCATCAGTTTTCAATCACCAGTTCCTTCTAGTTTTACACAAACGTTCGACTAATCTTAAAGTCACTGTGGCCTGAATGCATCCATAATCCTGATCAGCTCTAAGAGTTTTTTTTCTTTTTGCTTTATTGTGTTTTATGTTCCCTGGAGGACACGCCAGCACATTCTTTAATCCTCAGAGGAGATAATATCCACGGCTTGAAAATGACAGGGATTTCAGCTTGTTTGACGCAATGTCTGTCAATCTCATTCTCTGCTTTTCTCCCTCTCTCTCTCTCTCTCCCCGTAGGACGATCACAAGCTGACATTGGATGAACTCCACAGAAAATACGGGACAGACATATCCAGGGTGAGCTCTCCACATGTGTGTAGAGGAAAGAGAAGGATCTCTCAGTACAAGCTCAGGTCAAAATGCAAGGAGACGTACTGTACAGGAAGAGAATTTCATTGCATCATCAAGAGGCAACAATCTTATCAGCGTATAAAGTGTCAGCTAACCCACATGAGAACAGTGCTACCCTTGCATTGCCAAGGAGGAATAAATGAAAAGTGTTTTGTAGTTTTGGTTAATTCATACTTTAAAATGACAATCTTAAAAATGATGATAATTCAGCAGTTACTCTTTAGTTTCCTTTCTTTTCTGTTTAGTTTTTTGTTTAATCTCAATCCAGAGCAAAGTCCAGAACAATCCGTGGAGGTTAAACGCTCCACTATTACTGATTATCTGCTGAAGCCTGATCTGTTTAAGTTTTCCTAAAACAGACATTTCATTTACTCAGAAAGACTAGTTTAGTTGGTGTTACCTGGAGGATAAAAACTCAAAATCACTTTGAATTTTTTCACTACCTAAACACACTAAGGAAATCTGACCTCATCTTAGTGTACACGCTGCTCATTGCTAACAAGTATACCTCATTCTGGATTATAGTCTGTTATTTGCCACAGGATGTATAATTATAGGAAGATACTGTCATTTTCAGATTATTGTACCCTTCCCATAGTTGTGGTCTCTTTTTGTTTTCCTGTCACCTTTAATCCACCATCTTGTGAGAGGTTATTCCACAAAGGAGATGAGAAACACTCCAAGTCTGTCTGTAAACTGATATCAGTCATGACAACTCATGTTGGATAGGTTGCTTCAGGAGGGAGGAGACAGATAGAAACTCAGGTTCTTACTGTAAACCTGTGTGCAAGTTTAGTTCAGAAACTAGATTCTAAAGCAGGTGTGGCAAACAAATTTTCACCAAGGTCCACATGAGCATTCTTTTTTTTTGTTTATCAAAAATTATCCCCATTAGTCCTCACCTAAGTGAAGACTATTCATCCTGTATTTTAATACATTAATACATCTTTAAAGTGCTCACGGGCCACATAAAATGTTGTAATGGGTCATATTTGGCCCACGGACCTTGAGTTTGACACATCCTCTAGAGTAGAGCTGCGATTTGTAGCCTGAACCTGACCCGAAATCAGCCCAAACTTCAAGTCGGATCGGGCTACAATTATGTGATTGATGGCCAGGTTGGGTTCAGGCTTCTGGTGCGGGTTTACAAATCGTACAGCACAAAGAAAAATAAACGAGAACGCACAACGTAAAATTGTTTTAGACGACTGTAAAAGAGGGGAGGCAGTAAGTTTACTATTGGATGAGGAAATAAAGAAAATCAAGTGCAGCAAGTTGAGACTGAAAAGAAAAAAGAGCTGCTGGAGCAGTTGTTCATTGCTCCGCCCACCCTGCTTTCCTCTTAGAGGAGGATGTACTTACCCACAACAAATGACATAATGGAGCTGGAAAGTATTAAACACAAGCTAAAAAAACACAAAATTACTAAAGCTTAATTAATATAGCATGTGGGGTTTGCTTTGGGTTCAGACCTCTACCCAAAAATCAGCAGCAGAAAGATGACATCTATGTCTTTCATGTTTTTTTAATAAACAAAGACAGATTTAAAAAGCCGTTTTAAAAACTGGCCGTTCTGGTTTTTATCTTTAGATCTAAACCTTCTCATGCATTAGGAAGAAGTAAAAATATTTCCTCAAGCTACAAGCATGTATATTTTGTCAGCTTGCCAAATTAACATCTCAAACAGCCTCCTCATTCATTCTGCTTCCTCGTAGGGCCTTTCCTCTTCCAGAGCAAAAGAGATTCTGGCCCGAGACGGTCCAAATGCCCTGACGCCTCCTCCCACAACGCCTGAATGGGTGAAGTTCTGCAAGCAGGTAAGGCTTAACGTGGCGGGTGTGCCGTAATTTCAATATGCAAATGGTGAAACATGTAAATTCAAGTTACCTCAGACAGTAAAACAGTCAGAAACCTGAATGTTATCGGATCTTGTGTCCAGCTGTTTGGTGGTTTCTCCATGCTGCTGTGGATCGGTGCAATCCTCTGCTTCCTCGCTTACAGTATTCAGGCTGCCTCAGAGGACGAGCCTGCGAATGATAACGTAAGGAGCTGTGATATGAGATATTGTTGTGTTTTAGTACCTTCAGTTGACTTATCGTTTTTTTTTCTCTGTAGTTGTATTTGGGTATTGTGCTGTCTGCTGTCGTCATCATCACTGGCTGCTTCTCCTACTACCAAGAGGCCAAGAGCTCTAAGATCATGGAGTCTTTTAAGAATCTGGTCCCACAGGTGAAACTTACCATCATTCACAAGCTTGAGTAGTTGCTTTTAAATATTCAAACCCTTTTCCCTTGTTTAAATATGCATTGAATTTTACTTAAACGTCTAAATCTACTTTGTCTTTGGTTCCACAGCAAGCCCTAGTTGTTCGTGACGGTGAGAAGAAGAACCTCAACGCTGAGGAAGTGGTAGTTGGAGATTTGGTGGAGGTAAAAGGAGGAGACAGGATCCCCGCTGACCTCAGGATTATCTCTGCTCACGGCTGCAAGGTCTGCACCACAGTTACCTGTTTACGTTGAAACAACACTTCAATATTCAAAATATTCAATATTTATTTTCAGTGGTGGGCTCAGCCAACCAAAAGGTTAGCTTAGCTGACTCATAATCTGCTAAATAAAAATATAGCTTGCCTAATGCAAAACCACTCAAGCAAACTACAAGTGAAACAGGTGAAAATTAGTGAAAGCTAACACTAGCAGCTAATCGCTAACCGCTAACAGCTGTCGCTCAGTCTCTGTCACACGTCTTTGTCACCTTCCAAATGAAGACTGGTGGGACTGACACAATCCTGTAGATGTTAGTTTGTTTGTTAGCTGTTTGCAGACTGGAATCGAAATTATCTGCTAATGGTTTTCAAAATTAGCTAAAAAGCTAATCCGCTAAATGGAAAATTTGTTACGCTAATAGCTGATCAACTGAACTATGCCCACCACTGTTTATTTTGATCCAAGTCCTCTCTATCCTTCTACTTCTCATACATCAAAACATAGGCTTAGATTATTACAAAAGTAATAAATTACAGTTGGGCTTTATAGCAGAATGTGGATGGATAGCTGCATTAACACCGTTTAAAATTAAAAATCAATTTAAGTTTTTTTTTGAACTAGCTCCCTAGGCTGCTAATTGGTTGTTTATTTTTACTGTCTCAAATGCATCATATCATTCTTTATCTTGTGCTCCATTCTCCTTTTTTTATCAGTCAGTGACTTTGTCTTCATTCTCAGGTGGACAACTCCTCACTGACTGGTGAATCAGAACCTCAGACCCGTTCCCCAGAGTTCTCCAATGAGAATCCCTTGGAGACCAGGAACATTGCTTTCTTCTCCACCAACTGTGTTGAAGGTACAGAACAAATGGCTACTGATCTACAGCTATAATCCTGAGTTTTAAGTGAATTGGGCCGTTTTTTCATATGCACTTATTAGAGATGCAACAAAACATGTACATGTATCGAACCGAACCGTATCGAAGACACTTGTATTGAACAATACAGATTTTTGAAATGTATTTTATCAACTTGTCTTCTTAAGACCCATAATAGATAGATATACAGTGGGGAGAACAAGTATTTGATACACTATTGATTTTTCAGGTTTTCCCACTTGCAAAGCATGTAGAAGAC
>JAUBOC010000097.1:6639487-6664009 GCA_032275365.1 Anablepsoides cearensis | reverse complement strand
TATCCGCACACACAGTATTCACTTCCTGTCCAGCCTTTCACAATAAAACCGGATACAATAAAACAAATAGTACCACAGGTAACTGGTAGGGGAATACTGCAAGTATCTTTGTGTTTTACCTTTTAAATTGTCTTTTTTGCTGCATTGAATCATAAATTAAATTTTTATTTAAAATCTATTTTTAGAATAAATGATTAATTTGATTTATTAGATTAGATTTATTTGCAAACCGTGATCTCTGGATGTACACCTTCAACTGATGGATGAGGATGGTTAACACAGCCAACTGACCGTGAAATACGCAAAAATGCCTAAACTTCACTAATTTTGGCAATATTGAACTAAGATTTGGTGGGATATTAATGATCCTCAGCACATACTCTGAACATAAACAGATTGTGGAAGATCTTTGTTTTAAAATGTTAGAACAGATTATATACAGTTAGCTGCACACCTGTTTAGACAGAGACAACATTTTGCTAAGTTTGGTTCTTTACATTTACCACAATGAATTTTGAACAAAACATTTCAGATGCAGTTGAAGTTCAAACTCAGCTTTAATTCAGTGGGTTGAACAAAATGATTGCGTAGAAATGTGAGAAACTAAAGTAAACACAATCTCTTCATTTCAAAAGTAATTGGACAAACTAAATAATTGTTTTATTTAATATTTTATATAATAGTTGCAGTTTTCAGTTGCTGTTTGTGAATCTTTCAGTCTGAAGTTTAGTCTTTAACAGGTGATATGCTCAATTGGGTTGAGATCAGGTAATTTATCCACTTTTTTTGCTTTAATAAACTGGGTTGCTTTGGCTTTAAACAGTATGTTGGGTCATTGTCCATCTGTATTATACTGATATTGGTTCTCCCTCCCTCCTCATCCTCGACCTCATTGCAGCTTTCGACACTGTGGATCATAGTATCCTCCTCCTGGGTCTGTGTGATAATGTGATATTGTCCTGGACTGGTTTAAATCTTTTCTCTCCAATAGGCTGGGGTGTGTTAGCCTTGGCAATGCCTAGTCCCAGACTGTCTGAGTCACCTGTGGTGTCCCTCAAGTGTCAGTCCTTGGGCCCCTGCTGTTTTTCCTTTACATGCTGCCTTTAGGCCAAGTCATTTATCGGTACAGCATTTCTTTTCACTGTTATGCCATCAATATGCAACTTTACATCAGGACTGGCTCAAATAACTACACCAATCTGGCAGCCTCATCTACTTCTACGTCGATAGCAGCAGGAGCATCTTCATGCACTACCTGCCTGGAGGAGATAAGGGCATGGATGGGTCAGAACTTTCTTCAGTTAAACTGCTTCAAAACCTAGGCCTTACTGGCACCCATCACCAGGTTCAAACATCAACTATAGGGACTATGTCCCTGATTCCCTGATTTCAGTTGATTGCAGTTCAACAAAAGCCTGTTAGTTTTCAATCATATCATAAGTTATCAATTAAAATCAGCTGTGTTGAAGCAGGGAAACATCTAAAACACGCAGGGCAGTGTGCCTTGAGGACCAGGGTTGAAAAACACTTCTCTAAACTTTGTTGGTCTCTCACTTTTTCTGAAGCAGAGAAACTCGTCAATGCTTTTGTCTCCTCCAGGCTTGACTACTGCAAACTCCCTATTTATTGGAATCCCTGGCAAAAACCTTCAGAAGCTTCAAGCTGCATCTGGCTGTATTTGAGCACACAGTATGTCTCTGAATACCTCAGAATCTACCCAGCTGCTTCTGTCCTGAGTCACATCAGTAAAAACAGGTGACCCAGTTGGCACAGGCAGAGGTAGAGGTTGATCTTGGTTTCTTCTGTCCAAAGAATGTTCTTCCAGAACTCTGCTGGCTTTTTACATTTTTTTTTATCAAAGTCCAGTCTGGCCTTTTTATTCTTGATGGTTATGAGTGTCTTGCAGCGTGCAGTGAACCCTCTGTATTTACTTTCATGCAGTCTTCTCTTTATGGTAGATTAGGATATTGATACTTCTACCTCCTGTAGAGTGTTGTTCATTTGGTTGTCTGTTGTGAAGGAGTTTCTCTTAACCATGGAGATTATTCTGCCATCATCCACCACTGTTGTCTTCTGTGGGCTCCAGGTCTTTTTGCATTGATGAGATCACCTGCATGGAATAGCTCTTTAACTGCATGTTTTCTACACAGCAAAATCCTCCAGTTGCAAGCAGCACACCTCAACTCCAGGTCTTTTATCTGCTTAGAGAATAACATAACAAAGGGATTGCCCACACCTACCCATGAAACAGCCTTTGAGTCAACTGTCCAATTACTTTAGGTCCTTTTAAAAGCAGGGTGGCACTGCTGAACTCCTAAACCCTTCCTCCAATTTTAATGTGGATACCTTCAAAAGAAAGCTGGAATTATATACTTTATGACCATGTCCATATAGCTTGAACATGTTTTAGTAAACAAGTAAAAAAATAAAACTTTGTGTCAGAGTCCAAATAAATATGGACCTAACTGTATATGTCAAGTTCTTACTTTTATCTAATCATCTAATCATATTTCTTCTCAACAACTTACAGTTGAAGATGTTAATAATAGGAAAGAAAGATCATTCTGTGAGGCTGGAAATGACCAAAAACTACTAGAATGATCTGATGAACACGTTTCACTCCTTGTATCGCTGTATTAGAATTGATTGATTGAACAAACTGACACGAGAACTGTTAAAGATAGCATTTGCTGTTGTGAGTATAAAAAACAATCAAATATTAGGTTAGATTTGGTCAAAGCTTCAAAGAGCTGCTGCAGAGGGATCAAAGAGGCTGCTGGTTTCCAAACTGGGTTCTGAGTGTTTACATTGGCCCTTATGACCCAGATCCAGCCTGATTTCAGGAATCCACAGACCTGTGGTTTTATGTGGGCCAGCCTGCTCGGCCCATTGAGGTCAGCTACCGCTCCTGGTTCACTGAACATGGTTCACACAGATGAGATGAACTTTGCTTGAATCATTTGTATTGACTAAGGTTTTTTCTTCAACCATACAACTGTTGCAAGATACCAAGCAACACCGAGCTAACATTAGCTACCATTAGCTTCCTCTGTTGTCATACCCTGTGGTTTTCTGCGTCACTGCAGGATGGTCTGGTACAGTCTTTGGTGTTTTTCCTTCGAGTTTGATGTCGTTTGTTGTTGTGTTGCAAAAAAAATTAAATAAGATTTGTGCATTTTTTTAATATAATCGGCTCAAACCAGAGACGGAGCAGAAGGCCGGGCCAGGCCTACAATGCAAAAATGCCACTAGTCTTTAACTCTGGCATAAAAAACAACGGGTGATATGCATTCATTTCTGGAATGCGAGGTCTTTAGCTTTAGCCAAAAGGATTCAATGAGACTGATCTGTCTAGGTTAGCCTGATGTCATATTCTTGATCAATTTAAGTTTTAAACTGAAGACGGCTAGATCAGCAACTGCTGAGGAAGAAAAAAAAAACAAGTCTCTGCAGTTAAAGCTTCCTGTCACTGTTTGATCTATCTGAAGTTGATCTTGTCAGGTGCAGCAGAGCGCTCTTCAGGCCAGCTGATAAAGTCTTCTCAGGTAGACAGGCTCTCCCTGTTTTATTATCAGAATGCAATCATGCTGGAGTGACTGGCTCGGTCAGCGTGGCTCGAGACATGCCAAACGGGGACCCAAAAGTTATGTTTTTATCATCGTTTACTGAAGAGAATTTTTAAAAAAATATGCAGCAGGTCTAAAACAACTTCTCGGGCGATATAAACTGCAACAAGTGGCAGAATGCTTTGAGTTTTGGGCTTACTGTAGATCCAGGGATGACAGACTAAATCTCTCATTTGTACTGTGGGATAAAAAGGGTTTAAGAGCTACTAGAACAGATGCAAAGGGCCACAAGAGTGCTGCTGCTGCAGAGGCGCGTAGCGCTGACATGCAAGGATGCTGCAGTGAAATAATCAATATGGCCTCTGCAAAGATCATTCCATGCCTGCTGGGGTTGTTGCAGGTTAGGTAGCATACCGCAGCTATTTACAAGCCTGGTTTCAGTAGAGATGGAGAAATATGTTGGGGTAGACAAAGAGCTAGTCACGGCGAGAGGGTAAATACTTTCAGGGGGCCCCCTCGGCTAATGGGGTTCTATACAAAGCAGCACTTTAGCTCTAGCTGATGAGCGTCTACTCAGTCTGAGAAACATCTAGCAAATGCAGTGTTGCGCAAATAAATCAGCTTTCGCAGCTCCGGATTTAGAGGCGGGGATGGGTTCAGAAGTTGGCTGTCCGCTGTCGGCACGCAACAACCTTGTCAAAGCAGCAGCGGGGGGAAGGAGGTGTCTGTGAACCCAGCTGTTCAGCCGGGAGAGGTGCGGATGAATCAGGAGGATGTTTTATTTTCCCTACCAGTGCTGACATTTAAAATGAATATATTTTTTACTCACCAATTTTTAAAACCTTTTGAATTTTTAATCCACAGCGTTAGAGAGGTAAATTGCTTCCAACAGAACTAGGCCATCCATCCATTTTCTTCCATTTATTCATGGTCCTGGAACGGAGGTCCATGAAGGAAACCATCATCGACTCACGACACTCTCAACTCTTCCAAAAACATCTAGAGGGTTAAAGATTCCCAGGCCAGAGAACATTCAAAGTCCCAGCAATTTTGGGTCTTCCCAATGAAATTTGATCAAAAAGTCCTCCAGAGGGGGTATCCAGGATGCAACCTAATCAGATGACCAAATGCTTTAAAGGGGACATATCATATAAAATCCACTTTTTTAGCCGTTAACTTCATTTTATTACTTGGAGTCTCTAGGAGTGCAGAAAAGTTGAATTTAGTCTCTCCCCCTGCTGAATCTGTATATTCTGTTTGGGTTGTATGTTTAAACCTATTCAGTCTTCTTTAGTTCGTATTCATTATTTAGAACAATAACTAACAGAGTTTGCTGTAGAACTGCTAAACAAGCTCATGGACTTCTGGCTTCCATGGCTCTGTGAAGCGCCTCATTTGCATTTAAAGAGGCTGCATCAAAACGAGTTGCTCTCAGAAAAGGGGTGACTGTGGAGCAACAATAATGAGGAGTTCAGACCAAAGCATTGCAATTTCACTTTATATAAACCCCAACTGAATGATTTAAACATGAAAAGGAAGGATTTAAAAGCGTGATATGTCCCCTTTAAGAGCCCAACGTATTTGATCTGAAGCCAAAGAGTTGACTCCCGGTCACGTGGCTGCCAGGCATTCGTTTTTGCACAAACCTTTCATAGTCCATGAGACATGAGCTCCTGAGAAACCCCTCTCTCTCACTGCTGTACATATCACAGTACTGGTTTTCATCCCACCTGGAGTTTCCGATATCACTTTACAATGAGGCTCCCCTTATACATGGCTTATAAATAGTTTATAGATAGGTTATTATTATTATAATTATTATTCATCTGTAAACACTTTATATATCATTAATAAGTCTTTATTAAGGATAAGAAAAGAGACAAAACTGTCCGGTTTCCTGCCAAATAGTGAGTCAATATGTTCATGTACTTATTATATCTAAAGTGCTGTATTAAACAGTTCAGACAAGGTTTCTACCTTGTAAGCACAATAAAGTATTAAAAACACATATTTTACATAAAATACTGTACTGTACTGTATTACTGCATTATACATATCCACAATTATCAAAGGGAATCTTATTGTATAGTGTAAAATAGTCCACTATTCATGAGGGATTATGACCTTTATACCACCCACTTCAAATGTTGTCAGTCCATTAAATGAACATTAGTAGTGGTTATCAGTCCCATACAATGTGTCCAGGCTGTTCCTCCTCTCTTTTCTAGTAGGCTGGAAGGCACTTAATAATCCTTTGTTTGGCTGGATGCATTCAGGCACAGTGGGTTTAGCTCCTCCCCCGGAACCCGAAGCTGAGTCAACCCAGCACACTGTCCAGCTTTGACTGGGTGTGTTAAACATTTCCTGAAACTTTCCTGTGTTTTTAGTTTGGTTTATTTAACGACGGGAGAGGGGAGTATAATATTATTATTAGAAAACCCAAATCCAACTATTAAACTAGCTGTGCGATTTGGCTCAAATTTCTGTCAGCGGCAGCTCTATAAGCAACAGAATTTCCCTGAAAGTTTCATCAAAATCCGATGTGGGTTTATTTTATATTCTTAATGTATTTTCATATTTTACAGGCAAATGCCTCTACCCCCCTCCCGTTCCCTCTTCTGTTGTCCAGGAATGGTAAATGGTCTAAACTTATATAGTGCTTTATCAAGCCTACTTGGACCCCAAAGCGCTTTGCATTTCAGTCATTCACCCATTCACACAAACATTCACACACTGAAAGAGAATAAACATCCGAGAACCGCTGGAGAAGACGTCCGAGCGGCTTGCTGCCGAGATGTCACCGTGTGGAGAGCTTTGTCTGCCGAATCACGACCTGATGGGAGCACCGCCTCCGCTCGTACTCTGATGTTTCAAACTTTATTCCACTGTTCTCTGCGGTGTAACAAACGTTTTTTAAAGAGTAATAATTGGACTAACAACATTTGAAGCAGGTGTTTATACACGTTTATTACTCATTAATAATTAGTGCCTACTGCCTTACACTTTACAATAGGCTCCCTTTGATAGTTGTGGATATACAATGTTATATGTAAAATATGTGTTTCTGACATCTTCTCCTTAAAACTTTCCATATTGTCTGGATGCAAAACAGCTGGCTTTCAAAAGCAAAATATTTGAATATCTGATCCCTTTCTCACATAAACAAACCTGCACATGAGCTTCTGACCAACCACACAACATGTGCATTCACCTGTGAGAGACAGTTCAGCCCAAGCCTTGTGTCAAGAAGGGGCCGATGAAAAAATATGGCAAAATATGGCAGTTTTCGTCATGCAACTGCGACAATGAGAGCCCATTTTACGAGTTTGGATCGAGTATGTGGGGTCCTATACCCTATCTCCGTAATTGAGCTGGACCAGGAAGCTCATTTCAACTCCCAGTCTCCTGGATCTTTTTTCAGCTCAATTCAATTAAGTTTATTTATATAGTGCCAAGTCACAATGCAGGGTACTGTACAAAAACATTCACATACATTATAAAAGCTAATTAGTAAAATTTATCAGTCCAAGGAAGCCAGCAGATTGTGTTGAATCATCACTTCACTGCAGTCTCCCATCCTGAGCAAGCACATTTCTTTCAGTCTGGGCCATTATCATTAAAAATGTTTATAACCTAGGTGGAGCACTTATTTGAGAGCTTTGTCTTTTAGCTCAGTTCCTGTTTTACCACAACATTACTGCAATCAAAGTCCTGACCGATCTCTCATTCAGTCTTCCCATGCCTTGTCAACAAGAGTCCAAGATGCTTGAGGCAAAGACTCCCTTTTTCTAGTGAAGAACAATATCCCTAAATTTATACAAGCTAACCACCATCTGAGCTGTTTTACACTAGAACCGTCCCAGAGCGTGCTAAAAATCAAGACATCCGCAAAAAGAACCAGACCCTGATGTTCCCACAACTATCCCTTGAGGTCTAATCCACAATAATACAACTTTATTTATACAGCATTTTGAAAACTAAGTAAAATGAGACATTTTAACTCTAACAAAAAAAGAAAAAAAAAACAACAACAAAAAATAAATAAAAACAAGCTGAGTTAAAAGCTAGGGAGAAAAAATGTGTTCTAAACCACAGGAAGTGAGTCAACCTGTGTGATTTGCAAAGTCAGCTCATTCCACAGTTCAGGGGTAGTGACTGAAAACGCTCGATCACATCTCAGCCTTCTGTTTGATGTTGGGTCAACCAACAGGAAGTGATCTGCTGACCTGAGAGCAGAGTGATTCTAAAACAGGGGTGATGCGGTCCGGAGAGCAAAGATTTTACCAGCTGAAAGGTGAGCAGCAGCATTCTGAACCACACGAGTCAGTGCCGCCTGGCTCTGCCCAGCATAATGCAGTAATCATGAGTCGTGATAAAAGCATGGACTAAAATCTCTAAATTAGGCTGTCAAAGAAATGGTTAATTGATCAAAACTGAATTTGATCATCTCGACAATATTCATGTTCGGACCAATAATGAAGCATCAACATCACCGATACCAGAACTTTATGCTCTAAAATTTATTCTGAAATCAAAATATTGATACTTTGATACTTCAGGCACTTCAGGTAATATATACAGTTAACAGGAACACTGTGGAAGGTAACTAAACTACTGAAATCTGGTCTAAGTCATACACAGTTGGTTGGAACTACTTTTTCCTCCGCCAGGGTAATACGTAAGCTTAGAAGCACACGCTCAGTCTATAAATATTACATGTTCAGCATGTTCATACAAATGAAGATTCAGGTTTTCAGTTTTATAGTACTTCTAGATAAATAAACAATAATTTATTTTAACTATTTTATTTTACTTCATATTTTATTGTTTAAAACATCACAACTCTGGTGTTTTGTATTCTTTTATTAAGCAGTTATTTGAAAAACCTAGTTTGAAAAAACAGATTTACCAGACACGTTAGGTGAGTATCAGTATCAGATGCAATATCACCTATGCCAGCCTGAGTTTTACTCAGCATCAGAACGGGAATCAGTGATATCGAACAATCACTGGTCCACAAACACTACAAAAAGGACTGGAGATGAGGGACATCTCTGGCAGAGCCCACCCAACCTTACAAAGTAGCTGGACTTTGTATCGACAGTATGGACACAGCTCCTGCTTTAGTTATACACAAACCACGTAGAAATCTCTTAAAAGTGGGCCCAGCACTTCATACCCTCACACAACTGGGCTGATTGAGACCAAAGGTCAGCGAGTTCAACAGTTTCCAGGTTTGGGTTGTTAGTTTTGTGTGTTTAGATTTGGGGTCAAGTTGGATCTGGAAAAGTCAACTTTTGGCATTTGACTAATGGTGGTATGTTTATCTTGAATTTGATTAACTCCAAAAGTTAATCATTTGCAGAGTGACATCTACCAGTTACTGTCTGGAAGTTGAATAAACGTCGATTATGAGATATTTTGCTAACAGATAGTCTGAACACTTTAGAATGTAAGTAAGTTGTTGCAAGAAATCTATATTTATTACAAGGTTTAACTGTTTTCTGAGGAAATATGGACTGAAATTTGCCAATTATTCACTTTCAGCTTATTTCATATAAGGCAATCATTTAATTGCATGTGAATGTGAGTACTTTGTATTAATTTGATTGACTGTTAGCAATATATCTCATGAACCAATTTATGAAGTTTGATGAAAGTACAATTGATTCACCTTTGGAGTCAATCCAATTCAAAATGGCTGCCACAGCTCATCAGTTGTATCGAACACATACACGGTTCTGACTCTCAGAGATAAAGATATTGAGCTGAAATGCGGTGTGGTGGTAGCTGAGAGTCATCCACATCACGTAATCTAAGCAATAACAGGTCACGTGATTTTTTTTTTGCCGAAAAACTCTGGCATTTACTGTCATAGTCAACGCTGTCTGTCTGTTAGCAAAATATTTCATGAACCACTGGGCAGATGTTCACGAAACACTCAAAAAATAATCACTGGATGGAAATCTTTAACTGATTACATTTTGGAGTCAGTTCAATTCAAGATGGCTCCTACAGGTCATCAGTTGTGTTAAACACATAAACGGTTCTGACTCTCTCAGAGTTAAATATATTGAGCTGATATTTGTGGTGGTGGTAGCTGAGAGTCATCCACATCACATAATCCGAGCAATAACAGGTCACATGATATTTTTTGCTGAAAAACTCTGGTATTTATTGTCGTAGTCAATGCTGCCTGTCTGTTAGCAAAATATTTCATGAACCACTGGGCAGATGTTCACGAAACTCTCAGAAAGTAGTCACTGGATAACGATCTTTGATTGATTAGGAGTCAGTTCAATTCAAGATGGCTCCTACAGCTAATCAAGCCTATCAAGCACAAACGCAGCTATAACTCTAACTATTTTACAGATTTTTAACTAAAGCAAGGCGCGGTAGTAGCTGAGAGTCATCCTCAACAAATACTCTGAGTGCTAATGGATTGCACTTTTGTTTTATAATTTTGCTATTCAAAGGCAGTAATTTTATTTGTTTATTCTCTTTCTGGTTCTAAACTAGGATTATTTCCGACCAGTTATGTTGTTGTAAATGTGTTATTTGTGTGTCTGCGCTGCTAAAATGTAAAAGTTGAAAATATCTACATATGTTTTAAAAAAAATATGTTATTAAAATTTTGAAAGAAGCCCCGCCCCTTTCCGTGAAGTTACCATGGCAAACGTCGACGTCACGGCAGAAGGAAGAGCGTGTATAAGTATTGGAGGTTCAGACGCGGCGGCTCGGTTGCACGGATGTGTGCTTGGAAGAAGTGACACGTGCCGAAAATAAAAATAAAAACAATAAAATTAAAAAAAAAAATCACAAAAGATAAAATAAACGCGCACATCCAGGAGTTCAACTTTCTTTTCCTTAGCTTTTTTTCTATTAAAACCGCACGTTTTTTTTAAAGGAGGAATTTCATTTCTTCAATTTTTACTTGAACTAGAAATAAATCCGCATCTTGGCAACAATGGGAAGAGGGGTGAGTATAAAGTTTTAATTTATCGCTTGGTAACTCGACTAACTCGGTTTTCTTTCCTGTGAGAAGATTAAAATGTGTTTAAAACTTCGGAGGGGGAAGAAAAAGGTTCGTGTTTAATCGTGATGGAGGGCAGAGGTGGAGCTTCGTTTGCGTTCAAGAAAAGCCACATTTCTCTCAAACAAAATGCCCGCCGGAGGCACTTCCGCCTCATTAAACAGGTCCCCCACTTCAGCACGTTTCTGTCAGGAAATGAGAGGGGTAAAAATAAGAAGTTGCACACTGAAGACGTGCTTCACATCGCTCGGTCACATAACGGGATGTGAAAGTTGTGGCGTTGCCCGCCGCGCTGCAGCTGCCTGGAAGCCTCTGAACCGAGAAAATAACGGGAGTCTAAAGCCTGCAGGGGCAACTAGTAGTCCCGGGTCGAGTTTTAAACTGCTCCAAGCGTCAACGTAAACCCGTGAAACTTAGCTACACTTGATTAAAACTCTTTGTTTTGCTGCTTTGTAGCATTTAGTTTCATGTTTGTAAAGGGTTTTCCCCCTCTGCTTTGCCTGATCATAAAACAAGATCTAGTGAAGCTGACTGGTAATAAAAAGTAACCACCTCCAAAACAGATGATTTCCTCCTTAATCTATCTCTCTTTTAAAGTGTCCCTCAAGGTGTCATGTTTTGAAAGTAAAAAGAAAACTTTATTGTGAACATCCTGTGCTCAGACCCTAACCTGTTTCCTCTAAATGAAATCTGATGTGTCCAACCCATCTTGCCACATTAACAGTCTTTCCGTTTGTTATTGTTTCTGTTGTTTTCCCATCGATGTGAGCGGCGAGGGGGATGAAATCGAACCCCGCCGCGTGAAATATCAGTTGCCGCCACACCCTGCCATTCTGCGCTATGGAAAACACTGGTTATACGTTCATTCAGCCCGGGAGGGATGAGGAGAACGAGGCAGCTGAAGAAGGATGGGAGAGATCTGGCGGGAAGACGTGAAAGCAGGATTTTGTCATTCAGCCTTTCCTCGGCGCTCATTTATAAAAATCTTTTTGCTCTCAGTTTCTCTGCTGCTGCTTCTTTTTTTCTCTCTCTCCTCCTTCCCCTTTCTTTGCTCCCATATGTGATGAAAGCCTTGCCCTGCCCCCATCCAACCTCCCTCCTCATCCCCACTGCCCCCCCCCCCACCACCACCACCACCACCACCACTCTCCTCCCCTCCAACACAATGTGGACGAGACAATCGCCACTACGGAGGCTTCCTGTGGAGAGGAAGGATGAGAACTTGTTTAGCTGTAATGGAGAAGATCTAGGGTGACAAAGGGAGGGGGGGTTACAGGTGCGACGAGGGGGGGTCTCGTCGCGAAGATTATTCTCCCCGTTCATCCCATCTTTAAACATCACATCCACGACACGATAGTGAGCAGAGAGGAGCAGAAACAGGAGCTTAGATTTGCTTCGGATAAAGAAAAAGAGGAGGTTGTAGCCTGGAGGCACCAGTTGCCGCATTACCAGCGTTGGAACAACTTGACACCCAGACACGAGGGAGGGAACATTTTCTGCGCATCGGCTGTCAGTAGTTGGGAGTGTCGACTTGTAGAGGGGGGGGGGGGGGGGGGGGTTGGAGGTTAATGATTTGTCTTTTTCTGTTTGGAAGGATGTTAAAGTGGAGGAGCTGATAGAGATCTGAAACCCCAGAAACAAAACGAGGCCAGGGTGACACAAGCTCTTTGCTTTTTAATGAGGCAGCCATGCGGTGCGGAAGAACTCAGCAAACCGATGAGGCGAAGCTTAACTGAGGGTTTTCATTACTGCGCTGAGCTTTTTGTTTGTCTTCTGGGCTGACTCGTAAACTGAAACACAATCGTGAAGTTTTTTTTTGTTCTTCAGACCCCTTTTCGTCCAGTTTTAGACCCCATGATCTGTGCACTTTTGCTGCTTTGCATCAGCTTTACGGGGGATTAAATGAACAAACTTGATTCGAGTTGGACATTTTGTGAAAAGGATGTTCACATGTGACGAAACGAAAAAGGTGAAGGAGTTAAGGCTAGAAAGATGGCCAATCAGTTGAAGTTCTGACAGAGCAATCTGTTTCAGTTTAAGAGCAATTGCAACCAGTGCTTTCTGAAACAACAGAATAACACAGTGTACCCATTTATATTTTCATCATTATGTCGCCTTGGCAGCTAGTTCTGTTTCAAGATAATATCACCCTGTTATTCATGTCAATCTCAATGGAGGGTCATAGATTTGACACTTGAATTATAAGAGATTTGCACAACCAATCTTTTAGTTTTCCAATCAGTCTCAGTTGTTGCAGTCATCTCAACCCAATCTCAGTTTAGTATCAACCTAAATATTATCAATGTAACACCTGAATCAGAACTCTCAAATGACATAACATCTGAAGCCAATGGGGTGGGCGTTACTAGGAATTTTGGCATTAATCCGATACCAAGTAAATACAAAGCTAGTTCTGCTGATACCGATATATTTGTCATGTTTGACAAATAATTTTGTGATTTTTGTTTGTATTTAGTCAATAATGATAAAACGCAAGACAAAGATTTTAGTCAAATAAAAACATTTTATAATTAGGAGACACTGCTCTACTGACTTTTCTACTTTATTCCTGTAAAATATAGTCAGTAGTGCAACTAAAGCGTAAACAAAAGTATAGTATTGATCCATCTTGGTATCAATGTTTTCCAAATGTTTTGTTTGGATTGATACGCCAAACCCTAGAGGCTACAGCTTTAAAAACATGCCAACCGTATGAAAGAAGACGGGTAATAAATGAATGTGCGTGGTCAAGAATACAGTTGATTTCAAACATTCAGAATTCAGTTCCACTGAAGTAGACAATTTGCCATCTTCTCGCAATTTGGAGTCCTCACCTAGTCTCAAATAATCACAGCCCAGTGAGACATTTAATCCTCACTTTAGGAGTAAAGATTATTAGAAGCAGTGGATGTTGGGTTGTCTTTCAGTTCCAGAGTTTAGTTTGTCTTGTTATTGTTCTGTTGTTTTCCATAAACTTGGATGGCGACTCTGACTCTTGACCCAAGACGCAGTCAAACTCCTTCAAAGAGACGGGTAGTGTTAGCTCATGAGTTGCTGTGCCTCGCTTTTGTGTCACCAGTTGGTAACTAGTGAATGAACTTCAAACACTTCAGGTTTTAAAAAGGTTTTTTAAAAGTTCTTTTGGTGTCAAGTTATTTTTGCAGCAGGCTTACACATTTATAAGTAAAAATGCATTAAGTTTTAACCTCTGGGGGTAAGAGAGAAAGGAAATCCAATAAAGAACAGTACTTAGTAGATGGTAAAAGATGATTTAGAACACAGACACGTTCCTGAATAAGGTGAATAAAGTCGTGGCTCTCTGCTCTTCACACCGTGAACTGACCGAACCTGTCAGCCTCCGGACTCTGTTAATCCGAGCCTAAGGGGCACCGGACTCCACCTTCACATCCATTTCTCACAGTCCGTTTCCCCCCTTGTTCTCTCTACCTGTTTTCCCTTTCTGTGGATTTAACATTCTTTCCGCTCGGCCTTTGTCGTGTGTTAAGGAGGAGGGGTGTTTTGTCACACACTGCCCCTTGTCAGTTTCAGAACACCGTGTACTTCCTTTTCCTTTTTTTTTTCTTTCTCCGTCTGCATCTCCTCCTGCTTTGCTGTAGTCACCGTCTTTCATCTACCTATTATTTCTTTTTTCTTTTCTTTTTCCTTTCCTTCCTCGTTTCTTCCCCACACTGGCTCTCTCCATCTCCACTGTTTTTTGGCTGAATGTTTAGTTTTTCATTGACGCTCTTTGAACTTCTCTCGTCGAACTGTTGCTCAGCTAAAAGTGGAACATTGAGAGCTGATGTGTGCGTTTGAACTCCAGAGCACGCTTTTCCTCAGCGTCTCTCTCTGGCATTCCTGCATGACGAGTGATGACATTTTTCATGACTAATTTGAGACATGAAAACATTCAAGTCCAAGTGGCCTGATTCGCTGTCGTTTAAAGGCAAGTTTAAATGTAGCTTCAGCGTTTTGTCTTGAGAAAATGACAATTAAATGTATGATGTCGTACAACCAAGGCAGATTTAGTTGTTTACTCATTCACTGAGTCAAAACGTCTTGAGGAGGAAAATCCCTTTTAATAAAAAAAAATAAAATAAAAATCTTGAGCCATTATCTCGCTGAGCTGCGACTGTTGAAATATAGTTTCACTCAAACTTGCTAGAAAAAGCAAATTTTCAGTTTTAGTGTTTCCTTTATGAGTCAGGACATTTTTTGTGGCTTAATTACCAAACTGTAATTACCTCTAGGCCTTGCACATTATTTTGTTGCTCAAATCATATGGCCCCCACCTCAGTAAAGACTTGTGGGACTGACAACTTGAAGTTGGCATGTCCTAATTTAGCAGAAGCTAACTGGTCCTAATTTAGCAGAAGCTAACTGGTTCGCTAATATTTTTTGAAGTGTGTGAGAAACGTAATTTGTTAAATGACAAATTAGTGCAGCTATTAGTGCACCACTAAAAATAGACAAATTTATGCCAGTTTTTAAATTGAAATCATTTATCATTATCATGATATGTAAAACTGGCCATTTGAGTATGTATCCTCTGTTGCCTGAGCCTCTCATAAGAAAAGCTCTAATGCAGTATAAAAAATGCTTTTTCAGGTTTTTTAGGTTCTCTAAAACAACTTTTCTTCAAAACAGCCAGTAGATGTGAGTTTCTAAACATGTTTTCTTAGGAAATTCTCAAGATATGCATGAAAAGCATAAGAAATATTGCTTTTAATCATTTATTTTTTCTGTCTCTGGACATCTCAGATATCTCAACATTTGCATACTTCTTTCAAGTATAACCTTGTAGAGTAGTCAAAACTGTGAACAGGAAGTGTGCGCTTCATTAAAATCTGAGGGTTTTTCTGCTGATTCACACATTTAATGGTGAAAACAATGGTTGATATTTTGTATATTCAGCTGGTAGAGAGGTGTCCAACTAGTTTCTTCACAGGAAGCCGTCTGATTCGTTCCTACTTCAGTGCTTTGTTGGAGAACTTGGAAGTTGCAGAGAACGTGGAAGGGGTGTTAAACTCACCCCAGTATCAATTAACACTTTGTCCTTTTCCTGTTGAAACAGAGAAAAAGAAGAGTTGTTTGGAGGCAAATAAAGAATAAAGGAGGGATATAAATTTGTGTGTGTGGGGGGGTTGGCATAACACGTGACCGTCCATTCACATTTTTGAAGAGGCGTGGCTAAAGTTGCTAATAGCAACCAGGCAAAAGACCCAGGATCTGTGTGTGTTCGGGCAAACTGAATGAGCAGATTGTATTTCTGGCAAGAGACCCTGGCACCAGGAAGGACTGCTTGCAGGAATTCTGCCTGTTCAACAACAAAAAGAGAGTGAAAGAGGGGGAAAGAGAGGTTTACGCTCTTAAAATATTCAAGACCTTCCCCGGTTGCTTCCTTCTGATTGTTTGAGGTTTTTCTTTTAGGAAACAAAAGGAGAAAGTGAGGCGGGGGAGGACTTCATTCAGAACTTTTTCAATCTCTTTAAAAGATGCACAAACATAATCTTTTTTTTTTAACAACTTCCTTTCTCACGCTCTGAATTTCACATGAGCACACTTTGTTCTGCTGCCCAATCAAAGGTGACGTCGACGTTGCTTCATATTGAGAATTTCAGCTGTAATCTCTGCTGAGAATATTATGCGACTCATACACCTTGTACTCTGATTGATTGTTGTTCCTAACAAACACCAGTAAATAAGATAATTTTTGGATTTTAGTCTGTTGTGAAACTCCTACAAATCTCCATGAAGGCTAAAGGGGGGAAAAAAAACAAGTTCTGCTGACTGCTGGATAAGGACGCCCATGTGACTGTGGTCTTAAGAGCCACATGAAACAATTTCTAAGCCCTTTGTTGTGGATGTAGAATTTGTGGAAGCAGTAAAAGGATCCATTGTTCAGTGTACAGTAGGCTTCATCAGCTAAGACATTTGTATTTGGCAACACCTTCTACCATTTGCCCTACTTATTTTTATTGTGCACTGCTGAAAATAACCTCAAAATAATCAGTGGGTGCACATCTACCCATCTACAACTGATTGTTTGGAGTCATCCTCACTGAAGGACGCCACAGCTAGCTGACCATAGAATACACATAAGAAATACATTACTCAGTCAATTTTACACCAATAGAGCTTAAAATTGTTGTGTTATTAACTGAAAGATAACCCCAAATCCTATTTTGAACGCTACACATAGTGCTACAGCTTCGCGTAAAATTATCGCACCAGTTGTCTGTTATCAAAATACTTGAACCACTGGATGGTGTTAATGTAATTAATTGAAAAATGGATATAATTGGGTATAACTGAGGGTTTTTAAAAATATGGAGTTAAAATTTTGTGTGGCTGTAGCTGAGAATCCTTCACAGAATCATATTATATTGTGCGTAATGTTTTTTTTTCCCCCAAGGTTTAACTGAAGTAGCTATAACTCTGCTCAACAAAGGAGGATCTTAGTTTCAAATTCTGGATCATAAAATGGTGTGACTTTTTGATATCTCAACTTGATCCCCAACACTCGGTCCAATCTCATCTTTAAAACGTCCACACTGTCATTGTCAGCCTAGACTTCTGCGGGACAAAATCAGTGTTTGTCGTTTCTTGCAAGAGACACATTGTCCTTTTGTTTGAATTGAGGGGCCGCATTGAGAAGACATTTTCAGCACACTGCAACAAACAGAGCAAATGCCAGAAAAAGACTTTTCCAAGCCTCTCTGACAGCATGTCTTCGCCCTGAGGAATATGTTACAAATCAAATAAAGACAAGCGGATGGATAACATTTAAAAGCGGCACAGGCGAGCATCGATGTCTGTGAACTTTAGTTACATGCGTTGGAACGTAGAAGGCCATGCTGCATTACAAAAGAAAAAAAAGGAAAAAGAACAGCAGCAATGAGAAATATCTGCAGAGATTGAGTCAAAGAATTTAGGGAAAATCCCTACAGTTTATTCTTTTTACAGTGTTTAGTATTGTTTTGTTAAAAAATGAATTCAATAAATCAAGTGGGGCATCCCCTTAAGACTCAGCACACTCAGATTCAGGTGGGAGCCATGCAATAGACAAAGAGATCATGTGTGGTCTTAGCTGTGGGTTTTGCTCCTGTAAGTTGATTTGGTTGTAAATATTCTGATTTACCGAACGTCTCAGACAGTTTTTTTTTTTGTTTTTTTTCTTGGCCACCTACGAACTCGGTGGAAAGAAAACTTTTACTCTGATGTGAACCCATAAAATGTGCTTTTGGTTTCCTAAAGGAAATGTCAAAACCAGATGCAAGGGAGATTGTTCATAAGGGGGCTTATTTAATTATGTGTGTGAAGCGTTCAACTGTGTGTGTGTGTGTGTGTATGTGTGTGTATATATGATTTTGTATGTAGTTTTGTTCCTTGTAGTGGTATCCCACTGGGCTGCAACTAATTCTCAAAGGTGTTGGAAATCAAAGGTTTTCAGAAAACAATTGAATCACTTTGAACACCCTGTTTTTACTTACACTTAGCAAAATTTTAGCAAAACATTTCTGTAGTTTGCATACATAAAAAAGAAATACAGTTTTAGCACCCTAAAATTCTAATAACTAGATTAAAAAGTTTGAATTAGGTTCCGTACACCTACAGAAACTCTGGCTATTTTAAGTGTAAATTTGATGTAGGGCTGCACGATATCGAAAGTTTATCGTCATTGGGATAACAGCCTGTGCAATATGCATAACACAAAAAACTGCATAAACTGCGATAAATGGTTGGCTCAAAAGTTTGCATGAGTTTTGTCACTTAAATGTAAGCTTGATGTATTACACCAGTGAAATGGAGCTCTTCGGCCAATTTCATGAATTTCTTCATATTTTTTTTTTGGTGTTTTTTTTGGTGTTAACCCAGAGCACAAAGTCATCAACACGACATGCTTATGTATTTGTTAATTTATCGAAAGTCATATCGTCATCGCAATATTAAGCACTGTAGTCGTACATCACAAGTTTTCCTAATATTGTGCAGCCCTATGTAGAGCTATAGTTTGGTGTGGTAATAGCTAAGAGTCATCCACATAGTCTGTGCACTTCTGTAACTGATGATGGGAGATCTTGTTGTTTAAAATGCTGACATCCAAGGGGCCGAGGGATACACATTCTTTCAAGAGATGTTCTGTTGTATACCTGTTCTGTTAAAGCTCCACAGCTCTTTCTCTCCAAAAACAGTTTCCAGGTCATTTTTGTTCACTCAACCTGTGTGTTTATGAATTATTCGCTTGAAGCCAGATGGCCCCGGGGGGCCTTCAAGGGTCCAGAGTTAAAGATCAGGTCATGGTGATCCAGAACTAAGTGGAGTGTTTTCCCAGCTTTGCGGGCCAGGGAGTTCGAGCAACAATAACAACATGTGCTGGGATCACACACTGTGTGCTCTGGGAAACTTAAGCCAGCTGAAGCAGTAGAAAAACAATATTAGTTAGCATATTTCCATGACTGAGACTGGGTGCAGGATGTCCACATTTGGTCAATATGTCTCTCCAAAGCTGGTTTGCTTCTAAAGAAAGTGGCAGCTGCAGGATCACACCTCTAAACTGTAGGGTTGTGAACAGACTCATTAGTAGTCAGATGGTGTTTCAGTGGCCTCCTTGCTAACATGCTAACACCTGCGATTCTGGTAGTGTTGAATTATTGATGAGTATTAACTCACGATCAGTGTTTGCTTCTAGAGTTGCGGTATCATTTTACCTGGTTGGACGTAACTTTCTCTGAATGTTTTTGGTCAACAAGATGCCATACAGGTTTGTCATCTGTTTTAGTGACGCTGTCAGTGGTTCTTTTGTAAAGACAGCCACAAATATATATTGAGTGGCCTCTTTGGATGCTTTGACCTTGATTTGGTGCGTGGATCTGTTGCTTACAAAAGCCAATGAGCAGCTGAAGCCGTTGTGTACGACTTAAGCTTTGCTATTCAAAAACCATAAGTAGAGGAAAACTTTAATCCCTTGACCTGATTGTGCTGAGTGGAACATCTGTAAGATACGATGATACACCTTCAATGAACTGTAAGACATATGCACAAAGTTCATTGTCATCTGTTGCTTAGTTTCTGGGATATTTTTCTTTATCAAGATGTCCTAGAACAAAATGTAACTTTCATTGTCCAGAACCAGTATGTGTGCAGTGCAGTTAAGGATTTAGAAATGAATGAGCAGTAACATTAATTTGGCTCAGTTTGGATGATTCCAGATAGTCATATTTGGACATGTATCTTATAGTGTGGATCTTGTAACCCAATGTTTGGTCCAAAGACTTCCAGGCTAAAATCTAAGACTAAGCTTGATTTGAAAGCGAACGTGTGCTAGTTGTCTAAGAAAGGAGTTCTTAACCTTTTTGACATTGGGGCACAACTTGTTGAATCTAAAGTGGCACAAAGCCCATTCAGATAACAATGCTCTAATTGAAGTGACAACTGATCTAAATCTTGTTTTAATTTGTATTGTATTTGCATTATTACTAAATGAAATGCACTTGCAGTTTAACAAGAAAAAGCCTTGTCAAATGAAACATAGGTCATGATTATGACAAATATTTACCTACCTGCCAACATTTGTTGGTTACAACTTGCCCTACTGTTTAGTCCAGTGTTTATAGTATTTAACTATCCCCCTGGTGGGTTTCCATTATGAGCTACGAAACGTCTGTTTGTGAAAAAAAATAAAACAAAACATGTCAGAGCTATCATATCTGACAGCCTCAGCAACTAAAGATTAAATCGTTTACATTTCCTAGAACCTTTACGCAATTAATTTACACCCACCACCACAAACGCACACTAACACAAAAATAATCTATTTTTTACCATCAGCTGCTTTTCATATTTGTGACAAATTTTAGATCCTGTTTAGAACTGTAGTTTGGAATGCTTCAGTGCTTTGTTGAATAACTAGTCCCATTGTTAACCATATTTGATAAAGTCTGCATTACACTTGAAAACCATTTTGGTCGTTTTGACAGATTCTTCCTTCAAATAGTCACAAGATCAACGTGGGCACCTGGAACCCTTTTTAATTTAATTTATGCGAGTCTAAGGGTGCGACAAATGTAAGACAACCACTTTGAGAGGCTATGTGGACAGAAGAGATGGGGCAAGTGTGGAGCAGTGGTAGGGCAGTTGACTTGGGACCAGAAACATTTGAAACTTAATGAATGATTGGAGAGAAAAGAGATAAAATTGCGATCAAATGTCAAAATGACTAATTTCAGCAAATTATTTTGCACACCGTTTGCAGGAATGTTGCAGTTTATTTATCTGCGTACGATCATGTCACAAGTCCAAACTCAATGACAAGTTGTGTATTTCCTTTTAATTTTGTCTACAACTAGTCATTGAGTTTGTAAACAAGAATGCTTATTGTTTCCGTATGTGATGTTTCCAACCGATGTTGTCATTTTGTCCTGTCATTATTGAGACCCAGTCTGTACAGTTCAATGTAGCAATGACACTTGACAATAAAGTCTAAATTTGTAAATTTATCTTCATATTAGCCATTACTGTCTCCATTACAGCGCTCAGTTGAATGTAGTCAATAAGTTTTTAATATTGCTTTAATATTGTGGTTTTCAATTAGTGTCAAAGTCCTAGTTTGTTCTGTCTGAACAATTTTAGTTCTCTGTGTGTGTTGTATACAAATTAGGTTTAGGTATTAAAGTTCTTTGCCTGAATGTTGTCAGAAATGTTCCAGACTAAATGAGGTCTGTGACAAGACTCAATGATGGCGTTGGGCTTATTGCTCAATTAGAGCAAAATGACTCTTAACATTTAGGGCAGTTTGAACAGAAAAAAAGACTCTTTTCTTACCCAACCTCTGCATATTTGATTTACGTAAAGCAGTGTTTATTTTCTACCTTGGCTTGTCGATGTTTTGACAGGCTTCTTGTGTGTTGTAGCATTCCACATGTCATCTCAAGGTGCTAGAAGTGAAAAGTACATAACGCAGGCATGAATGTGATGGATGTTTTTTTTTTGTTTAATATAGCTTTTTGAAATATTAAAAAAAATTCCCTCCATAAGGCACAATTTTAGTCAGTGTCATTTCATTTGTTTCTTTTTATTTAAAGCAAATATTTTATTGTAAATTGAGGATCTGTGTAAATGTTATGACAAACTAAAATGATTTGTGAGTAGCACTTTGTATGACCTCTTTTTGGAAAGCTGGTTTGATTCTGACTGGAATGATGAGCTAAAGCAGGGTTAGGAAATCCTGGTCCACAAAATTCTCTGTCCTGCATGTTTTACTTGTTCTTTTTCTCCAACACATACTTTATATGAATGGGTGATTAAAAGGCTTCTGTAGAACTTGAAGATTCAATCACTGAATTGAGTGTGTTGAGGCAGGGAAATGAGTAAAACTTGCTAAAGGCTAATCTGAATAAGGCCAAGATGTGAGTTTCAAAAAATTAAAAATAACTTTTTATATTTATATGAACACCATCAGTTTTGTATTATGGTTATAAAATTTGGTGGTGTTTTTTATCCAATTGAAAATAGCTGCAGAAGCAGCTGGCTGTAACATTTCTTCATGGTGACTTCCTACGGGAATATCATTACATTTCTGCCATGTAATGCAATATTCATGGTGATGGTTTATAAAAAGCAATTGTATAAACCTGACAGTCTAAGAGCAATGTCAGTAGAGTGGAGTGAGCTAACTTTAGCTTAGCACTTCTTTCACTTAAAAACATGTCAGTAGAAGCAACACACTATAAACTTTGCTTCGTCATGAGAGAATTAAGCTAGGCACACAGCTGATGCACTGCTCCGGGTGCATGCTCCAAAAGTGCGCGATCGCGCCATCCTTGCCCCTGTGTGTTGGCCCTGCGCAGACCGCGCACTATTCAGTTTGTTTGTTCGTCACGCTTTTGCTCTCCTACTTTCAACATTTCACAAGTTATAAAGTGTACTTCCACGTGTCCTTTTTGGAGAAATCTACAACAACGTAAGCTCCAAGTATAAACCCCTCCAACGCTGGCGAAGTTGCGCATGCGCCCGGTGCAAGTACCAAAGCGCAACTATAACCGAGCCTTTATCAACTGTATAAGAAATTAAGATGTAACGTCCTGGTTTTTGTAGTTGTTGATAATCTACTCTACAAAATCCTGTTTTAAGGTCACTGCCACATTTTAAAGCTCCAACATGTGGTTCAGTACTGGACTTCTTGAAAAAAGTAGGTTTTCACCAACATAACATATGAGTCAAATAGAACACATTTATAATGAAATTGAATAGTTTTACACTACTTGTGACCCCCACAGAGTATTATTTCACTATAGTGCGTTGTTTAAAAAATAATAATATATAATAACATAATTTGGATTTTCTCAAAATAAAATCATTAATTGCCAAACCTATGGGTCCCTTGAGGGAAAAGTCAAAAATGCAATTCTAAAGAACTTTTTGAAACAGGAAAACCTTACCTTGTTACATTCACTTTTATCACAAGTATAACAATTCTGATTTCCAAATATGGGTTGAAGTTTTCTCTTTTAAATTACATCAAAAAGCCCTTCCTAGAGTAGACTAAAAATAGAATTTAGAGTTTCCAGAGGTCTTTTTGTTTACCAAAACAAATCAGGCTGTATCTCTGGAATAGCTCGTGGACATCAGGTAGATCTTGGTATCTTAACTGCAGCTGGAAAAGTCAGGAATCTAAATATGGGCTTACAGGGGTAGACATAAGGAAATTTTTCAGATTATCCTGCGGACAGCATCTTCAAATCGGCCTGTCCGCAAAAAATGTTTGGTTGTTTGTAAACATTACAATCAAAATTGCAATATATCTCTAGAAAATCTTTGTGTTACACTATATACAAATGTTCTCAGCCAGCCAGGTTGACTGTTTCAGGAGCTCCAAGTAGAACTTTCTCCTCCTCTTCCTTGTTATCAGACTTTGCAGAGAGGCACTCGCAGCAAGGTTCAGGGATTAAAGCAGAAAGAAATATTTTGACTGAAATTTTTCCTACAGCTAGAGGTTACTGAAGCGTCAACCTCCACCAGCCAATACCACACATTTAAGAGCTTTTTTCTGAATACAGGTCACAGTTTTTTAAGGAGGAGTATGCTGTGTACATGACCTGAGTAAAAGTATACCGTTTAGTGTTCTGTACTGAAGTGTTGAAGTTGTAAGAAGACTTTAACCTGCAACTTTTAGATTCTTAAGACTGATGGCAATTTAAAGGAACAGAGAGGTTTAAACAGCTTTTCTCTAGTTTACTTTTTTGTTGTTAGTATTTTCAATTAAGAATTTCTCCTATTAAAAACAAGTTATAGCACAGGAAGTTCTTCACACAGTTATTTTTACCTACCAGACTGACACATTTCGTCATAGTTTAATTCAAAATTATTCTATTTTCAGGATTTCAGCACATGTAAACATTAACATAAATTTTTCATATTTATTACAATACAGACAACTCAGTATGGTTTTAAATACAATCTAGTTCAGCACATTCAATCGGCAACAACACCTGATTTCCTAAACACCTGGTAGAATTAAATTTGCAGATATTTATGATCAACTACAACCACCTAAAGCTGACTGTCAAAGAGTGCAGAGTGACTATGGGGGAAGATTAAGATCATACAGAGACACATCTTTATTATAATATGGAGCATATAAATATTCATACTCAATATTATTATAGCATTAATAATGTTTAAGAACTGAAGCGCGCTCCTGCGGTGATGCTGCCTTCTGTCTCCTTTGAAGATCAGGAGTTTGGTCACACACACATACACACGTTACAAATGTCAATGCTTCAAGCACATTATTAATTAATAGGCTACAAAGTTAGTTTTTAGACAGATTTTAGATTTAAGACTAGGGCTGCATGATATTAGGAAAACCTGTGATGTGCGATAACACTGCTTAATATTGCGATGACGATATGACTTGCGATA
>JAUBOC010000097.1:6611240-6624118 GCA_032275365.1 Anablepsoides cearensis | reverse complement strand
CATACTGATGCTCGGTTTGAACTGCAGGAGATTGTCTTGACCATGTCTACATGCCTAAATGCACTGAGTTGCCGCCAGCTGAGAGTTTGACCATCAAATAATATTTTTAGGGTTGTTTCATGTTGTTAAATGATGTTCCAAATGTGCAAACAGTCTTTTAAAAGTGCACTTTTCACTATTTCCCAAAAATCAGGAAATGTGAAGGATCTCAAAAGGAGGAGTTGAGTGACAAACGTCAGCCAGCAAGTCTGGCTTGGAAACATCAATCACAAGGATCAGGCTTCAGAACCATCAAGATTCTGCTTCCATCACTTTTATTTCATTAAACTAAAAAATCTATATCAATAGTTTTGTTAAACAGTGCTGGAACTATTCTGTTTATGAGTGGTACATGTCTACTGTAGTTAACTTAGCTACACTACGTATGTGCTAAACCTCCACACTGTAAACACTCGCTCTGCTCACATAGATTGTAATTTTGAGTATTAGCTGTATTGACACGTTTCAAAATTTAATCAAAAAATACCCTAGTCATCTGTGTTGATGTGTTATTGACATCACAACGGCTTAGTGGTTAGCATAGAAAAGTTAAAGTAGCTTAATGTAGCCTGTCGCTGTAATCTATGAGGGACATGTAAATGATGTAGTTACTCACTCTGCCAGTCACCAAAACCGTGTTATTCACACGAAGCTGTTAAAACATTGATAGTATGTGTTCATCAATTTTCTGTCTGCTAAAGCTCCCCCATTGCAATAAAAGATCAGTCAGCCATTTCAAGATGGCCACCATAGTCCGCTGACTTTAGAAAATGCAAAAATGGCTACAATTCAGATATTTCATATGTGGAGCTACAAGTTGAAGTGGTAGTAGCTGATCTTACATACTGAGCATTATCAGATTGTTACACCACTTAAACGCCATCATTTATGAACACAAAAGGATTTTGTATTTTACTCTGGCATGAAAGGCTGTGGGGGAAATGCATTCCTTCTAGATGTGTTATGTCTTTAATTGATCTAATATATTTAAAAGCTTTGAAGGCATGGAATATTTATGGATGCACTGACCTTTAATTTATTAAATTTTCTTTCCACATTGAATGATTAAAGCTATAAACAGGGCAGCATTAGCTGACACTGACATTAGCTTTAATATATTTCTTAGTTTACTGGTGCACATTTAGAGCAATAAACATTTAGAGGTCCAGTCATTATAGTGTGGAAAGTTGACTTTTCTGTTCTCCTTTGAAGGAACACATCTTTAAGAGCACATCTTTCTAGTTTCAGACAGGATGCCTCTGATTTTAATGTTTGCATCATATCTTCAGCACTGTAAAACAAAGCTGAAACTTTCAAAAACCTGTTTTTTCACGCTGCAGGAAATTATTCTGTTTGTAAATGCAGAACTTGACAAAATGGAAAATGTCACTCAAAAGCAAGAATTGTGATTTTCTTTGTTTGAACAGACATGTTATTGCAGTCAGTCTCAGCTGAGGAACATTATTTTTGTTGAGTTTGACAAGTTTTACTACAGAATGCTGAACTAATTCTCCTGTTTGTCCATGAAGCAGAACAATATAAAGAGGTTATTTTTGTGTGCTAAACATTTTGTCTGTCTTTGTTGCTCTGCAGGGAGCCATCGTGGCCGTCACAGGCGACGGTGTGAACGACTCCCCGGCTCTGAAGAAAGCAGACATTGGCGTTGCCATGGGAATCGCTGGGTCTGACGTGTCCAAGCAGGCCGCTGACATGATCCTGCTGGACGACAACTTCGCCTCCATCGTTACTGGAGTGGAGGAAGGTAAAAGACTTTGTTTAAGAATTAAAAACTTAGCTTGTGTTGGGTTGGAACTGAGCAAATGGATACATTTGTTCTCCTGCTGCATGTTTTTGACAGGCCGTCTGATCTTTGACAACCTGAAAAAGTCCATCGCCTACACTCTGACCAGCAACATCCCTGAGATCACACCCTTCCTGCTCTTCATCTGCGCCAGTATTCCTCTGCCTCTGGGAACCGTCACCATCCTCTGTATCGATCTGGGAACTGACATGGTACACACATAGTTTTCATTTCTGTAAAATCCAGGTCTGCAAAAACTGAACACAATTTAAAGATGTATATTTGTTTTATCATTGCATAAGGATTGTTGTGTCCTGCCCTCCAGGTTCCTGCCATCTCCCTGGCTTATGAAGCAGCTGAGAGCGACATCATGAAGAGACAGCCCCGAAACCCCAAAACCGACAAACTGGTGAACGAGAGGCTCATCAGCATCGCGTATGGACAAATTGGTACATGTTAATGAAAGGAATTTATAAATGTGCAAAATTTTCTTAATGCTCTGACTAAACACAGCTGGAAGTTTGGAAGCTAACGTTTCATTCTGGACTCCTCAGTAGCTGCTTGGCCACAGATAGCTAGAAGAGCAGCATGCAACAGAAATAGACCAGAACTGATAGAGAGCTGGAGTGTTTGCCTGATGTGTGTCTGAGTAATGATAACTGCCTGGGGCTATTGATTCCCCATAAATAGATTGCTCCCCTCTTATCATAAAACATGGGTCTCCAACCAGCAGGCCAAGGACCAGTACTGGTCCATGGATCATTTAGTATCAGGCTCCACTGAAATAAATAAGTTCCCTTAAAACTCAATATGTAGATTTTATTAAACATTGGACTGAAGGATATTTTATTGCAAAAAAATTACCGCTTTCATTTGTGAAAATGAAACTGTCCCACATTTTTGTTGTTATTATTATTATTATTATTATTATTATTATTATTATTATTATTATTATTATTATTATTATTATTATTATTATTATTATACAATGATGACATTTGTCCTCACGAATGAGGAGCATAAGTGGAGCAGCAGGCAGCTGTTTAAGAGCCTGAGGAACAGTTAGGGAGTAGGTGTCTTGCTCAAGGACATCGGCATGGCAGGGAATGAAACCTGTGACAATCTGCTCCAAGTCTGTTGCCCTACTAGTGTAAAGAATTCCTTTGTTTAATGAAGTTTCATTTACTTTTCATGTACTCGCCAACCTGCAAGCTAATTCTAGCAAGCCTATAATCTAGCTCTAACAAATGTACAAACTAACTTATTCATATTGGTGCTTGAAATCCTTGAAGATTCTTGAATTTTAACGTTTTTCAAGGTTTGTGAGGTGCTGGATTTCTGTATAAAGTCCTTTAAAAATTCTTGATATTCTAAAATGCACTCTTTTGTAATACAGAGCACTCTAACTGTAGGGGTAGACATAAGGATTTTTTTCAGATAAAATCTGGTTGTCGGCAAAATATTTTGGTTGTTCAAAAAAAAATCTCAATAAAAATGTCATTTAGGTAGGCTATATTGTTCTGTATACAATGTTTACTATATAATAATGCTCTCAGTCAGCAGTTTAAAAATTTCAGGAGCTGCTTGAGTAAAACTTCCTAGTTCTCATCCTCTTCTTTAAAATAGAGAGCAAAAATCAACATCCATAAGCTTTCTGCTTACAGGTCAAAGATTTGAATTTAAACATTAGTATTCTATATATATGATCTTAAAGCTTAGTTTAGTGTTCTTAGGACTTTCTGTTTTAAACAGCTCTTCTGTCATTTTAGTGTTTTCAACCAAGGAGCTTTGATACATTTATCTAAAAAAAATATAGCAGAGGAAGTTCTCTGCACAGGAAAAAAATATATATTTTTACTGTTTTTTGTTTGTTTGTTTTAAACCACACTGACAAGTTTCTCCACTAAAATTGTTGTGTAAAGGCATTGACACCCTGGTTTAATTTAGAAGATATTTAAGATTAACTACAAACCTGAAGCTGACTCAGAAAACTCTGTGATTTTAGAAGAAAATCAAAGTCAAACGTAGACACGGCAGAAATCAGAAAACTTTAATCAGGTCTTTTTTTCCTGGTTGTCCACAAAGGCACAAAATAGCGAGCAATCATTTTGTCACAGTGGCTTTTTTCTTTTTCATAATGTTGGCGTGTGATCTTTAGAGATCACCTGATGAAAAGATCAGCCGCTCGAACAACTATAACGTTTTTTTCAACACAGGATGAAAATCTGGTATGAAAGGCAGGTTTTTATTTTTTATTAATCAAACCCAAAATTAATGTGTAATTTCTCAGCAGATGATTGTTAAAGTCATAAAGTTTCCACAAAAACATCCTTAATCAAATTTTCTAATTCATTAGATTTTCCCACAAAATAGCAAAATGCGTCAGTCATTTATTGATCCCTGGTTACAAATCAGCAAATTAAACTCATTTGCTGATTTTTGTCTGCCATCAGTCGGGGGTCAGATTTCCTCACTGAGTATCTCTCATCCTGCAGGAATGATCCAGGCACTTGCTGGCTTCTTCACCTACTTTGTGATCTTGGCTGAAAACGGCTTCCTGCCTTCCACCCTCGTTGGCATCCGGGTGAACTGGGACAACAAATACATGAATGATCTTGAAGACAGCTATGGACAGCAGTGGGTCAGTCACTTTTATCAGAAGAGACATGATTAAATTGTGTGTGTGTGTATATATACATATATATATTTTGTCTTTTAGGTATTGGGAGGGTTTGAAATCCTGTGCATTGTTTTGTTTTCAGACTTACGAACAGAGGAAGATCGTGGAGTTCACCTGCCACACGGCCTTCTTTGTTAGCATAGTCATCGTGCAGTGGGCCGATCTGATCATCTGTAAGACCAGGAGGAACTCCGTCTTCCAGCAGGGCATGAAGTGAGTAAAACACTGATGTCTCTTCATGTGTTTTTATCATTGCTGAAAAGCAAAAAGCAGGCGATGATTTTGCTCGTGTCTGTTGGCAAAATATCTTAAAAAGGATGGATTTTTATGAAACTTTCAAAGAAAAATCAGTGAATATATCAACAAATACTTATCTTTTAAAGTTAACTCAATTCAAGATGGCCACCACATCTAACTGGCTATGGTAAACATGAAAATGGCTTTAACTCGGTCAGTTTTACATTTATTGCACTTGAATTTGGTGTAGTAGTAGCTGAGAGTCAAATCTAATAGACAAATGATAAAAGCCAAGAGGCAGACAGTAAAGTGTTTCTAGTTTTATTTTTTTTAATCCTACTTAATATCTGTATTTTCTCTTCCTTAATCACTAGTGCAATTTCTCCACAACCTTTTCACTGAAAGCAGACAGAAGGGTAGAGTACAGCAGCTCAGAGGAAAGGGGGAGGGGGGGTTTGCTTGACCCAAAACCTGGTACCGCTCACATGATCACATATAGCCTTATGTGATGACATCACTTGTTCAAAACCAAATGACTTTATGAAACAAACAGCTCATTGAGTTTTGGATTCCTTCAAAGAGCCGTCCCACTTCAAGTATCTGAGTTTTTCACAGCACATACTCTGAGTAGAAGATCTTGCATATTTCCAAGGTTTGACTACATCCCTCTTCTCTGTGGTTGTTGGCTACACCTAGCTTAAAACCTAAAGACCTCTGCATACCTGGTTCGATCCTGCAAAATCCACTCTCGTTGATGTAATTTTGTGATGAAAATGGCATCATTTTGTATTGAGCATTGTGTCGCCCACCCTTTCCCGGGCGAACAGTCTCTGGAACTCCCTCCCTGACTACCTACGAGCACCACAATCATTGGCTGACTTTAAAAAAGGCTTGAAGGCTTTTTTCTTTTTAATCAAGCCTATTCTTCCTCAGCGTGATTTTACCATTGGTTTTTATTACTTTTAACAGAGTTTTTTTTTGTAGCACTTTGAGATTTTTGTTAATGAAATGTGCGGTACAAATTAAATTTATTATTAAATATTATTATTATTTTACCGTCCTCTGCATATAAAATTATTGTGTGATTGGTCAGAAGTTAGTGGGCGTGTTTTTTTTATGCTGAAAAGCGCTCAAACAGCAGTGGCAGCATTTTGCTTCAACTACTCTGCTTGCAGAATCAGACTGTTGTAACAGGAGTGGAGTGTTAACATTACTAATGCCAGTGGTAGGCAGTGAGGAGGTGGGGGGGACTGTCGCGTTGAAAATGCTCGGCAGAAGCCACTTACCCTGTAGCCATAATCCCTGCTCCCCATTCGGAAGTAACAGAGCTTTCTTCAACGTGTGGGGGGAGCAGGGATTTGATAGAGGGGTGCATGGTTCCACTGGGAGGGCCCTTCTGGTTAAATGGTAAGGGAAACACTGGTGGTGCTTTAGTCATGACAGATTTGTTGCCAAACGGCAGATAGCGGAGTGTAGACTCCCAACAGGTAGAACCTCGTGCTGTGACGTGGAGGGGTTTCCCAGGAGTTCTGCGCCATATGTCTTCTTGAACTGAAAGTGCGTGTGGAAACGGACCTCCCACCTCTATGACTGTATGTCGACTAGTTGGCTGCCAATGGACCATGCTGGGCCCTTAAAGTCACTCAAGAATAGAAAAGCGTGGCTCTTCTTTCCCATCACTAAGCTGGGTGGACACCTTTACAAATGTTAGCACACCTAGGCCCCTCTTAGTCATGGATATGGATCCAGTGGGGTTGGTTATGTCAGCTCTATAATGAAAGTTATGACTTTTACGGTTCTATCAATCCTGAATGACTGCCAGAGATGGTGTTTAAAGCACTGAATAATCATTCTTGAGCATGCACAGGTCAAGTATCTTATGACAGTATGGTCACATGTGACCCCCAGTGACATAGTTGATTATAAATAATCATGTCACAATTGTAGCTCAGTCTTTAATCTTCTCGTGAAAACACAATGATTTCCAGGAAATGAGCACTCTTGAGGTCATCCAGGATTTATAGAATCTTAGTTACAGTTGTAACTTTTGTTCTGTTTTATCTCTACTGTCGACCATAGACTGTACTTAAAGCACTGGATGAAGATTACCAACGGAGTACAGAGGAATCACAAAAGCTATACCCAAAAGGGTATAGCTTTTGTGATTTGTGATTGCTGCGATAGGATTCTTTCCAATGTGTGGAAAACAGCCAGGTTCCCCCTGTAGAACCTAGCAAACGTATTGGGGGGAGATCAGGAAGTTGAAACCAGAGTGACCCCATTCATAGTGGCCCATGACACACTAATTCTCCTAGTGGAATGGCACAACATCCCCACAGGTGGTCGGTAGCTCTGTACATTGTACGCCTGTTCCACTATGTTAACAATCCAGTGCACAAGATGCTGCTTTAAAAGTGCCGGCTCTTAATTGGGCCAAGAAGCTGTCAGTATGAGTTCAGTGCTCAAAAAGGACAGAGAGCCTCACTAGTGCTACCTGTATCAAAGCAAACAAGCTGTTGAGGCAGAGTGGCTTGCTGACAAACCACCTTCAGGAGGAGTACAGGACTTGTAAACACACAACACCTGGAGTTCACCCATGCATTTGCCCAAAGCCATGGCCAAGAGAAATGCAGTCTTTTTAGACAAGCACTAAAGGCTTACCTCTGCCAAGGGCTTAAACAGACCACAAAGCATTAAAGACCTCATTTCAGGTCCCACACATGCACAACGAGCCGTGTGGGAGGGTGCAAACATTGGGCACCTTTCAGAAACAAGGACACATTCTTGTTGACCAATAGTCTCTCCACCCACCAGCATATGCCAGCAAGTGATGGCAGCTACATAAACCTTCAGAGTGGCGTGAGACCGACATTCTGAAAGCAGTTCCTGAAGGAAGGTAAGTATAACAGACACAGGACAGTGCACAGGGTCCTTGTGTCAACTCTGGCATCAGCTGTGTGGAAAGTGCCCTGTCATTATTTGATGTACAACCTCACCATGTATTTTGAGATGGCAACGCCGGGTTCTATAGTGCCCAAACCCAGAGCTGTAGGCATCCAGGATTAGGGTGCAGGATCTGACTTCCCAGTTGCAACAGGAGGTCCCTCCTGTGGGGGAAAGTCATTGAAGAGCTGCAGCAGAGTCTGTGCAGCAGTGGAAACCAGATTCTCCCGGGCCAGCGGGGGCCACTAGGAGAACTCTATGTCCCTCCTGAAGGACTCGCAGGAGTGTTGGACCTACTAGGGGAAGTGGCAGGAAAGCATAACGCAGCACACTGCTTCAATCGTGAGCCAAAGCATCTTGCTGTAAAGACAGTCTCCCAAGCAATCTGTCACTCCCATGATGCCCCCATCCCGTGGTGATGCATCCATATAAATAACCTCTCTTCAAGGCAGCAGCGAGCCCAGCAGATTACCCTTCATCATAAATGCATCTTGCCAGTGAGTCAATGATGCAAGGCATTGAGGGGACAAACACAACCTCCTGCATTGGTGTACTGCAAGAGTTGGATCCAGTTGCAGGCTGTTGATTCACATCTGTAGGAGGTATAGAGACAATAGGCCTACAGGGATCACTGTAAAGGCAGCAGTCAGCTTGCCCAACAGGCAAAGGTAAGCAATGAAGTGGGGTGCATGGACAGACAGGAAGGCGTGTAGCATCTGCAGAATCCCACTTATATGCTGTGGTGACAGCCATTGTAAGAGAGTTCACTGTGATGCAGAGAAATGTGATCTCCTGAGACAGAACCAGGTTGCCCCTCTGCCAGCTCACATGAAAACCCAATAGGTCTATGTGATTGAGCACCCTCAGCCTGAAGCACATCCCTGATGCTCAACATGTGAAAAGGGATAGCCTTTAAAAGCACTTGAACCTCTGAGGTCCAAAATCAGAAATAAGCCACAGGTCTTTTTTGGGACTTAAAAATACTTTGAGTAAAAGCCCCCTGGACCCAGTTGACTGACACAATGGAACCCTTAGTCAAACCTGGGCACATTATGCATGACTGCCAGGGCCCTGCAAACTGAGGTCAGCTGCGAAAATGTCTTAGCAATTGTCCAGCAGGCATGCTCCTCTGTGTCTTCATCAGAAGGGGAAACCATAAAAGATGACCTAGTGGTAAGATATCAAAAGAAAGAACTGGAAGCAGTGGGTTTACTCTGTGGAACATCCAGTTGCAGCCGAGCAAAAGCTGTCTTCAAAGCACGCACTATGGACTTGTATTCCTCTGACCCAGAGCAAGAAGCAGTGTTATGGCTGGCAGTCGACAACCACAAACTACAATCAAACTGCTTCTGAAAATGAGTTCCAGATGCTGCCAGGGATATATCATCCTCTCCAAAACTGAGGCCCCTAAACCCATTCTCTGATCTGAGTTAGAGGTCCCTGGCTGAACCACCACTACCACCCTCTATGAGGGCCTCAAGCAGTGACTTAACCTGATCTAAATCGGAGTTGAGATGGGCCACCTGCCCAGACAGTCCCTTTTAAACCCCTGGAACTCTTTCTGGTCATTTGGTTTCAGGAGTAACCAACGCCTTTGGGGCTGCATGCTTTACAGGCTGGCTTGCACCTTCAAGGTCAGCCAAATAAACAGTTCACAGGTACAAAGGCACGATGGAACAGTTGAGGCAAGATGCTTCCATTAAAGCCTCCCTCAGATGATCCAGACCCAAACAAGAGGGACACAAATCATGCCCATCCTCCAACTGGAGAGGGGCTAAACAGACTCTGCAACATGACACGTCCAGCATCTTACTGCTCACAGGACTAGAAGCATTAGGCAGAGTCAAAGTCACACTCTTAACACAGAAGTCGATGAGCAAATGGACCAGGGAACCTGGTTGAGCAGAGATGCCACCAGGGGTTCCCCCACCAGTTAAGTTTATAAAAAAGCTACCAGGGAGTCCAAGGTATTACTACCATAGAACCACGTGAGCCGAGCACAGCCATACAACTCAAAACGGAAATGCAAGCGCAAACACAACTGCACAATTCAAATAGAAAACAAGCTTGAAGACGTTTGCAGTGTAATAAAGGCAAGCTAAACACAGCTGCACAATGTAAATATTGTAATATGTAAAAAAAGGGACAAAGCTGACCACACTTGCTCAATCAAAAAGGCATGCTTACATGCGGCTGTACTCAATGGGCAAGAACACAGTTGCACAATACACCAACACAAAATAAGCCAAACACGGCTACACAAATGCAAAACAAAAGCAGCTCGAACACTGCTGCACACTCTCAAAACAAACAAAACTCAAGTTGTTTGGAATCTAAAAAAATACAGGCACTTCCTGTCAATATGGAAACCAGTTGCAACTAGTGAATGCACTTCTGCTGGATCAATATCAATAGACAACTTACAGTTGAAGAACAAACAGTTGTATCAAAGAGGAGGTTAGCTTGCACAGCCTCTGGAGGACAAGATGGTTACGCTTCAACCGTAGCCATGAGGCTACCAGTGTCAAGCAAGCAAATCAAAGGTCTTACCATCTGTTCAACCTGCATGCGAGTAGATGGAAAAAGGGACTGAGCTAGCATTTTCACGTGATTTATATAGACTCACCGATGTCACCGGGGATCACACATGACCATGTTGGCATAAGATACTTGAACTGTGCATTCACAAGAATGATCATTCAGGGCTTTAAGCACCACTTCTGGTGGTCAGTAGAAGTGAAATAGAACCTATTTTTCTCCAATTCTTGTAGAAGGCAGTATTGTTTGTCAATTTGCCAACTATTCTGGCAAAATATAATGTTAGTTCCTGCAAATGTGTCTGCATTGGTTAGGGTTAGCCATTTTGCTGTTTAGTTTTGTCATTTCTCATCACAAGATGATCTAGTTTAAAACTCTGGCATAAAACAATATGAATTCCTTCAACAAATGCTTGGACTTTCAGAAAATACATTTTTGTTTTTGTTTGCTTTAGGAATAAGATCCTGATCTTTGGGCTGTTTGAGGAGACCGCCCTCGCTGCCTTCCTCTCCTACTGCCCAGGCATGGACGTTGCCCTCAGAATGTACCCTCTCAAGTGAGTATATTCCCCCCAAAAAAACTCCGGCCTCAATAAGCTCCTATGAAATCGCTATTACTCAAACCTGTTGTTCATTTGGACCTGAGAGATTTCACCTGTTTTTCGTGTTTTTTAGGCCCAACTGGTGGTTCTGCGCCTTCCCATACTCCCTGCTCATCTTTATCTATGATGAAATCCGTAAGCTGATCCTCAGACGCAGCCCAGGAGGTGAGATCGGAATCCATGCTTCTTTGTTATCCTTGCTCTCTCTAACGAGCAGATTGTTTTTAAACCTGGAGGCGGAGAAACTCGAATCTCTCCCTCTTGGTCTTTAAAATAAAATTCATGACCATCTTCTGATAGATCTGTTTTCTCTCTCTCCCCCCCTTTTTTTTTCAGGATGGGTGGAACGGGAGACCTATTATTAAAGAGACCCGTCTGCTCACGTCTTCTCCTCCACTCTCCCGTCTTTGCATGAATATTGTCTTGCTGCTCGGAATAAGAAAAATTTTAACCTCTGTGACAAATAAATTGGAACGTGTTTTTTTACATTAGGGAATGCTTGATACTACTATTAGAGAAATATTGAGATGGAACGTGCTGATGATGATGTTGATAAATGATAATGCTAATAATGACATGAACACTGAACATTGACATGACTATGCGTGCCTTGTTTCTGAAACAGGACCAATTTTATACATGTTTTTAACAGTTATGAACGTTCAATAAAAATGCGCTCGAGTCAGGTCCCAAAACTGACTTCCTGTCTTCATTTATTGATATATAGTTGTTTTTTTTCTCAGATCTCATGGTTCTGTTGCTTGTCAGTTAACTTGTTTTACTGCCTTTTTATTTGACATCCCCTTTCAGCAGCATTACATTAATGTCAGTTAAGCAACTAGTAAAAAAAAGCTCACTCAATGACTTCAAATGTCCAAATACTTTGTGCTTTTTGTTTATTTTTCATCTGTTACAGTCTTGATTGACAATCAGACATTTAACTTAATAAATAAGCTTAGGAAAACAAGCTTACAGACAATTCTACTGGTATTAAGCTAAAATTTCGTGTGGGAGCAGCTGACAGTCATAAACAACATAAACTAATTGCAATAACTTTGCCATTTATCTGTGTAATCTTAGTCAAAATATTCATTCTGTCAAAGAATGTTACATTTTTTTTTTTCTGCTCTTATGAGAACACTTTTTGGTATTACATTTTGACACCTTCCTAAAATAATTCCCCAAGTCATTTTTTTAGTTTGTTAGAAATCTCAAAAAAATTTTAATGGTACATTTTTGGTAAAGTTTTTTCCTGAAAAATGTGGTGAAAATGACAGGTGATCATTTTAGGAAGGTGTTGATCAGAGGTGTCAAGTGTTCAACTTTGTTACTCAGAAGTAATGAATGAAGTATCTTGTTTAACAAGACTTCTGTAGACGTTGTAGCTTTTTACTTATGTTAAAGTGTAACACTACTGGATTTAAAACGCTTTAAAATATAAAAGTAAAAACTTAAAATAAAAAAGCCATTGAAGTGAAAATATGCTTTTATATCATTCCTTTCACATTTAAATCCAATAGAGGCCTTCATGAAATGGAACTACAATTCCTTGGTCTGAGTTCATCCTTTTTTTAGCTTTACCAGCTACTTTCACCTCTTGTAATGTGTGGCTCAAAGCATGTATGACATATGTAAAGTATGACTGCTAAAATTTAGACTAATACACAAGCAGCGGTTGCTACATACTTATACCAAGAGGTCATATCAATTCCTAAGCCAGTTATTGATCTGTATAATGATGGGAAGGTACTGTACAGACAAAGTTTGGACACACCTTCTCATTCAAATAGTTTTCTTTATTTTCATGACATTGAAAATTGTAGATTCACACTTAAGGCATCAAAATTATGAATTAACACGTGGAATTATATACTAAACAAAAAAGTGTGAAACTGAAAATATGTTTTATATTCTAGTGAAAGAAATAAGCAATTTTCTTTACCCTTTACCTGTTAAGATCTCACACCAGTTAATAATAATGACATGTGAATGTTTGAGTGAGCCATACAAAACCATTTCGACACAGCTGTGGACTGAGT
>JAUBOC010000097.1:6599843-6610624 GCA_032275365.1 Anablepsoides cearensis | reverse complement strand
ACACACACACACACACACACACACACACACACACACACACACACACACACACACACACACACACACACACACCTTTCTGACATTATAAAGACAAATTAGCCATGCCATGGCTGTAGAAATAATACCAAAAGCTGCAGTGGTGGGAAAATGCCCCTCATTAGCTGCAAGAATGTAAATAATATTGACTTTTGGAGCAAAGTGAAGTGAAGTAGGTCTGCTTGGAAAGTTCTTTCAGAGTAAATGTTAAATATTCCAGTGCTTTTTAACTTCACACTCTGCTTGGCCTTGTCAGTGGAGCTTTGTTGCATGACACACTTCCTGTTGGTTCTCTGTAATACATTAAAATTCATTGTTTTATTATTGATGCCAAGTGGACCTGGCCCAAATGCTCTTAAACAACCCCAAACCATGACACCATCGGGGAAAGAAACTTATTTGCTGTAATCAAGGTTGGGTGGAACACAGGCTTAAGATTTCCATTAGCATTAAGAAGACGAAATAACGTAGTTAAGTTTGCATATGAAGAATGTAGTTGCTGTACAATTTCCAGTTTAATTCATGTTGTGTAGTAGTAGTATACTGTCTATACTGACCCCTAGAGTTTAGGAGAGGGACTGCAGTAATTGCATGTCTAAATGAAAGAGACTGGCTGTGTCCAAATTCAGAGGCCGGGTCCTGCCGGGTCTAGGCAGACCAAGTCCTTGGTAGAACGCGAAGATCGGAAAAAAGTGGCTGTGAATTTGGGCGGTCTAGCATCCCGTCCTTACTTTGGCATATGTCTTGTCACCTATTAACCATGACAATGCTAAACAGAAGCAAAATTTGATCAAAATGTGCTAAATATCAAATATATTAGCGCTATTAATATCACAAAACAACTAAATTAGCTTAAAGGCAATGTTCGCTCATGTATTCTTTGCTATATCATTTTGTTTGATTTCTGACAAGAATATTATTTAAAAAACACTATTGTATTCAAATGACAAAAGCATAAACAACACAACCACTTGATACTTTTTTTATACCACATGATTTTTATTTAAAAGTGTACTCCTTTGTCTCACTTCGTCCATCATTACACTATTACATTGCAGAAAAAAAAGAATCCATTTGGCCCACAATGCATTATGGGATATGGTGGGCTGAGAAGGATCCATCGGACTCGTCCCTCAAATCGTCCCTCAAAGTGGCTGAGGAATTTGGCCTTTGGAGGACCCAGCCCCTGAATTTGGACACAGCCCATGTCTCTTAGGTTATGTTGAAAACATGGCAGCTATCTTGAAACAAGTATTTATTGGATCAAGTGCAAGTTGTTTCAAATAAGGGCACATTCACCCATTATTTTCTGGTGTTTTCAGATATATTACAGTTTTTTTTTCTGAAATAAAAGGGTGTCATGTGAATTTTGACTCACTATGTATGTAGTTAGTATTTATCATTGGTGTGGATTTTAAACCTGTACATTCAGAGCTATAACTTCTGAGGTCTTCTGTCAGATGAGAGCTCCCTGCAGCACTAGAATTTACACAAACTAAATTATTACATGCATATTAATATAAATTATTATACTTAAAATAGGCCTACTGGCTCCAAAACATGATGCTGCATGAACTTTAAAGTATAACAATAAAATGTTATTTGTCATGCAGTTGCAGTTTAAGGTAAAATGAATGACTACTGTAGAAAATACAGAATAAAACTACAAGCCAGATTTAGTATGTTTTAAATCTTTACTGGTGTTAATGCTCTTTTGCTGTACACATGTTTAAGAAAACATTTTTTCTGACTGTTTATGTATTTTGTGCTTTAAATAAACCCAGTGACTTGAACCAGTGAAAGTTGGGGAGAAAAGTGGGAAAGCTGAAGAAGAGGGATCATTTTAAAATGTTGAATAGGCTTCCAGGAAGTAGTTTGTTCTCTCCTCAGCCAGCGTCATCACTTCTGGCTCGCACATTTTCCACCACATTGGCCAACTCTCTCTCTCTCTCTGCCTTGCATACAAACACTTTCAGACAGACAAACCACAGCAAGACATACAACGTATTCAAACCAGTGAACTAGCTCTGCCAAACTGCAGCACACTCTGTCCTTCTGTTTAAACACACGTTTATGCACACAGAGCTGCAACCTGACACTTTTTGTTTCCTGTTGGATGAGGAAACCAAGCGTTTAGCCATCATTGATGCTTGTGGCACCAAAACAATGTGTTGAGTTTGTGGACTCCTCATTGAGCCAGAACAGAGAAATGGGAGAACCTGCAGAAAATGGACAGAATTAACCTCTTATTACTGCACATCAAATGGTATAAAAGAAACTTTGTACCATCTGGTTCCACTTTGTCACACGAATGACCCACAAAACAGTGGTCTGCTTTGTTCGACAGAGGATAGATGTGTTTTACCCCAGAGTTCTGGACTAAAATCAGGTTACTGTACTGAGTTACAGATATTTTTCGAGTTGAGTAGGGTCATTAAGTTGAGGTTTCCCTTGACTCCATATGTTATTGAGTTGTAAATGTAGATTTATTAATTAATTTGAGATTTTTGCTCAATTCTGTCAAGTGTTTCATAAAATGTTTTTTTTTTTTTATTTTATCAACTCGTCTTCTTAAGATGCTCTTTGTTGAAGGATTGTGGCAGCCATCTTGAATTAAACTCATACATGTCAAGATATATGGATTATCTGTTAATTATATGGATTTTCCCAATTTTGCATTGATGTATAGAGAAAATCTTACAGACTTTTTCATGAGCTCAACTTCAAATTTATTTTGTGTCTTAGAGCCTGTAAAGAAACGCTTTCTGCTCTTCCCACTAGAGTAGACTGTACCTGCTCTGCCACAGAAGCCATTATCTACATTACTGGCCATGGCAGGGTGATTGTTGGATGGGACTGGCAGAGGACTATGTTGCTAATATTGGGAGTTGTCAATGTGGAGTGGTGGGATGAGCGAGTGGTAGCGCTACATAGATAATGCTAGGTTATCACCACTTATCTTGTTGCTCCAATCTCTGCCAGAATTAACAAAACTTTTGTCTTTGGTAGTGGTGTGTGTGTTAGGGATACTGACAGGCATGGCACATAGTTTTGTTGGAAGGACGGCCTGTATTCCTTGTATAGTGGTTGGGTAAATATATTATATATATATTCAATATTGATGTCTGAGGTGTAGCTATTTTAGTGTTTGTCAATTTTGCCTTGCTATGGCAGCCACTTTGTATCAGATTGACACCAAACTATAGCCAGCCAGAGAGTTATTACTGTGACTACAGTGATTATTTCTTGTGAGTTTGATGAAAAATTGTTCTAACACTACGGACAAATGAATGTACACAGATGTAGGCAAATACACTATGCACACTTAATTGGCAAAATTGGCTGCGGTGAGGTTTCTTATTGCCCAATCATAGACAGAAAAAAACAACAACTAAAACAAATACAGTAAACACTTGGTCAAGTATGTGAAATCTTTGTGCTGGTGATGTTGGAGCACTTTTTAGCTCCATAATATTCTCCTCAACTTGCATCAGGCTAAATGTGGATTTCCAGTTTCTGTGCAATATTAATGACGTTGAGCTTTAAAGAAATGAAATAATACATCATGTCCCTGTAACTATAATTATATAATAATGCTGTGAATCCAGGAGCTCTTCGAGTGTTCCTGGAAAGAGCAAACAGAGTTGCCATCATTCATTGTGGAGGAAATAAGATTTAGGGACATTTTTAAAAATGGCCAACAGGGCATAATCTATTGTACCTGTCAAAGAAAGCGATTCATGCTTAAACGACACTGAGCTTCTGCCACTCCATTTTACTCTATTAAATATTGCTTTATTTATTACCTTTTGTTGTATGGTTCATTTATCTGTTAACAAAATATTGTGAATTAATGGATGGTGATTATTGAAATGCTGGGAACATAAAATGGACTATGTATTTACAACTCTTTGGGCCTTATCCACTAAGATCCTAAATGAACATTACATGTGCAACGAAAAAATTACATTTCCTATTAGTGTGGGTGATCTACTAAGATTACTGTGCAAAAGTGGACCACCTATTAAAATTAATAAAGGAACTTTGAAGCCCCTTCGGATGGTAATGAGCCTCAAAAATCCTCAATCTTCGCCAAAATATCTATGTTAACCACTCACGAGGGGGTGGGGTTGCAGGTGAACTGTTGGGCATGAAAATGACAGCACCTGCAGCACAAAGCAGGAGGAAATAAAGACAATAGATCTTATTTATAGTGGCAGAGCAGGTTGGAAGATGGTTATTTTTATTTGATGTTATTTATTGTTTTTTTAACGTCCTACAGGCTCTGACATTTTGAAGAAATCTGTGAGATGGCTACTGTATACCTGAAAAATGAGGGAAAATCCGTGTAAATTACGTACAGTTCATACAAATTGACATATAGAGTTAAACGTCTTAGTTACCCTTGTTTAATCAGGCAAGTCCCATTGAGATCTCTTTTTCAAGGGCAGCCTGGGACTGAAGGCAACCTATTGTACATGTTTTTAGGGTGTGGGGGAAACCAGAGCACCCAGGGAATCCCACACAAACATGAGGATAACAACTCCACACAGAACCCAGGACCTTCTTGTTGTGAGGAATCGGTGCCAACCACTCAGCCATTGTGCCACTATTTGTGACCGGAACATTTCTGAGGCTGAAATATTTTAAGTAGGGGTCTCTGCAGTCACTAAGTGGGAGTTTCTTGGGTGTGGGGATGGTTTGGATAAGCCATGATAGGTCAGATGGGGATGTGGATGTGGGCGTGGTTTGTGTAAACCATGATTGGTCAGATAGACTGTAATTGGTTGAACTGATGTGTGGGCATAGTTTAGGTAAAGGCAGCTGGGGAGAAATTCAGACTGTTAATTTTTGAATATTAATTTGACTCAGTCACGTGAGACAGGAAGGTGCTAGCCACACCAAATTAGAAGCAAATAAATGTTCACATATTCACAAAATTCTTATTTCAGATATTGTTCTATTAAAGGGGCAATACCACATAAAATACATTTTTTGAACTTTATATCATGTTATGACGTCATTCCCTCATCAAAAACATACCCAGAGAATTGCTTTGACTCAGTCATGCATCTTTGTGGTAGCTATTCAGGAGAAAAAAAACATTTAGTTTAGAACCACCTTTTAGGTGCAGCTCCTTCTCTAAGCTGTCACCAAGCCAAGCTTCGGCATCACAGAGCACACCTCCCCGCGACTCCTGCAGGCTATCAGCAACAACAACTAGCTGGTGAAACTGTACATGCACATCTACTGAGCTTGTAGTACTTCTCAGTCTAGTCCTTTTCAAATTAAATGCCTTTGAGGAAATGGATTTGTACATTTGTGACACATTATGTACATTTTTTCTTTCGATATTTTATTTTAACTTCTTATGGCTTATTGTATTTATTCTGACAACAGGGGCCTTATCTATCTTTCATTCCTCATAATACTCTTTGGAATGACAAAAAAATCCTTGAATTCTTGCTTTAATTTCATTATTCTGCACAAAATTTAACTGTAAAGAGCATTTTCGGTACTGTTTTATATAAAAAGGGGCAATGCATTTTCAAAAACTTTAAACAAATAAGGGAAATCAAGCCAGTCTTACTTTTTCCTCTTTCTCCCACACGCTGCTCAGCACAACCTCCATCTGTTTGTTTACCCTGGTTTTAAACGAGGCTTGAACTGCTGCCGTGGTGAGACAGTTTAGCTCTGGTGGTGAGACAGTTTAGCGTTGCAGGTCTTACAGATAACTTTACTTCCTCCCAGCCCACAGTTGGGAAAAGTTTTCAAATAAAAAATGCCCTGAAGAATCCGGCGGTTTCAGGCATGTTTCCCTCAGCTGCATGTGAGCGGTTGCACGCTGAGCAACAAAGGCTCTCATTGGATGAGACACGCGATGAAGGCTGTCTAAGCCAATAGTGATCAAGATGCACGCCCTCACATTTTAGCAATAAATACATTAGTTTAACATTGACGCAAATGCAAAGTCAAATTCATTTTTGATTTATACATATAAACTAGCCTGGTAAAAACCAGCCCCTTGTCCATCACTTTGCTTCATACGAGGGTCTGAACTCTCTAGAGAAGTGATTCTTGCTGGAGGGCGTGGCCTCTGCTGAAGTTTAAAATGATTGGATCAGTTGGCCACGACGTATGTCGCTGTGAAGGAGGCTAAGCTAAGAAGCTAACTGGAAATTGTGTGCGCTGTAAACAACCCTACTGAGAGGAGAAAAGTACAGAGCCGAACAAGACGGCTGTAAATGATGCTGCAGGCTTTGTCAGAAAATCGACGCTCTGTTCTCTGATTGGCCCAGACAAAAATTCTCCCGAAGAAATCCTTGTCTATGTGAGAAATCCCAGATGGAGCAGTGAAGGGAAACTAGAATTGAGCGGAACTGCATAGGAAGGCAAGACCCAGGCTAGATATAAACAGATTTTTAAAAACAACTGATGGTAACAGTGAAGGGGTCTGGAGGTGCAGAGGTGCTAATGCACAACCATAGTGAGAGAGAGAGAGTACAAATACCCACTAGGTAGTTTTGCAACTGTATCTCAAGCTGAGATATATGCAATCCACCAGTGTGGATTCAGTGTACACAGAAAAAAATATTCATCCTCACAGATAGCCAAGCTAAAGCTAAGCTCCAAAGGCCACATTTCACAACATTACTGGCTTGGGAGTGTGCCGAAGCCATCAACCAACTGGGGAGAGACAACAGCTTTACTGTTCAATGGGTACCAGGACACACTGGCAGCAATGGTAAACAGAGAGCTGACTACCTCGCAAAAGCTGGCAGTCAGGCCCACTTCAAAGGAGCAGAACAACAGTCTGTAGGACTGCCCTACAGGCCTGGATTAGACGTCAACACTCAATCTGCTGGAGAGAGCTGACAGACTGTAGACAGACACGGGAACTGATTAATGGCCCAAATCATAGGTTTGGGAAAGCTCTCATCATCCTGACAAGGAAAACCTTAAGTACACTGGTTGGAGTCCTAACTGGGCACAACCTGCTCAATCGCCACAAAATGGTGATGGGACTCCACGACAATGGTCTGTGTGATGCCTGTGGCATTGAATTAGAGACCTCTTTGCATTACTAAGGCCACTGCGTGGCTCTGAGCAGTCAAAGAAAAATAATTCTCGCAGACCCTTGTATAGATCCTGTGAAGCTTAGAACACTGAGTGTTTCAAACCTTGTGTCCTTTAGCCAAGGTACGTGAAAGTTTGAGCAAAGTTCAGTGACTTTTTGGGGAGAGCAATAGGCCCACTTTTGAGGCCTCCGCTTATATTTATCTGTCTCCACTCATACTCAAATGCCTTGTGTCTGTATAGATGGACGTCACTGCTGTGAAGTTGTGTGCACTCTTACTCAGTGTACGCTGCTTCATATGGAGCCGCCTTGTGTGTAAAACAACATTCTCCAACATTCTCTTCTGCCTCATCTTCTGCTCATTCTGAGCCCATTGTTGAAGAGTGTTATATAAAAAAACAAAGAATAATTCCTACAAACACTAAAATCTGATATCACTCCATGTTTGTTTACATTTCGTGAAGAAGGAACTTGCACTCTGTAGTTGTGTTTCCATTGACCATGAAAATGCACAAATTAGATTTTCGAAATGGTTTTTGGTTTTTCGTCTCCTGACTTATCCCTTCTTGGTACCTTATCGGACTCTGACCACCTGGTTCTGACTCTCGCCTCCTTCACCGGATTTTCGCCTTCTGCCTTCGTCCTTGTCGGACTCGTCCAGTCATCTGTCTCCCGGTTCCAGACCCTTGCCTCCATACCCCGACCAAGAGATAAGTCTGCTCCTTAAACAAAGTCTCCCTTTCGGATTCATGTGCATGACCCTCGCCTGTACAACGGAGCTCCCTGCGGTAAACAAACACTGCCATTGTCCGCAACACGGAAGTCATTATAAATCCATCAGACGTCACCTCCACCTTTCTACGTCATTCAAGTGCTCTTTCCGGAATCCCCACACTTTGAAAAGGTTAGTGGCATTATATAGTTCCTCGTCTGGTTCCCAGTCCGTTTCTGCCACTAATTTTATTCTCTGTTGTTTAAAGCTCCTGATTCCTGTGACGCTTGGGTCCAGAACCAGCCGCCTGTTTTTAAATAAAAACCTTAAAACTGCTCTGGTGTTCGGCAAATCAGTGAAACTCATTTACCCTGCCTTAACAGAAACACTTTCTTTCGCATCACAGGAGTCAACAACAGGATGTTTCTACTGGCAAAAAAGATGACGAAGAAGAAACTAACAGGAAGTAGAAGTAGTAAAATCACAGAAGTAGTAAAAGAAAGTAGTAAAATCACCAACCTCAGTTTTCCAAAAACGCAGCTTATGTAGCCGCTCCCAAGTATAGGGGGCTTGTCGCTTGAAAGCCTTCATAAGATGCCAATGTCTCCTCTGATGGCTGATGATGAGCGCTAGTGTTGTGGTAGCAATATGCATGTGTTTACATCTGTTGCCGCAATGTTTTTAATGACCTATCGTGAGAACACACGTATTCATGCGTGACTTTAATAGCATTTCTTACTTAATGGAAACACTGCAATTCCGAAACTGTGTTTTTTCAACATTAACAGAATACTGACACAGTTTTGCGCACATTTCCAATGGAAACACAGCTAGTGTCTTCAGAGGTTTTTGTGTTGTTTCTTTCAGTGGTTCTTGGTGCAGCGCCACCACAAGCAAGGGGATGAACGGGTTGTTCACAGAGTTTGGTTTGTTTGACACAGTGCAGTGTAAATGTGAACTAGACTAGCTGAAAATGTAAACAAATGTTGCAATTTTGGTCCCCAATCAAACAGAGTCCACTGGAATTTCAGGTGTGAATATGACCTAAGTTCCAAAAGGATGGATGACAACTGATGAGCCAGTCTTCATTATGGACCAGTAAATCCTCTCTGTGTCTAAATACATACTCTATCATACGCTATCTTATACAATAAAGGTAAAGAGAAATGTTAAAAGTATTTTTGCGCGTACTTTTATATCCAGTAATCTAACTGCATACATGTGGATATATTCAATTGTAATCATTTGTGTCCAGTGTGCAAAATATTAGTTTTCACACCATTAACAGTTTCCCAGTATCACCGCTAAGTGTCACCAGTGGAACCATGAAGCCACTCTCATTTCACTCGATAAATCGGAAGTTATGCGTGAAAAAGGACGTACACAGCCTTTTTGTGGGTACGCGCTGTTGATACTTGAGGCCCCTGGGTCTTTGAGTTTTTGAGTCAACTGGATTCACAGTTGTCACCACAGTTAGCTCACCTGAGAAAACACCAGCATGTCTATAACTCCGTCCATTTTTTTTAAATATCAAGCTAAAATTTGGTGTGTTAATATCTGAGACTCATTCCCAACACATACTCCAAGTTTTAACTGACTGATCTGTTTTTACTTCTACTTTTACTACAATATTTTTTAAACTTAAAATAGAGAGAAATAGTCTGTTAAGGAAAAGCATGTTGCATTTGACTTACATAGGTTTAAGAGTTTTAACAAACAACAAAATTTAAACTGAGAGTAAATGTCTAAGAAGAAAATCCTGAAAAACTCTCCGAAGTATCACTTTGTACATTATGGGGCCCATTGGTTGGTAAGTGGTAATGATGTTATGATTGCAGCTGTTGTGCAACAGGCTTTAAAGGTTACGATTTTGGAAAACCCTTCTCATTTCTAGTAGTGAGATTGTAAACCTGATTAGAGGCCACCTGGGATTTAGAAAATCAGATTTCACAGCCATTTGAGCCTGGGTGAACCCAGAGGAAACAAGATTTGAATGTCCTCTTCATATTAGCCCTAAAGCAAAACTAGGTACCAGATAAATGTTCATATAAAACACAAACTCACTGAGATGATGGGAGAGAATTATGCAGAGGGTTTGTAGTGCTGTGCATTATGGGCTTTATATTAAAGTAAGAATGATTTTAGAAAGTAATTCTCATTGTTAAATTCTGCATAAATATTAAATTAGCAATTGTTGTCTCCATTACATTTAGATATGCGTTTTTGGACAATCTTGGCATTGTGCTCCTGTTTTGTTTCTACATTAACTTCAATGATCAAAATAAGATCTTGCAGTTTTTTGAAGTCCACTTTCCCTTAACCATCCTGCTGCCCTTGGGTCGAAAATACTCACAAGGCCTCAGAGGCAGGATGGTTAATGCTAGACATGGTGGTAATGTTTGGCTGTAAATTACAACATCGCAGTTAGAAGGTCCTTGGTTTGATCCCCAGTTTGGACTGGGGGCCTTCTTGTGTGACATTTGTAGGTTTTCCTTGTCTTTATCCTTAGTTGGTAGTAAAAGAAGCTGTTTTTATCACATGCAAGCACAAGTAGGAATGTGGGCAATTCTGTTTTTGCCTGTTTGTTTGTTCATCTCTCAGTCTATTAGCATAATATCCTCTTAACCACTGGCTGGATTTCAACAAACATTTCCCAAAAAATATTCCTGGATGTGTATCTACAACTGATTTAAAATTTAGAGTCACTGTAATTCAAAATGGTGGCCACAGCTGACTAAGCTTAGCTGACACAACGATGGCTAAAACTTCATCTACTTTAGGGGCTTACGCACTGCACGGCCCGGCCCGGCCTGGCCCGGCCGCCTTCTAACCCGGGTTCGTCGTTTATGCATTTGCCTTTCAGGGGCGGTTCCGGCCCGACTCTTGGAACCTGGCCAGCTGAGGTTCTAACCGGGCCGGGCTGATCGGCCCGGTTTTACGTCATGTACTACTGAT
>JAUBOC010000097.1:6538839-6552121 GCA_032275365.1 Anablepsoides cearensis | reverse complement strand
GTGTGTGTGTGTGTGTGTTTGTGTGTGTGTGTGTGTGTGTGTGTGTGTGTGTGTGTGTGTGTGTGTGTGTGTGTGTGCGTGCGGGAGACAAAGTTAACATCTCATTTTTGTGCCAACACGAAAGCATCTGTTTCCTTTTTCTGTCTCTATCACCCTCTTGTTTTTGCTGTTATTGGAACAGGCTTTGGTCACACACAGCCTGGCAGGAAAAAAACGCAACCAGAGAGAGGAGAGCACAGCTTTGTTTTACATTTGAACCAAATGTTTTTATTGTTGATTATCTATCAAAAGCAGGAGCGCCAGACTCATTTTCACTGAAGGCCACATGAGCATTATGGTGGCCCTCAAAGGGCCAGTTGGAATTAACTTTTGACATTTCATATTTAACTCTTTGACTAATCATGAATCGTCACGGTCCTCATCTCATTGCTACAGCTGAGCACTGCTAACAAACAATAACTGTGCTCCATGTGGTATTTTGTACATAGAAACATTGTTTTAATGTGCTCTTATAAACACTGAAGTACTACATGTACGATTGACTAAATGTGAAATAATACAGAAATACTATTTAAAATATAAATGTATTATTTAATAAATGTAAAAGTGTTACTCACTGACGTTGTTTTACCATGCAAATACCATTGCGATCGCATACCTCTTTTTCAACGGAGACCTGAAGGCAACCTATTGTACATGTTTTGGGTTGTGGGGGATACCAGAATACCTGGAGAAAACTCATACAAGCATGAGGAGAAAAATACAAACACCGCAAAGAAAACCCCCAGGTCCGAACCAGGGATCAAACCCAGGACCTTCGTGCTATGAGGCAACAGTGCTAACCACTGAGACGTTGTGAAGCCAATTTACCACTTGTAAGTGTGAATTCCCACTTCCCAGCTGAGCAAAAGTACTCAATGAAAATGCAATGAAATGAAATTTTTACAGCACAAATTCTGTTGACTTCCGGCTACTTTTGAACTCTGTGTGGGATGCAGTTCTTTTGTTGTTATTTGAGTAAAATAACCAACATGCCTTATGGGAGATGTAGTCCATGGTTGCGTTAGGCAACAATGGTGGTATCCGCAAAATAGTTAATGTGAAAGTGAGACCCCACTGCCTCTGATGTGTGTCCCATCAGTGCATGAATGTGATTTAAAGCAGTGATTAATCTCTATAGATTGGTTTATGTAGATTAACTTTGTAGAGAGACATAATAGAGTGCTGTATGAATGTGTGTGTGAATGTGTGTGTGAATGTGTGTGTGAATGTGTGTGTGAATGGGTAAATGAGGGCACAGATTGTGTTGTAAAGTGCTTTGAGTATCCTGGTTGGATAGAAAGGCACTATATAGGAACAGTCCATTTAACATTTACCTAAACTTGTGTTCTTTTACTTTGTCAACACCTGCCCCAACTGCATTTCCTAATGCCTATCATCTGTTTCTTTGTACTGTAGATTTAATCAGATGTTTAATTTTTGCAATCCTTTTAATTTGTGTGAGTGAGATCCTTTTAAATAACTCTAATACCTACTTTATTTATGCATTTCTTACATTAAAACAGGATTTAGTCATGTCTTCCTACCAATGTATGTAGTTATGGTCAGTTTCTACCACTCGTTGTCATGAATGTCAGATTATTTTGGTTTTTAGGGAGCTTTTAGTGATTTATTTGAACTTTTTGTTTCAGTATGGAATCATTATTAAATATAAATCTTCAATGATTTAAAAAAATAAAAAATGGGTTCATTAGTTTGAATCTATTGTTGATTTTCTCAAGTCCACACATGGTCTTATATAATCATATCCTACCCTGAATATTTGGTTCAATTTGAGCTTTTAGCAAGTTGCACTGCAAACACAACCTTTTTGTCTTCATCAACAAACTTCTGGCAGAATTCTGGCTGATATTTGACCACTCTTCTTCTTCTTGGCAGAATAAGTAGAGTTTGTATAAATTGGTTGTTTTTCCTGGCACAGACCTGGCTTTTAAGCAGAGTCTACAAATTTTTAATTGAGTTCAGAGTTACTGCTTTGGAAAAGTCATTCCACAAGCTTAAAATTTGCCTGATTTTTTCATCAGAAACCAGGTCTGATGTGTGTTTAAGATTGTTGACCTGATCCTTCTCCATAATTGCATTTTAAAGACGTGGATGCCATTTCCTGCATTCTGGTGCATTTTAGCAGGTTGTTCAACAGATTTGTACCTACATAGAAAAACACTTAAAGTGGGTATTCTATAGGTAAAATAGAATAAATTTATTTGTTAAGCAAAAGAAACAGCACTGGGTGAACTAATATTTCATGGTAAATGTGGGGGTTCAAATGAATTAAATTTTAAATTTGATGGGGACAGTTCCCTTCAAAAATAATGGTCATTTTATTTAAAAATGTCAAAATACACATTTTAAAGACATTTAAAAAACAAGCTTTTTAAAATTTAAAGCCATCACCTGTAAGTTAACATTTTTATTTGCTTGTTGATGTTTACTTTTGTGAAAAAAAACTGTAATTATAAAACTAAATAAAGACTAAACAAAGCTCAATTACAAACTACATCGACTGTAGTGTGATTTGCTTTTTATGTCATATAATAAATATGATTTTGGTCTGTGAGAGAAAAAATGAATACCTGGAGAAAATTTAACAGAACAGAAAGTTGATCTAGCAAACTTCTTTCTTAGAGGCAATATGTTGCTCTCTATGCCACTGTACTGCCTAATTTTATATTTTTATATTATTATTAAAATTAATATATTTGATTAAAAATATATCAATGAAAATAACCTCCTGAGAACCTCCATCTTTATTTGAGAACGTTGGTTTTAGACTGGTCTGGTTGTCCTTATTCAGAGGAGCTACATTTTAATTTTATTTTAAATAAAATATAAATTAATGATTTCAACTCTTAATTGTAAAAAAAAATCAATATTTGTTTTTATATTTATGAGTTTCTATTCTTAAATAGGTAGGGGAATTGAAAAAGTAAAAACCTGGGTACTCAGGAGGACAAACCCGGGGGGGCTACGGGGGGGGGGGTCAGCTAGGGATCTGGGTTAGATCCGGGGTTCAACCATGGGGTCTTTTTGTGTGGAGCTTGCATCTTATCATCATGTTTGCATTGGTTTTCTCTAGGTCCTCGAGGTTTCCTCCAGACCAAGAACATGCATATTTTGGCTGTCTTCAGGACCAGGCCTCCCTTGCAAAAGGGATCTGTGATCTCATTGGAACTTGCCTGTTTAAATAAAAACTAATAAATAAATGAAAAAAAATCTGTTGTGAGGTGGCAAAGAGAAATTACTTTCTACATTCAGTCACTATTGCTAACAAGAACCTAATAGGCCTTGGCTTCACCAACTTAAAATGTGTTCTTTGACACTAAAACATTGGCACCTTTCTAGAATAATCACCTAGGAAAGACAAAAAAATAAACTTTATTGAGATACCAAAAAAACCTGGGGGAAAAATTACTTGAGCAGTTATTTTAGGAAGGTGTCAATGTTTAAGTGGATGTATTTATGCATTTGACCCTTTCTGTATGATTCTGACCCTATGTGGATTACAGGAAAAACCCCAAACTTGTGCACCCAATACTTGTGTTTATAATACATGGTAAGTAAACGGAAAGGGAAAAATGACATATCTGCATAAACCAGCAAGTAATGGGTGAGGGAGCTTATCTTTAGAAAAGCTTGTCCTTGATCCAATATGGTGTCTTTCAAGATGGCAGCCCCCTCACCCATTACTTGCTACTCAGAGATGTCTTTTTCCATTTTCTTTCTGAAATAAAAGGGTGACCCGTGACTTTGACTCACCTTGCATATTGATGTTTTTTGTTGTATAGGAAAAAGAGCAGTTAAAACCAATCATTAAAAGCCCCTTCATGTCCATGATCAATGTATGTACCCTTCTGACATGAACAGTAAATACTATAACTGACAGTAACTTCTGGTATTTGACACAGTCCCCCAGATTTACATCCTTTATTTTAAAACAAAGCAAGGAGTACAACAGTCAGCTGTTTAAGGTAGACAAATATTTTTCATGCTTTCTACCTTTTTAAACAATTTGTCTGTAATAAAAGGTAAACAAAGGGACCAAAGGTTCCTCCAGGACATCAGCAATATGTTTCCTTTCTCAGCTGCTCTATTGTCAATCATCCACTGATGTCACTGTCACCAGGACAGGGACAATAAAGTTTCTTTGTACAGAGCTGCATGTGACTGAGAGGAAGGGTCTGCGTCCTGAGATTGCGTCTGTGAGTGTTCTCACCAGCTCGTTCGGAGCTTTTTGTGTGTCCCACCGCAGCTCGTACACTTGCTTGTGTTTTCTTGGATTCGAGTGTGCGCTCTCCGCTTCCTTCTGTGCGTCGCCCAAGAGGACAATAGCCCGGGTCATCTGACCTGACTGAGAGGCTGCAGACCACTCCGATCACATGATGGAGGCTGAAGGCCACTTCTTTGTTACCAGGCCTATTGTTAACGCTAAGGAGACGGTTGTATGCTCGACACACTCGCCCTTACAGCACACATTCGTGCGACGGCCACCTCGTGACTCCAATCAGGCTCAGTGACAGAGATGATGCCTTCGTCTTCTCAGCTACAACACACACACAGTGCCAGCAGAAAGCTATAATTATAGTGACAGAAACTGGCAGGTGGTATTGTGCGCAGCATATCGCCTCGTGTCAACCAGAAACTGAGACAAAACACAGTAAAGACTGAAGTCACAGACTGACAGCAGCATAGAGACTGTGTTCACATGTATTATAAGCTTATGATTATTTAACTCTGCCCAAGCTTTCTGTTAAAGGGGTCTCCAACTATTATGTTTGCCTTAATATGTTGTCAGATCTTGTTTCTACTAAAAGATACTTTTGTCTCACTTAGACATTTTATTACTTTTAAAAAGTTGTAGATTTTTACATTTTTCGCGTAAGAAAATGCATTTTTTCCTTACAGTGCAAAAAAGACAGATTTTAAGGCAGTTTTTCAGTTTTTCTTACTTCAGAGATTCAGCCTCTCCAAAATTCTCTTTTCATACGCAGTTGTCTTACTGACCTGTTGCCAATCAACTAAATTTGATGCAGTAAATTTCAGCTGTTTCTTAATTATACTTTACACTTTTAAAGCCTCTTGTTGTCTCTATCCCAACATATTTGAAGGTCTGTTGCCATAACATTCAGAATTACTTTTTTTTTCTCAAGAGTTTGTACATTTTTTTGTTGAAATATTTCATGGTTATGTTCCATTGTAAATAAAATATGGTTTTATGAGATTTGCAAATCTCTATAGTCTCTTTATTTTCACATGTTAATGCTCAAATTGGCATTTGAATTATGAATGAATGAATAAATGAATACTTGTAAATTTTCTTGACAAAAAGGTTATATATGTGAGAAATATGTTGTCAAAGTTCTTTCTTCTGAGAAAATCTTTTTATACTGTTTTGATGAAACTAGCATTCCTTGAAAGAATATGTATCACCCACTGCCAAAGTATGTAAGGCAGTGAATATAAATTAATATGCCTTTCATTATATTTAAAAAGACGACAATAAATACTTGTTTGCATTTTAGACATAACTGCTTTGAAACAAGGTAAACAGACTTACAGATGTGCAGTATCTCATGTTCCAGAGAACTTTAATGATCCATATGATGGTTCAAACAGAAGGAGGGAATCAGAGGTGGAGAAAAACAAAGTAAGACAAGTATATCTAATGCTCCGTGTGTGTGTGTGTGGGCATGTTTTAGCTAAATCGTGGGAACCATTCTTCAGAAAAAACAGCCTTGTGGGAACGGATTGTGGACCATGGGGACCAATACCCGGTCCTCACGGGTATGGATGCTAATTTTGGGTAGGGGGTTAGGTTTAGGACCAAGGTGTGAGTTGAGTTTAGGTTAGTTTTATGGTCAATGGTTTGGGTTAGGCTATAAAATTACCAAAAAATGAATGGAAGTCGATCCATGGTCCTCACGAGGATATAAAACCAAATCTCTCTGTGTGTGTGCGCCTTCTGGGTAGGTTATGAGGACAGAAGGTGAGTACAACAAAGAGAGATGAAAAGTGTAGGTGATAAAAAATGACAAACTTAAGGGCAACTGAATAAAACATTTACTCATGATAAAATTAAACAAAAATTAGACTAACTTCTGCCCCGAGCAATTTCTTCTTCTCTTCCTTTCAAAAAAGGGAGAGAAAAAAAAGAATATCCCACTTTCTGAACTGATTCCTGGGAGTCGGGTTTTGTTACCCCCTTTTCACCCGGTTTGTACAAAGAGGAAGCGGAAAGGATGAGTGAATAGATGAATAAGGATCACAATGGATGTAAAACGGCGGAGAAAGACATGAGAAGTTTACCCCTTCACAAAGTGCACAGATATGAAACAAGATAGCTCTGAAATGTGAGTGTGTGACCACTCTGTGGCCTCCAGGTAAGTGTGTGTGTGTGTGTGTGTGTGTGTGTGTGTGTGTGTGTGTGTGTGTGTGTGTGTGTGCGTGCGTGTGTGTGTGTGTGTGTGTGTGTGTTACTCAAAGTCAAAGGGCAGATTTTGTTTGCAACCACACCTACCCTTCAGGGGAGTGGATCTCTGCACTTTCACATGGACACAAATGACTGTATGGGTGTGTGTGAGGCACAGCTGTGCCATTCGGTGCTGACAGAGCCAGCAAGGATCCTTGAACTGGAAAGATGAGAACGTCCTCTAGAAGACTTAATAAAAATGTCTCATTGTCCCTCCTGGCCCATGCACACAACATATTAAAGGCCTAGCAATTCTTGAAGGACTGACATATTGCCCGCCAGCTCCTCCTCCCAAAGTTTCAGATTATTAACTGTAGAATTTGCTGATTTTTAGCTACTTTATGTTTTGCATGTCAGTTTTTTTTTACCTGCATCCTCCCATTAGGTTGAGGTGTGGAAGGTTTAAAAGTAGCCTGCAGTCATAAATTTAAAGTCATAAATTTAAATTGGAACAACCTCTTCAATGGGAATTCCTATTATTTCACATTAAAATTTAAATATGACTAAATTTTAGTCAGTCGTACACATAGTACTTTTCACTGTTTATAAGAGGAATTGGTAAAACACTGTTCCATGTATGAAATACCATGTAGAGCCATAGCAATGAGCTGAGGAACTTGATGTTTTAAGTTTAGTCGAAGTTAAACATAAAAATGTAAAAGCTAGTTTATTAATAATATATTTTAAAGATTATTATTAATAATTTTAATAATTTTTCACAATCAGCCTTTCTTGTTAGCTATTTTGCCAACATGTACAGTAATGCTGACTCCAGTCACTTGCCCAGTCTGAGTATTGCCACTATTGCTACAGTAGATCACAACGTGACCAAGGTGCGCTCCAGCTTGTACACATGTTTTTATACATCCATAGGGCTAAAACAATCACAAGTCTTCCGAAGTTGTTTAGTCGCATCAAAATGAAAACTAGACCGTAAAGTTAGCACTGTTATGTCCAGTGCTTCTGGCAAGAAAGAACCAACATCTCTTCAATCTGTTCTCACTGACGAAAATGAAGAGGAAACCTTCCTCTTCCTCTTGGCAGAAACTGGAGGCGGACACCTTTCTCTGATTATCCTGGCAATGAAAACGTCTCTCCATCTCTTTTTGTTTTTCCCAGTTTTTGAAGATATACTATTCCCCCGTTTACTTTCCCTTCCTCCAGCCTCCCCGTCAAACTCATTAGTTAGTGGACAGAGCTGCAATTAGCGCAAAATAGTTTTCAGGAGAAGACGGTAAAAGAGGAGAGCTGGAAAGACGGAGGTAAACAAGAAAGGGAAGGGTTGAAAGAATGTGGTTAGAGAGGCAATAATTAATGAAGCTTCTGTAATTGCTGGGACCTGTTTATGCCAACTTTGGAAAACACACAGACATGCACAACTTTGTATTCCTATCCTTATTAGGTCCATTCGTTGACTTCCAGTCATTTGTGTAGCCTAACCCTCACCTTATACCTTAAACCCCACAGTACATGACTAACCCTAACACCCCCTAAATTCATGTCTTACTCCGAGAACTAATCCTTAACCCAAAAGTGGAGTTCCACCACACTAGGACTGGTCTTTGGCCTCCAAAATGACTACTGGTCCTGACAAGATAGGTGTTTATTCCAGAAAATATACTAAAAAGGTAAACCTGGAACACACAAACACAGAACAACAACAATCTCCTACTGAATTATGCTCACCTTTTCACAACAATAAAGACCTGAAATGTTAGCCAAGAGTGTTGGGTAATGACAGAAGGGTTATTTCCTTCACCCACCATAAGCTCATAACTCTTGGTTGTTGACAAAAATGTTTTTTTCCTGTGTTTGTTTGTCTGTGGGCAAAATATCTCATGAACCACTAGATGAATATTAATGACACTTGGAGAAAGTGATCTTTGGATGCACATCTACAACTGATACCCATTTGGAGTAAACTCAACTTACGATGGCCACCACAGCTAACAGACGTCAAAAAAAAACAAAAATGGCTATAGCTGAATACATTTTACACATATTGAGCTGAAACTTACCTCACCAACACATATTCTGAGAGTGGACACAAGGTGCAAGAGCTGTTGTTTAAAAAGTATCCATTAACTATGTGGACTTAACTCTGTCTGTTAGCAAAATATCTCGTGAACCACTCTCATTTTATCAAACTTTAAGGAAATAATCATTACATGTTCCTTCAACTCTTATTAAATTTTGTATCACCTTAATTTAAGGTGGTTTCTCCAGTCAACTGACATTAGAAAACCCCAAAATGGCTGTAATTCAGTCAATTTGACAGATATTTAGCTAAAATCTGGTGTTGTTGTAGCTGTCAGACATTCACATAATCTGAGCACTAATATATCTAGAAGGATCTTGCAATATCACATGATACAAGGTTTGACCAAAATGGCTGTATCTCCATCCTTTCTCATCATACGATGATCTTGGTTTAAACCTCTGGTATGAAAGGCAGCGAGTGATGTGCATTTTTTAAGTAATGCTGGGTTTTGTACTATGCATTCACAAATCTGATATCTATGGAAGAGTCACGAAAACACATTTAATGTGTCCAAAACAGCAAACATTGAACTCAATGTCAGAAGTTGAAGTTATGATGCTGAGTTCAGTTTTGGATGAAGGGTTTGCTCTAGTTTGGTTTAATTATTTTTCTGAGGAAAAAATCACCAACTTTTAGGCATGAGGGAGAAAGAATCATGCTTTGGGTTTGTATGAATTTGGAAAAATTGTTTCTTCAAAAGTCACAGAGTTAAAATTTTTCAACAGACTGCATGAAGAGGCAAAAGGTAAGGGTTGTAAGGTGGCCCTCACAGTTCCCTGAATAGTATCAATAATATCAATCACAAAAAATTACAGGAAGGTTAGGCGAAACAAAGAAACGGAACAGAAAGAGGTGATTGCTCATATCGTTAGAGGACACATAGAGCATAAAGGTAGGAAGGAAGGATGAGGAGCAAGAAAGGAGTGAAAAGAGGAAGGAGAGGAGGAGGGAGAGACCTCTGATGGGGGACAAACCAAGGTGGAACTTAGACGATGCTAAATTTGGCAAAAGGAGAAGGTTTGTGTGTGTGTGTGTGTGTGTGTGTGTGTGTGTACACGTCAGGAGACTTGCTGAATCGGCCGCGGTTCCAGTTTCACGCCTCTGAGTTTGACAAAAGCGAAGGAGAAAGGAAGACTGTCCCTAGCCAGTAATGTTTCCTCAGGGCGAACAGATAAAAAGAAGAAGGGAGGCGGAAGGTAAGAAGGGGGACATAATCAGGGAAGAAAAGGTGTATGTACCCTATGCACCTTCAGTTTATTGAACACACACAACCTTTTTCTAGTGTCCTTATCAGCATCTACTGATTACAATTACATGTTGTAGCTCTGCGAATTAGCCCTTTAGCTGCAAGTATTTCTATTGATTTCCTACCTTTCAGTCAACCATTAGTTTGCATTCATTACAAGTCTTTGTGAGTTGAAACTTAGCTCCTGTTTGCCCTCAACTCTGGGAAAACTGGGTCCCCACATGAAACCTTTTTTACACCCATATGATCAGAAACTAGTAATGGAACTTTATTATTTAAGGATACTAATGTATATTGAATACAATGCCATTGTAGAATGTGAACAGTAAGAATGCTGATTCAGCTTTACCTCATTTTTCCATTTTGTATTTTTCTGTACATTTTTTTCTCTGTATATAATGTATGTATTTCTTCTACTTTGTGGTATTCATATTTAAAAACGTTAGGCTCCATTGGTAATAGCTTGCCATAACTGTAGGTTTTTGTAAATTTGATTATCTTCTGTTGGCTAAAGTTTTTTTTTTGGCAAGTTTATATATATATTTTTTTGGCAATTTTTTTTGGCAAGTTTTCATACATGTTTTGTATTGAAACTTTGGACAAGTCAACAAATAAGTTGTCTTTAACCATTTTGTTTAAGTTTTAGGCTGGGTTTTAACCATGTTTTTTATAGTAACTGTGTATTGGAATGTTCAGTTGACATAACACACACACACACAAACACTCACACAATCTAAATAAATTTCATAAAAGGGAATACTGTGCTATGACTTTTATTAAAATAAAAAATTTAAAGCATACATGCAATTTGCACAAATTTGAAAACAATAAGGGGTTTTGGCCAGACAAGTGAAAAAACCCAGCCCTGTCTTGAGCTATAGGTTAGACTGAATAGTAAAATCAACATTTATTGTTTTAAAAGGGATTTCTGCTTTAATCACCACTCTGTTGTGGTGGAGGAGTCTGTGCGTCTAAATGATTCTAGGAGCTATGCAGTCAAGGTCAATGGCAACTGCCCCTGGTAGGTTATACCAAGGGGCAGATTGCTCCTGGGTGACAGGTCAAAGAGCGATTCAACACTTGTTTGGACAGAGTAAAACAAGGAGCTTGATGTTTCTTTGCTAGATGTGGGTTGCTGGGGCTCCACCCTAGAATCAGGCCTTGTGAGGAGACTCATCAGTGAGCACTTGTGGCTGGGTCTCTAACCATGAGGCAACATGGGTTTGCCTTCCTATGGACCTGGCCCCTGTAGGAGGGGCTGCACAAGTTGGGTGCATGATGCCATGGGCAGTAGCCAAAGGCGGGGGCCTTGACCCTGGCTTACATAACCAATCTGCTGCTCCTTCACATCAAGAGGAACAAGTTGAGGTGGTTAAGGCATCTACTAAAGATGTTCCTAGGTCACCTCAGAAGGTGCTTTGGACATGATCGACTGGGAGGAGACCCCTGGGAAAACCCAGGACACAATGGAAAGACTGTGTCTCTCAATTGGCCTGGGAATAATGGGAAAAACTGGAAGAGGTGTCTGTGGAACAAGAGGTCTAAGCCTCCATGCTCAATCTGCTGCCCCCACAGCCCAAGTCTGGAACAAGTGGAATATAATGGATGGATGTTTTAAAGGTCCCAAGAAGCTGGACTTTAAGTGTCTGGAAAAGCATTTTGATGCATTTTATGTATGTTATGCAAATACAGTTTACGTTTATGGTTTTTGCAGCTTTTACCCCTGGATCTTAGCAGTTAAAACTTTTGAGCTGTGTACCAAAAGTGTTGCAAACAAGCCATTTTAACTTTCACAAGTTATAAAAGTTGAACATCCAAACAGTTGCTTTTTGGGGCGGCTGTGGCCGGGTGGTTAGGGGAGTCATTCCTCTAATGCAAGAGTTGGCGGTTTGATTTCCCGGTATTCTGTCACATGTTAAAGTAAAACACCTAACTCTCGCTGCCTCTGATGTGTTTCCCATCAGTGTATGAATGTGATTAAAAGAACTGATTAGTCTCTATAGATTGATTTACCTGTATTAGCTTGCTGTGTGAATGGGTAAATGAAGGCACAGATTGTACTGTAAAGCATTTTGAGTATCCTGGTTGGTTAGAAAGGTGCTATATAAGTAGAGTCTATTTAGAATTTTTAACCTTTTGCCAAGTATAGCTTTCCCTCTTATAGGACTTTAGATTTTCTCTCAAATACCCTAAAAAAGTAAAGTGAAAATTCTCACAATTATTAATAAAGCTTCACCAGATGCTCCAACAACATTGATTTTGCAGAACGTGAAGCAAAGTACATGATCCTGATAAGTGAGCAGTTTGATTTCTCGATCCAGTATTCTTCCCCTCTGAGTGAACCATCACCCTTTAAACCCTAAAAATACCCATCCTGATGACCAGCCAAAACAGAACATCTATTTGCATGGGCATGTCTGTTTCCTGTTCATGCTTCTTTACATACACACCTGTGAAAAGCTACCTGACTCTTAAAATGCAAAGCACTTGTTATTTATTTTCTCTGCTATGATCCTTACTATGTGTTGTGTGCAAAGCTTTACTCCTCCCTCATTTAAGCCTTAGTGTTCATCTCGCTGAGCTAAAAAGACAAGTGTGTGTGTGTCAGCGAGAAGGTGTGCGCTAATGGACATCTAAATGCTGCTGATGTTACTTTGCGTAGTTTAAGAGCCCTCAGGTCCCCTTAGACCAATACTGGGTGAGAAAAAAGTGATGGGGTGTGGGGGGGTGGGGGATGTGACTTTTGCAAATCGCTTTGACAAGGACACCCACGCCTCGAGCGGCGTCCTCTTTCGCCTCATCGAACACACACACACATTGAAACATCCACACCTCAGCAGAATCGTGAGGTGACTGTTGCGCTCCGAACAGCTGACTTGGAGGACATTTGTGTGTGCCACTTCCTTTTTTTTTATTTAGAAGCCCTGTGTTCATGTTATTCCTAGTGTTTCTAGACGGGCTTACCTCAAAGTCGTTGGCCTTGTTGTAGTGCATGTTGAGCGCCCTGAAGAGTTCGGCATCCCGGCTCACCGTCAGCTCGTCAGCTGTCGTCACCCCCTCGTTGATGGCCTGCCGTGCAAACTTCTCCATCTGGATGTAGTAGAACTCCCTGAAGTTGCTGAACCACTTGATCAGCTGGGAGGTGATGCACCGGTTAAACTGTGGGGGAAACAAACAGACAGTTTATTTTGCAAGGTTCGACAGCTTGATGTTCTCAGTTGTGTGTGTGTGTTGACTTTCTGGCTGGACATGTCTAAAAACACCTTTTTTGTTGCCATCAAACTGTGTAGTTAAGTTTGAAAGCACCTTTTACTGAACAATAGACTTTCTGGAGCTTTTTTTTAATAAGGGGCCCAAATGTTTTTTTCATTGAAGACCATTACATTTAGAAATTCACTTTGTGTGTGTGTGTGTGTGTGTGTGTGTGTGTGTGTGTGTGTGTGTGTGTGTGTGTGTGTGTGTGTGTGTG
>JAUBOC010000097.1:6390354-6400485 GCA_032275365.1 Anablepsoides cearensis | reverse complement strand
TCAAACTGAGCATCAGAATGAGGAAGAAAAGTGATTAAGTGACTTTGAACGTGACATGGTTGTTGGTTGTGCAACACATCAAACCTTGAGGCAGATGGGCTACAGCAGCAGAAGACCACACCAGGTGCCGCTCCTGTCAGCTAAGAACAGGAAACTGAGGCTACAATTCACACAGACTCACCAAAACTGGACAATAGAAGATTAGAAAAATGTTGCCTGATCTGATGTGTCTTGATTTCTGCTGCAACATTTAGATGGTCAGAATTTGGCATCAACAACATGAAAACATGGCTCCATCCTGTCTTGTATCAATGATTCAGACTGGTGGAGGTGCAGTGGAGTGGGGGATATTTTCCTGCCACACTTTGGACCCATTAGTACCAATTAAGCTTTGTGTCAACACCACAGCCTACTTGAGTATTGTTAGACCATGTCCATGACCACAGTGTACCATTTTCTGATGGCTACTTTCAGCAGGATAACGCTCAGGGTCATAAAGTGTGATTTATCTCAGACTGGTTTCTTGAACACAACAATGAGTTCACTGTACTTGAATGACCTCCACAGTCACCAAATCTGAATCCAATAGGATGTGGTGGAACAGGAGATTTACATCATGGATGTGCAGCTGACAAATCTGTAGTAACTGTGTGATTCTATCATGTCAATATGGACCAAACTCTCTGAGGAATGTTTCCAGTACCTTGTTGAATCTATATGCCATGAAGGATTAACGCAGTTCTGAAGGCAAAAGTGGGTCCAACTCGGTACAAGTTGTACCTAATAAAGTGACTGGTCAGTGTATGTCCTACACAAAACACTGTAGACACATAAAAGTTCACATCAACATCTTTCGCTGCTCACAGTTAAACAAATTTTAAAGCACTGACTCATAGCTTTCATACAGCAATTGTTTCTCTTTCAGGGAGTGACAGTCACAGGTGTGTGGTTACATTGATGAACATAATGAGCCCTTGGCAGCAGCAATTGTTCTGATGTGGGTTGTCTTTAAACTTTTATGCAAACCTATACAGAATATATCTTGTAGTCATTTTCTACTTAGCTTGGGTTAAAAATAAAGCCCTGCTGGAATGTTGAGCTGTTTTTTTTTAATTTTCTTAAAAAGTTTTCTTGTTGAATTTGAAAAAAAGTCAGAGGATTGACAAACATTTGTTAAGATTGTTGAAAGTGGGATGCAAATGTGGGTCACTATGGGGTTACGTTTTTTGTTAGGCAACATAACAAAGGCGGGCCAACTTATACACATGTGTTGGACACACTCAGATCCATGCTTACAACACGGGAACACGGAGGGCCGATGCGGTTGAGTTAGCCAGGAGTGGATCTGTGCAGAGATGTCTTCCAGATGAATAGGTGGTAATGAGCGTGTAGTGGAACTGATTCCTCCTCTTCCTAGTCGCCCCAAACTCTCCCTCCTTTTCTCAGGGATCAGGTGTGTGGCACATGGCACCTCTCCCACTTCCTCCTCCCTTGTTCCATTGCTCTCAGAGCTCTGCTTCTCCATCCCGTCTTCCGCTTCTCGCATCTGCCGTACTCTCTGAAAAACCCTTCCCTCGGATGACTCTTTAAACGGCTGTTATTAGTTTTACATTGTCAAGAACATGCATCAATAAAAAACCCCAAACACGCTCACTGCACGCCTACGTCCCGTAAAGACCCACTTGTTCTGCTCATGCTCACATAAAGGCTGTTCTTGGACAAACTAATTCACCTTTTTTCAAACGGTCCTCCATCTTTTCATGTGCCTCGGCATTCACGCAAGAGCCCCGGGGAATAATGACGGGACGTAAATAATGACAACTTGACTAAAGAAGCAATCTGAGTTTGGTTGAAGAAAACAGGTCAGGCTGGTCTTACATAACCTGTAACAGCAAAATTAGAGACTAAAGAAGCAGTTCAACACATGCTTCAAATATAAGGCCACTTTTTTTTTTTGGTGTGTGTGTGTGTCATTACATTTCTGAACACATGGATCCATGTGCTCAGGTTCGTCCAGGACAGGTCCTGGGGGACGGAGGCACTTGAAGGAGTGACTGCTTAATGAGGGAGAAAATCTGTTTTAGTGTGGGACAGGAGGCGCAGCAGCAATCGAAACAGATTGTATTTACATTACACATGCACTAATTAAAGATGGAATTGACTTCATTGAGGAAACCTCATTGAGTCCTATTTAATCATTACACCTTTTATTTCTAAACTAATGTCTTTTGATAATCTAAAAAAATAGGCCTTGTACTACTTAATGGATATAATTTGCTGCCTTTCATGCCACTGTTTATTAAAATCATGGCCTGATAAAAAGAGACTGGGTTAAAGTTGTTTTGGTCAAAACTTGTAACGTCTATCCTGTATGATCTTGTGAAACTGTGAGATCTTGCTAGATGTATCAACGCTCAGAGAATGAGTTGTGAGCTACCACCACACAAAATCTTAGCTCAGTATCTGTACAATGTGTTCAGTATTGTGTTTCTGACATTCAGTTGCATCAAGTGGAGTTTTAGTATATTGGTGTCTTGGTCACAAGTGATGAGGGTGTTGCTTCGGGCAATTGTGGTGAAGAAAGAGCTGAGTTTAAAGGCAAAGCTCACGATTTACTGGCCTGTCTATGTTCCAATCCTCACCTATAGTCATGAGGCGTAGATCAGGACTGTAAAAACCAGATTCCTGACAAAAAGAACTTCCTTCGTAAGGTGGCTGGGCTCAGCCTTAGCGATAGGGTAAAGAGCTCCTCGGGCGCTGTTACTAATGCTTAAAGCCACTTATCCTGCTGCTACAATCTACACTCCCCATCAGGAAGTAACAGAACTTTGGTGGGGGGTGATTTCGATAGGCAGAGCTTTGGGTTTTGTTGTCAGGGTGGGAAACTCTCCTTGGATAACAGTAGGGTGAAACACTGCACTTGTGACTTTGCAACATGGTCAAAAAACCACTGTGTGGAACAGTTTTTGGATTAATAGATTGTATGTCCAAACAAAGAACACAAACAGTTTTTTTAATAAAATCATAAAATCTTTTCAGAGGTTTATTTTAGTTTGGCTTTGTGACATTGCATTATCAGAAAGAGGGTTTTCCTTCTGCCTTGCTAAATTTCATCATAAGGAGTTTCATTTTTAAATGTGTTTTTTTAATAAAAAATGTTTTTATATAGCCCATTACGTCTCATTTCCTTTTATTTTAACAATACTTTTGAAATGGAAATTTTAAATATCACATTTAAATCGCAGAATGAAACTTTTAAAGAAAAATCATTCGATGAGCATCTACGACTGACTAACTTTTGGAGCCAACTCAATTCAAGCTATTTGACCGTAGATGACACAGACACTGGCTATAACTCAGTCAGTTTGACAGATATTGAATTTAAATTTGGTGTGGTTGTAGCTGAGGGTCATTCACAATACATACTATGAATGTAACATCCCTCAATTTTACCAGGTTAGTTATTTTCAAGGTTTGCCCAAAATGGTCACATCTCCATAAAAATAAGGTGATCTTAGGTCAAAGCATAAAAGCAGATGGGTGGAAAAGATATGCCTTTATATATTTGAGTTTAGCAAGGTCATCATTAAGTGTGAAGGAGGAGCTTAATTTTGTAATAGCTTGATAAATCTCAAGCAACTTGGTAAAAAAAGAAAGTTGGAGTAGATGCATGAAATTTTATCTTGGCTCCAGAAGTTCTAAGTTGAAATTTGACTCTAATAAGGTTTTGAGTTGATTTAGAAGCATCTACTTAAAAGTGGAATTTCTGCAGCTTGACTGTCACAAGAGGACACACATCGAGGTGCAGTTATCCAGGGATAATATGAGAGTGTGTGTTTTCTGATAAAGAATTAGTGTTTGAGTTTGGGATCTGTGCAGGATTGGGTGTTTGATCAGCACGACTGGCCTCTCCAGAGAAGACTTAAAACCACCTCTAAACGTTCATACAGCAGGAAGAAAAAAAACTGAAATGTTTTGGACTTTGAGAAGTTAGCACAGTTGCTGATTTATTATTATTATTTTTATAAACAATCTGATCCATTTTGCTTTGAAGCAAACCAGAAAACGGGGGGGATACGGGGAGGAGGCGTGATTTGTTAATCGCAGGATGGATGGAGGGAGATCACGCCTGTGCGACAGCGTGCGGGGGGCTGATAAAAGGAGGGAGGAGGGCTGCTGTGTTTGGGTTTAGGATCAGAGTGGAGACCAATGTGTGAACAGCACTCCATAAAGCACACAGATTATCAGGTCACCACACGCACACATAAACACACGCACACACTTACTGAACTGAACAAAAAGAGGAGCCACTGAACTTTCAAACATGGGTGGAAAGAGATGCCATCGGATAAACGCTCTCAGGCAGGAAGAGGAGAAAAAAAACACTCCAGGATAGTTCAGCTAAAAAAAAAAAAAAAACAAGTGAAACATTTTTGTTTTTAGTAAAAATTGTAATAGTTAAAAAAATAAGTTTAAGAATACAAATGTAAAAGAAAACATTGAATAATAAAAAGAAAAATAGTTTGAAATCTTTTATATGGATAATTTTTGATTATTTGGGTTTTTTTCTGGATGGCAGTGTGAAATGAAGCAATGTGACTGAACATGACCCCACCTACTGGCCACATGGTGCAACTACAACAAGCACAAAGCACTTGAACAGGTCCTGAAATATAAAAGAGAAAAACATACATGAGAAGCATCATTTATGTAATAAAACATGTTATTTTGAATTTATATATCATATATTGTTTGGTTTAATTAATATACAAATTTATGCAGCTATAGTTACTAAATTGTGACCTTTCCTTTTTCTGCTTTATGTAAAAATAATACAGATCTTTTAAATATTAGGAGACACAATTAAATCAGTATGGATTTTTATTTTTTATTTTTACAGAAATGTGATACATCAAATCCACTAACAGCTGATGCAGTACACAATTTATTGCCAAAATATTCGATAGCAAATTAATGAAGGACATTACTCTGCAGTTACACAATTAATTCATTCAAATTTAAACTATATATATATTGTTATTAATCAAAATGGTAACACATTTTAGAAAAATAGATAGACCACCATACATCTGCTTAGATGTTTATATTAAAATGTCAATTTTTATTTCATGTCATTTCAAAACAAAAAAAAAAAATAGGAACATGATTTTTGTAGTTGTTGCATTCTGATTCGTGTGTTTGATTTGCAGTTTATTTGCACTGAGATTTTAAATAATTTTTTTTAATAAATTTAAAACTAATAAATAATTGAGGACATTTTGCAGAGTGCCAATACAGCTGCTGCCCATAACTTTAAAATAAATATTGCGATAATTCAAACTAAGAACTTCTTTTTTTTAGAATCTGCATTTGATACAAGGACTGCATAAAGCCCGTGGGAGAAAAAACCCCAGATATCTACATTAAATTTGCTGCCAGTGTTGCTCATTAATGGTCATCGTGGCAACCACACACCTGGGTCTCTCACTCCCTGACTGCAGATGTAAAAGATGCAGACAAAACCCGACTAAAATTAAACCTCAAGCAAAGAAAACCCCTAAACTATGGAAATCCTAAAATTGGATCTTAGAGATTCTTGAACCGTGTGCGACAGAAGAATAATGATGATTGCACAATTTTAATGTTTCTTCAATGTTTTATGTTGGAAATATAAATAAAATAAATATAAATATAAATATAAATATAAATATAAATAAAATATAAATAAAAATGGCAAAAATCTGTCTCAGCTGTGTACTTTTTGAATACTAGGGAGGTTTAACAGAAATCATAACAGCTCCAGCAGTGAGAGACACACAGAAGAGAACAAAAATGTTGATTATTGAAATTAAAATATTTGAATACCCCAGGAAGTGTGTGTGTGGGTGGGTGGGTGGGTGGGTGGGGGCTTTGTTTTAGGCTGTGCCTGGAACCTCGTCGCTATCTCAAAAGCTGCCATACTGGATCAAAATAGAAGGCTGTCCTGCAACTTCTGACTCACCCTGTCTGAGTGATATTTGTAACATAAAAGGTTTAAGAAGCACAATTTTTTTTGGAATTGCAGTGTGTCACAAACAGTTAAAAGTTTTTAAGAAAAATGTGTAAAAAATCATGAAACTGCATTGAGCCTATACAAAAAATCCAAAAGATTTAAAAACATCACTTTAGTTGCGCGAAAAACAACTTCCTGCCACTCATGTAAACTTGGAATGATTTTTTTGCTGTGAAGTATGCTTCAGCTATAGCACTCCAGAATGGACTGTTTCCTTCTCACAAGCTTCCATAAAATCACATTCAGTCATTTTTTATCTAGGCTGTACAACAAACTGCTACCAAATATTATCATTTTGGAACATAATTTGGATAATTGTACAAGTTATTTATTTTTAAAATCTGTACAAGAAGTTACGAGACAAAATATTTTATAAAAAAAATTAAAATAAAGGTGATTCATTGTTTCTGCACTGACACCTTCAGTGATGAAAAATAGCTCCCCTACATGGAAATCAGCATTGATTGATTTTGTTTAAAAGCCTTTGTCTCTTTTTATAATTGTCTGTCTTTTTATTTGAGCTACTAGGGAAAACAGGCTTGTAAAAATAAATAAATAATATTGTTTTGCTTTTTAATTGTCAAAATAAACTCCTACCTGAGAGTGTCATGAGGACAGATGGATGTGATGTTGGCACAGAATCAGAGAGAGCATCAACAAAAGGCATCTGAATACAGAACACAGACGTGCGCACCGTTCTGTCAGCCTCCTGGTTAGGTGTGTGTGTGTGTGTATGTTAAGCTGGATTTTTTTTTTTTAGGTGTGTGTGTCTACGTCTTTTCACCGCCCCATTGAGTCCAACCTGCAGCTCTGCAGCCACAGAAAAGGCTCCCCCTCTGTGAAACCAACACATCGCTGGTAAACAGAAATGCTGCGCGCTTGTGTTTTTATCGTGTGTATTTGTGTGTCTGCAAGTGTGTGCATTTTCAAAATTACCCAACAATCCAAACAGATTTTTTTCCCGTTGCCTCTTTCAGCCTCAGCAGAAGCAACAGCTGCAATTAGCCCTTTGTGGCTAAAACCAGTCTGATTAGACGTCTCGTTAGGCATCGTTAAGGCTTTTACTAACGGGGCGCATAGATAATGAGCCTGCCCACTGAACAAACCAAGACACTAATCATAGGATAAAACGCCTACGCACTTAATTGAAGGCAGGAGCGCAGAACAGCAGAAAGCATGCACTTTATGGAGCGAGACTGGAGGAAAGCAACAGAAGGAAAACACCGCAGGAAACTGAACTGAAGGGCCAAACTTTGTCTGGTTGATTTTATTATGTAGGTGTGAAAAACATAAAATCTAAGATTAACCCATTTAGATCAGTTAATGTCGATTTAAAACCTTTAAAATCTTTAACTTTCACTTAGCAGGTATTGTGTGACTTTAGATAAGTACATGGATGTGCTAAGTGGCAAACTGGTGCTCCAGTGTGAGAAATAACTATATATAAAGAGTAAAAGCAAGGCCCTAAAGCGGAGCTATTCAACTGGCAGCAAGGAGACGTTCAGCCTGCAGGTGAGCTCAGTCTGACCCACTGATGAGTTCATTTAACACAAAAACTAGATTTTAAATCAGAACTAGAATAGTTCCTGGAGAAACTATAAAAGGGCTTGCCACGTGACGTCTGTTTTAAATTTAAGATTGAATTTTTTGCTGTCTTCACATTCAACATAAAGTCAATGGGTGCGTGTCAAGGGGCATCGGGAAGTGCTCCTGAAACTCACAAAAAAAAATGGGAATCGGTTGGATTGGAATTGGCACCACTCTGCCTTCTGTGGCACTTTGAGAGAAAGCCATTTCTCTTACAACATAACCAGAAATATTGACTTAAAGACAAACATCCCTATGCTTTGATTTATAACATGTCTGTATATCATAAAAATGTGACTGTAGGAAGACGTTGTTTGCTAAGAAATCATTTTAAGCCAGAGAGCTCTCCACTAAGTCACATGACCTAGAATGTGGCAGTTTTTTTTCAGCTGAAAGCTGAGCTCAATGTATTCCCACAAGGTTTTTTGATGGTAGTTTTTTTTTGTGATTTGCATAACCATGGTAACTCCAAATTCCATTAAAAGTAATAGGACACATCCCACAACCAGGACACTTTGATATAATGCTTGAGATCCTTTTATGAGGTGGATAACAATTATTGTAGTCATTCAAATGAATAGCTCTTTTTCATTTGAAATGGCAAGCCCTAAAAACATACATTAATGAAAGAAAAACTTAAATGACAGAGAGTTGATCCAGTTCTATAGATCAATGTTTCCCAACCAAGGGCAGAGAGCACATGGGGGTCATAAGTAAATAAAAATCAGCAAAACAAGTCCATTTCAATAATGAATTTCTTCCCGCATTTCCAAATAAAAGTTTGTAACTATTCACTTTATTCTTTTATTATTTTGATAAAGAAACAAAGGTTGAATGCATCTTTGGGAGAGGTGGGGAGTAGTGAGGTTTTGGGAGAGGTTTAGGGGGCTTAGCATGGCTTGGAAGAAGAAAAGGGGGGCTTGCAGGATAATAAGTTGGGGACCACTGCTTTAAATGATCTATAACAGTGTTGTACAATGAGTTCACCTAAAAAAAATTGGATTTTAAATTGAAAATTACAGATAATAACTGCTGGATGTCCTGCCCCTGAGCTGTTAGTGTTTAGTAACTGCACCCCTGAGCAATTTAGCTGGATAGCCCCGCCCCTAAAAGGACCACTATAGGAAAGAGATGTGGGCCAGATCTGGAGTCAAGCTGGCTGACTGCGTGCATGACAAATGATTTGTTGACTGGATGTGGGCCAGGCCTGTCAATGATGCAACTGTTTTTTAAATGACATGCTATAACTGGCCTGGTTGTGGTGTGGTTTATGTGGTGCTGGCCCACACATGGACCACCTCTGACAAGCCATATCTGGGCTACCATAGAGCAGTTATTCTCTGGGCATTTACTGTAACTTTACCGTTTGAATTTGTTCAAATCCAATGGCATTCTCACATCAACCTTAGCATTTATCTCAGATGATGTGTAACCCTGCTGATTATAAAAGCTATACAACAAGGTAAGATCATGTATAACCCTTTCACACAACTGTAGCTAAAAAAACAAGCAGAAACAATTAAGCATGACTTCACAATTTTAATATTGTAGCTGCATTAAAAACTTTAAAGTTCAGACTAAATAAAGCTACATGCATATCCATTAAATACAGAGATATACTTTTCTCTGTTGGCCTCACATTTCACCTGCTGCCCTTCTTTTTTTCATCTCCAAAGGATTTTCTCTTTCTTTATTTATTTATTTTCAGAAATGAAACACTATAATCTTGTTGACACTCAGTTCAGCTCACTTGCTAGGAATTTCTTACAGTTATTCACATCGACAGGTCATGGATGTGATGTCTTTACACTGCTCACCTCATTGCACGACTGAGATAATAAATAATGTGTTCACAGCAGCATGAGGACCTTAAAAAGCTGCTGTTAATACAAATATGACACATTGTTTCACCTCTGTCCCACTCACCTTGTGCTTTATTATTACAAGGCACAATCACATGTGTTCCTCTTGCAAGAAGCCATTAGCATATTTTTTTAAATTAAAACAATGTGAACTTGCAAACACAGAACAGATGTATGCAAATTACTACAGCAATTTACCAAAACAAATCTGGCACCACTGTCACGTGAAGTAAAGGGGAGCGTTACCCCAGCAGTTGTGTTTGTGCAAGTGATTAAGGTGATCAACTTACGTTCATCTACATTAATTTTTTTTTTCATGTGTAGGGGTCACCCTGAGGGGCTGGGCCATGAAATTGCTCTAGTTAATGACCTTCAGGAACAGCTAGAGGCTGTAAAAAAGGCTAAACGAGAGACAGACTGCGAAGAAGTCAAAAAGTTGCGCGATGACAACAAAAAGCTTAAAAAGCATGTTGATGCTGAAATACAGGCAAAAGAGGCCGCTCAAACAAGACTTGGTGAAACAGTCCAAGATCTGGAACACGCCCAAAAGGACCTGTCAGCACGTAATGGTGAATTAGATCAAGTCAACAACGAACTTGACCAAGAAAAAGATGAGCACATGAAAACCAA